>OX393552.1:40425790-40960790 GCA_947650365.1 Chamaelirium japonicum
TATGTATGTATGTATATATATTATATATATATATATATATATATATATATATATATATATATATATATATATATATATGTATATATATATATATATATATATGTATATATATATATATATATATATATATATATATTATATATATATATATATATATATATACATACATATATATATATATATATATATACATATATGTATATACATACATATATATATATATATATATATATATGTATATATATATATATATATATATATATATATATATATATATATATATATATATATATATATGTATATATATATGTATATATATATATATATATATGTATATATATATATATATATATGTATATATATATGTATATATATATATATATATATATGTATATATATATGTTATATATATATATATATATATATATATATATATATATGTATATATATATATATATATATATATATATATATATATATATATAGTATATATATATATATATATGTATATATATATATATATATATATATATATATATATATATATATATATATATATATATATATATATATATATATATATATATATATATTATATATATATATATATATATATATATATATATATATATATATATATATATATATATATATATATATATATATATATATATATATATATATATGGGAAATGAGTTCCTATGACATGTCATAGGAAGTACCCTATGACATATGGTGAGTTAGTAACCTTAGAATATTTAGAATGTTCTGAATTTTTATGAGGATGATCACCCTATCTTAGATAGGACCCCCGCAAAAAATCGGCTCATTCTAAAACTTCTAGAGACATCAAAGATGATTTTTAATTTAACGATTAAAATGGATGGCCGATAAAGCTTCTAGCATTTGATGCGCCAACAAGTTTTAGAATGCTTTGATTTTTTGTGGACATTCTATCTAAAGTAAGGTGATCACCCTCAAAAAAATTCAGCACATTCTAAACATTCAAGCATTACTAATTCACCATATGTCATAGGGTACTCCCTATGACATGTCATAGGAACCCAGCCCTTTATATATATATATATATATATATATATATATATATATATATATATATATATATATATATATATATATATTATATATATATATATATATATATATATATATATATATGGGCTGGGATCCGTTGACAACCCAAATGGGAGGTAAATTTACCTCCCATTTTTAACTTTATTCAATCGGTGGATAGAGGTTTCCGAATTTGCTGATTTTTTGTGAGGATGATCAACATGGCAAGTTGATCATCCTCACAAAAAATCAGCAAATTCAGAAACTTATAAGGGCGTCAAATGTGTTATTTAAATTAACGGTTCAAATAGACGGTTCAGAAACGTTTGATTCAATCGGCGCCCTTAGAAGTTTCAGATTTTGTTAATTTTTTGTGAGGATGATCAACTTGCCATAATGATCATCCTCACAAAAAATCAGCAAATTCGGAAACTTCTAAGGGCGCCGATTGAACCAAATGTTTCTGAACCGTCTATTTGAACCGTTAATTTGAATAACATATTTGACGCCCGTATAAGTTTCAGAATTTGCTGATTTTTTGTGAGGATGATCAACTTGCCATGTTGATCATCCTCACAAAAAATCAGCAAATTCGGAAACCTCTAACCAACGATTATGGCGAGTTGTAAATGGGAGGTAAATTTACCTCCCATTTTGGGTTGTCAACGGATCCCACCCCTATATATATATATATATATATATATATATATATATATATATATATATATATATATATATATATATATATATATATATATATATATATATATATATATATATATATAGTGATACATTGCGGCCGGGGTTAACGTGCGGATTCCGTGCGGCGGGGGCCGGGGGGTGTACGGGCTTTCCGATCCAACGATCGGGATTCAGCCCCCCACCGACCGCAGCTATTACTGTGGCGGGCACAGTAACAGCGATTTCGGTGGGGGGGTTGAACCCCAACCGGTAGAAAGGCGAAAAAAATGAACGACTGATAATAGATCAACACATTTGGACGGCCTACAAGTCTTGGATCGGGCTGAAATTTTTTGTGTTCCAATCCAAGGGTGGGTGATCAATCCTCCAAAAAGAAAATTCCAAAAATACCCTCGAAAGGGGTGGCCGCACGTTACCCGGCCGCAATGTATCACTACTCTCTCTCTCTCTCTCTCTCTCTCTCTCTTTCTATATATATATATATATATATATATATATATATATATATATATATATATATATATATATATATATATATATATATATATATATATATATATATATATATATATATATATATATATATATATATATATATATATATATATATATATATATATATATACTTGGGCTCAGACCCTTGACGACGACAGTCAGAGCGGGGAGAAGGTCGTGAACCCACGTGTAGGGTGCCCTAACAAAAAAAAATAAAAAAGTATTGAAATATCTGCATAAAATTAGAGGTCATAGTAATGTTATGGGTGCAAATAGCAACACCTTACAAATACATCTGCTCTTTACTTTTGTTGGAGGTGTCTGAAAGGAACCTCCAACAGCAAAATCTTAAGGCAGGATTTCTAAAACATCCAATCGTCAGGACACAAGCAGGCAGCAGCTATGCTCCAATAGTAGTAACCTTGGCATGAGCTCACAAAGAACCCAAGAGAGCCAATGCAAAGTTCAGCTTGTTTCTGATTCGTTTTCAGCTTTCGAGTCCTTCGTGCTCACCCTCGGCTCCACCTCTCATTTTCCACCATTCTTTGAGATCTGCGAGAGTGGTTGATCCGATCGATTGCCCTAACGGGACCCCGGAGTAGTGGCCAACTCAATCAATCTCTAGGTCCCTAAAGAATCGAGTCATCCACAATAAAATTTAGGGCAAATTACAAAAACTTTTCCTGAATTACACACCTCATTTCGCATTGGTCCATCAACTTTTTTTTGTTTTGAACAATATGAACCTTGAACACCCTTGTCCTAGTAAGCATAGGTTCATTATTTCAAAAATAAATTGAGACTAAACAGAAACTAATAAGGGCATTTTCAGATATTAAACGTTGACAGAGGGAGCTAAATGCAGACAGAGCATAAATCAAGAGATTCAAATTGTTCAAAACAAAAGTTTTAAGGGACCAATATGAAATGATGTGTATAGTTCATGAGAGATTTTTGTTGTCTGCCCTAAAATTTAAGGTTCAAAACCAACCTCATTAAAATATTTTTTAAAATTTGTGGTGCGGGCCCCTAATGAACACACCATTTCCTAATTAAAACCGCAATCAACTCGTTTGTATTCCGGATTTATTCGAGTCCCCCGATTCTCCCGGATTCGGGGCTCGATGGCATCACAGCCATCCAGCTAGTGCGCATGTCGGGTCAAGTGCAATTCGCCCATCAGGTATGCCTGCCATTGGATGGCTGTGATCCTATCGAGCTCCGAGGAGACTTACGGAAGACACGGATTACAGCTGATGGGTGGATTATAGTGTAAATGAAGAAGAGTGACTCCAAACATGCTGGACAAAACTATAGTGTAAATTTAATTAACAAAACCATAGATTTTGTCATTAAGAAATGCTAATCAAGGTTTGTCAAGAAAAAACCCATACAAATATGGTTGCCGGCGAGTGGATAATGACATGCAGAGGCCAAGAAAGACAATTGGCAACTTTTAGGCATGTTGGGGTGTTACTTTTCTCTTCTTTCCGATGGAAAACGAGTTCAAATCTCCTCAGGTCGGCCGGCCCAGTCGCGAGCCCTGTGTGGGCCCATCATGCATCACAGTTACACGATGATTGTGTAGTCCTTTGTATCGGAACTGCTCATAATCCCAAACTACCCCCGTCCCTTACATCGGGCTTCCTAGATCCTGACACCGCCCTATCTACCGCGGTCGTCTGCGCCCCGAGCTCCTCCGTTGCCTCCCGATCCACCTCCGTCGTCTTCCCCCTTCCTCTTTCTCCTCCTTCCTCCTCCATCTGCCTGTTAAACCCTAATCACATGTCGGTGGTTGTCTGGAGGTTAGGGATGAGGGCAGTTTTGATGTACTTCTTTTTTTAAAAAAAATCGGATGACAAGCTGAATCCGGTGGATGCAGATAGAAGGCGTTTTTTATCAAGGCCATTACATTTAAGAAGCATTTTTTTTTTTTTTTATTTGAATGTCAAAGTTGGGAGAATGAGGGGCATTTTGGGCAATGAATGTCACCTCTGTAAATCACTTATAAACACTAATCAAGCAATTGAAACATATGGACACAATCTAAAGAAACAGACAATTACACAAGTTAGTCTTTAATGACACAAAAAAAAAAAACTGATCACCTCCCTCCTCTTCTTGGCCTCCAACCTCCATTGCTGCGCTCTAAACAATCTGCAATGAAGGTGGGCCTCAGCTCCTCCTCTCCCACTTGCAGATCAATCTCGACGCTCGCACATCTCGCCGGCTTCCTTGTATTCTTTCTTTTTATATCCTCCCTGCCTTCAATTACAAGTCAGTATCCAACAATTTCTTCTTTCTTCTTTTCTTTTATTTACAATTTTCATATTTAGGATGTTCTTATTTTTGCTGTAGTTTTGTGGGGTTTTGTGGAAATCCATTGGTTGAGCTCTTGATTGAAGCCAGAGAAATGGCAAATTTTCTTAATGGGTTTAGCCGTTGAGGATTTCACCGATGAAGGAAATAAACCTTTTCATGATTCCTTGAATTATTTATAATGAATTGTCGGTAATTTTCCTTCGAACCATTGGTATTCGATTTCTGTTAAACTGAACTTATAAGTTCGGCATTTATAGTGCTCTATAGATTTAAAAAGGAAACACTCAAGTTGGATTTCAGAATACAACCAAAAGCGTTGGCGAAACTTCGGACATGTTCTTGCCTTGGTTTACTAATAGCTAACATGGTAAAGATCCTTTTGTTTTGTTTCTCATCAGTAAGCACTTTCAGAAAGGGAGCGTCGAGCGAACCATGTTCATCGATTGTTTGGTGTTTCTTGTTTAAGTTGGAGATATTACAAGAGAGATGTTACAGATCGAAGCAACCGAAAATTGTGAATGAATACTAGAAACCTATTTATGTGGTTTATTCCTGTTGTTTATTGACGAGATCGTACGGCCTAGGTCATTTCACGGTTTGATTTTCAAAATTATGGGAATAAAGAAATAGTTATAATCTTTATTAACAATAACTAATTCCTTACCTTAGTGTTCTAAAGATCCTCTATTTCACAAGGATAAGTATTGTTCTGTAAATTCCTTACCATGCAATTATTTTTGTATAAGCTTAAACTTTGATCCTCCTCGATATTGGACATGGTTTTCCCTTCAATGTGACACCTCGATTCGCTTTTGCAGAAGCCTACGATTCACTTGACCCAAATGGAAATATAACAATCAAATGGGATGTGATGCAGTGGACCGGGGATGGCTATGTGGTAAGTATACAGCTTCATAGGTGTATCACCAAGAAATGGAAATGTCCCCATGTCGCGATTCGTTATCACGAGATTGCAGACCCAATCGACCGATTCTTTGTGTGTAGCAAGTGTTAGGGTTTAGAATTGAATGAACTGGATTCCATTAGGGGCAATGGCCCAATATATACATGTATATGTATAAGAGCTTACATTAGCCTATACATCAACTACTTGCTTATGCACTACTATCAGTATCAGCAACTATATGCATTACATTACCCAACATTTTAAGGTGCCAACTACAGAAATTGCGAACCGTCTATCCTTTCAGGTGGTCGTTACGATGTACAATTTCCAACAATACCGGCATATCGAAGCTCCGGGGTGGACACTGGGATGGACATGGGCAAGGAAGGAGATCATTTGGTCCATGGTTGGGGCTCAAGCTACAGAGCAGGGTGACTGCTCGGGGTTTAGAACCACCATTCCACATTGTTGCAAGAAGGATCCCGCCATAGTGGATTTACTTCCAGGAACTCCATATAACATGCAAGTCGCAAATTGCTGCAGAGGGGGAGTGGTCAGTTCTTGGGTTCAAGATCCAGTCAATGCTGTTAGCTCATTCCAGCTCGCTGCGGGCCAAGCAGGAACCACCAACAAGACCGTACGCGTACCCAGAAACTTCACGCTCAGTGCTCCAGGGCCTGGATACACGTGTGGAGCTGCAAAGATTGTGAAGCCTACAAAATTTGTTACGCCGGATGGAAGGAGAACAACCCAAGCTCGAAGTATGTCATAAACTGAATTCTTATGTCCTGAAAGTGATTATACACAAGCTATAAATTGCTTTCGTGTCTATTTCATTGCAGTGACGTGGAATGTTACGTGTACATACTCCCAGTTTCTGTCTCAAAAGACTCCCACGTGCTGCGTATCGCTCTCATCTTTCTATAATGACACGCTCATCAATTGTCCGACGTGCTCTTGTGGATGCCAAAATACAAGTCAACCTGGAGGCTGTGTGGAGTGAGTCCTAAAACAGTAAAACTCATACTAATTCTTTCGTATTTTGTATCATGATCTAGTATGGAGATCAATTGTTTGTGCCATTTTTCGACAGGGGAAATTCACCTTACCTGGCTTCTGCTATCGACAAGCGAGGAGGGAGCAGCCTCGCACCCCTGGTGCAGTGCACTTCTCATATGTGTCCGATAAGAGTGCATTGGCATATCAAACTCAGTTACAAAGAGTATTGGAGGGTGAAGATGACCATAACAAATTTCAATTACCGTATGAACTACTCGCAGTGGAACTTAGTTGTCCAACATCCAAATTTTGACAATCTCACTACAATTTTTAGCTTCAATTACAAGCCACTGAGCCCTTATGCCGTCATAAGTGAGTTATTCTTACCAGTAATAATCTTTTACGTTGATTTTCATGAAATTATCCTGGTTAATTTTGTGAATGGCCTTTTTTTTATTTGAGAATAAAGAATAAAGAGCATTAAACATAACCACAACCATCAGGCATTGTTCCAAATCTTTTCTCACAACCGCCATTTACATTAGTTTGGATCTTCCTCTCCTCTTTTGTTACCCCTTAAACGCATGTCTAGTCCCTACTCGTATCTCCAAAGCATTACTATAACAAATCGATCAGTTCTTCGTTTACGCTTCCTCTAAACAGCCTTACTGCCGTCTAACTTCTCTCCAATTAAATCATGTGCAAATTCTAGGAATCATTGTCGTACTTCCGTCACACAAATATATCACAAGAAATACATGCCTGTTTAAGACTTGTAGCAACACTTCATTTGTTTTTTTTAAAATATATTTGCTTCCTCAGATGATACTGGAATGCTATGGGGAGTCAAATACTACAATGATTTCCTCATGGAAGCTGGTCCTCAGGGAAATGTACAGTCAGAACTTCTATTTAGGAAGGACCCGTCGACCTTCACTTTCGAGAAGGGGTGGGCCTTTCCGCGGCGTGTATACTTCAACGGTGATAGCTGCGTCATGCCACCTCCAGATGCATATCCATGGTTGCCAAATGCTAGTCCTCTATCAGTAAGCCCCTTGCTTCTTCCAATCATGGCCTTCTGGACAGTGTTGGCATGCTTACTGGTTCATGTCTAGCGGAAGATATTAAGCCCGTTCGAAAATTTTGAGCTGTCCTATAGTCTCAACATGAATTACTGAAAGCTTTCTCCATGCGGGTTTTGGTTTCTCAAGCTAATCTGTCAGGTAACCTGGAATAATCTCTCTTGCGGCAAAAGCATTTAGTGTGTCACGACGCAAGCCATCCCAGCCTCACTATAATCCTATGCTTTGTATATTGATTGGGGATTCACTATGAACTTAGTTACTGTAACTAGTGATGAAATCAAGTTTGTTATTTTGTCACACGTTTTTCATGCCGGCCATCGTAATTGTAGCAGGTTGATACTTATTTATATCCTATAAGATCCACGAATGGAGAAAGGAGAAGTTTTTTGTTGCAGGAAGGGGTTATTCTTTATTATGCTCATTCCATTTGGTGCTTTATTTTCTGACTAACTTTAGTATTCCAGGGTACAAAGGTGAAAAAACTTGAAGAAGATTTGTCTGGATTTATTTGGAGGAAATGAAACAAGAATTTCTGAAGTAGTTTGCTAGTAAGAATTACAGGGCACGGACTACCTTGGGTGCAAGTGCAAGTGCAACTACATAGATACAATGTATGCTACGGTCTATGTGAAGTTTTGTCGCATAGAAGTGGTTTTCATGAAGAATGATCAAGAAGATAGTTTACAATGATATATTGAAATGCGATTTCGATGTGGAACCAAGGTTTTAGTTCTTGATTCAGGTACATCCCTAGGGAATTTGCACATCCTTATCAACATTCTTCTCCTTGCAACACTCATCTTATGTGCTTGGAACCTTACTACAATCCGACCATACAATCCAACCTTCATCTATCCAACTAAATAATACTTGATATATGTCTCTGAATTCTTGAAAATGTTGGAAAGTGAGCATTAACAAAGGACACCGAAAATTCAGAAGAACTACCAACCAACTACTATGAATGACAGGAGGAGCACACCCTTAACAGCACTATTGTGCTCCACCTACTGTTAGTTTTTAGTCGAATCAGGAAAACTAACCTAACATCCATTTGATGCTGTTGACAAAAGATAGCAGTCCATGCAATCCTATGGTGAAAAAACTATGCAAATGTGGCCAGCAGTCCTTAATCACACATAATTTATCCAATTAAAGCATTATTAAAGTTACATCAGTAAATAATAATACTATTGCTTCTCTTCTTTTTTTTCAAGGGAAAAAATTCTACTCTCTGATCCACTGTAACGGGAGGATATGCCAAAGCATGGTAAAGTGTGGGTGTGAAACAAAACACATGCAACATCAGTGTGTATTTCATCAGTCCTACCCATCAAGTCATCTAATTCATGCACATAAGTCAGCTGATATTAAAGGTTCAGTAGAAGAAAAAAAATCTAAGACCTCAAATCAAAAACACAGATAGCTAGTCAGTCAGTAGGCACTGGGATAATGACTTATAAAATTCACATTACACAAGCCAATCAAAAAGACACACTTACAACCGTAACCTTGTGGTTTGAAGTCCAATTTGCTGGCAGGAAACATAAAATCCCATAATGTGCGCAAAAGGACGCTGTGCTTCTTTCTGGTTTCCAAGCATTAAGTGCTCTGTTTCAAAGCCTCAGCTTCAGCCACGGCCATAGGATCAGCCTTTGTCTCAGTTTCTTCGTCCTTCTCCCCTTCCCGCTCTTCAGCCAACTTCTTCCTGTGCAGCTCCTCTGCTGCTTGCATGGTAGCTCGATGTTCAGCCTGCAATCGCAACATCTCCTCTTCCTGCTGCTGCCTCTCAAACCATGTATCAGCATCCGCCCAAACTGAACAAAATAAAATGGGCCCATTAGAATCATCGAGAGTCAGAACTGACAACCTAGAAGAACTCTGGCATCACGGTGATCAGATGATAATAACAACAGTTATCCGGATACAGTAGCAGTATAGGAACAAATAGGTAAAAATATGTTACCATAAATAACCCAAATAAATAAATAAATAAATAACCACACTACCTTCCAAAAAAAAAAGTGCTGCAAACAACATTGGCATTGTTTCAGGTAAAAAAGTAGTATATGGTAAATAATAAGGAAAGTCATCCGTTGTTTGATAACGCATAAGTGCACATCCACGTTGCGGGCCTTTCCGCATATTTATGAAAATGCGCATCTTTCTCAACAGCTCTGATCCAAATTCTGCAAAAATAAAGCCAAGCAGCTCCATGATGTACATTTCTGTGTTATCAAATGAGGAAAAGGTAATTCCATGGAAATGTATGTCCATGGCAACAGGGATCCGTTCCCACAAAAACTAAGGATCCCGGTTTTCAAACAAGGGGGTTACTCAAGTCCATTATTCACATAATCAAGATAATTTTTAATGTGTAAATTAATAAATTCAATGTGGAAGGGCCAAGGAGGAGGGGAAGACCGAAAATAATATTGATGGGAGTTGTCAAAAAAGATATGGAAAACATTCATGACACCGCCTTAACAAAAAAGGGTGCTATATTTCATGGAAGGAAACACATTTTGATTGGTGAAAGAATTAATTTAAGTGAAAATGACCCAAAGAATTATTGCGGAATTGTCCAGCAATGGAACTTTATGGATCGATCTTTATGGTAATACAAATCAAGCTGCAAACCAAGATAAGCAAACATGACAAATAACAAGAAAAACAATAGCAAGTGATAGTTTACCCAAAAACCAGATTGCGTCCACGGGGGAGCAGGAGATTTTCTATTATTTATTGGTAAATAGTAAAACGACTCAAGAGTTTAACTATAAACAACCAAACAAGAAAGATATAATCTTCTTAGCGGCTAAACCCTTTGTCAAACATTTCCCAAATCTTACGGCATAATAGAGGTCCACCCGAAAGATCACATCAAAGAGAGATAACAAGAGATATTGTCACAAATCTTACGGTCTTTAGCTTTTCTACTAGGAACCTTCCATAAGTTGGCCCCTTGGTCTCCCAGTAGGAGCAATATCATGGTCAGCCGACTCAGCCCCTAAGTCTCCCACTAGGGTAACCTTGTAGTCTTGTCAGCCACTCAGCCATGTACTACCACTGAGATAGGATCATAGGAGTTTAAATGTCTAGGTGGTAAGCCAAGACCCAATATGTAAACGCATGCGGCTCATCCAGGGTCTGGAGAGACCTTTACGATTTTATGCACTTAGCTCCAATTTGTTTTCTAATTTCCTAGTCATCTCATAATAGAATCAGAATATCTTTTAATCACGTCAAACTCAGCTAAATAGACATGATCGCACTTCAAGATTGTGAATATGATAATCAAGTATTGTCCAGGCAAGTCATTGTAATTGGTATCCAAAAACAACACTTGGGACCATAATGTATACACAACTTGAATATCCACCTCTTGAACTCTATCATAATGTATACACAATTTGACTATTTAGTATTTACCTCTTGAACTCTACCATAATGTATACACAGTTTGACTATTTACCTCTTGGAATCAAAATATTTTTTAGAAAACAATGATTTAGATAATAAATATGGTTTTGTGCCTATTACACTCTAATAGATTTAAATAAAAATAATTCTAAAACGATCATATCTGAATTTCAGTGTTCAAATCCTATAAATTAACTCAAGGGGATATCTTACTTTCTATAAGAGAGTGTCCATCTGGAGAATATATGCTCGCACAACCCTGATAAATATTAGCCCAGACATCGAGATTTGACCATGAAGATTCTCACTTGTTGGTAATTCAAAGCAATCAATACCAAGAACTTGAGTTCACTATTCCCTCAAGATTAAGAGCCTCTTGCCATTAGCAGTCATGAAAATCAAACCAATGTATACACTATTTCTTGGATTTGTTCTAATCTTAGCATACAACAAATCAATGTTGTTACGGCGACGAGGCGTGCTTGAGGCGCAAGGTGCCACTGGAGTCTGAGGCGCAAGGTGCAAATAAGACGCAAGCCTTAGTTTGTAAGACGCAAAAATATATTTTTTTCTTTAAAAAATTAATAATAATTGTAAAAAAATCTAAAATTCATAAAAAATATATTTCATGAAAAAAAAAGAGAAATATAACCACTATTTAATTAAATCAACATAATAAAGGCATACAAAAAACTTGATCAATCCTAGTATAGCGTCTATTGACAACCATTTGTGAGCCTCAAACTTGCCATTCCCGTTTTTGAGGGATGTTTCGAGTGGATCAAGCCCAATGGTACATCGGTTGGCTCAACATCAATGAGTGGATTTTTTATTACAAAGATGCCCCAAATCATCCCAACGTGAAGAGTGTTGCCATCAAGTTCAAGAAGCATGCTTCTATTTGGTGGAACAACTCAAGATCAAATAGGAGAAAGGAGAAGAGAAAAAAATCACCTCTTGGTAGAAGATGGATATATATATATATATATATATATATATATATATATATATATATATATATATATATATATATATATATATATATATATATATATAGGATCCTGATCGGGTGAGAAACCTCTTGTATGTGAAACCTTGTGCGAAACCAACTTAGAGGTTTCAGAATTTGATGAAACTTGGTAGGCATGCTACCTATGCCATGTTGATCATCCTCACCAAAATTCATCAAATTCTAAAACCTCTAGGGGCATCAAATGTTAGAACATTTACCAACCGTTTATAAAAACCGTTAATTTGATTATCAAATTTGATACCCCTAGAGGTTTTAGAATTTGATGAATTTTGGTGAGGATGATCAACATGGCATAGGTAGCATGCCTACTTAAAGGTTTCAGAATTTGAGGAAACTTGGTAGGCATGCTACTTATGCCATGTTGATCATCCTCGCCAAAATTCATCAAATTCTAAAACCTCTAGGGGCATCAAATGTTAGAACATTTACCAACCGTTCATAAAAACCGTTAATTTGATTATCAAATTTGATACCCCTAGAGGTTTTAGAATTTGATGAATTTTGGTGAGGATGATCAACATAGCATAGATAGGATGCCTACCAAGTTTCCTCAAATTCTAAAACCTCTAGGTTGGTTTCGCACAAGATTTCACATATAAGAGGTTTCTCACCCGATCAGGACTCTATATATATATATATATATATATATATATATATATATATATATATATATATATATATAGAATACGGGGTATGAGCTGACAGCCTATTTTTTCATTTGGGCTGTCAGCTCACCACCGTCCGATTAAAATCACAAACCGTCCAAAATTTTTACCAAAAATCTCACTCAGCCCTCCCCGATCTCATCTCTCTCAAACCCCGATGTCTCTCTCTCCCTCTCTCGCTGAAAGTCTCCGGCGTGCCCTCCGGCGTCACCCCTACCGGCTCCACCCTCCGGCGTCACCCCCACCGGCGTCACCCCCTTCGGCAGCAGACCCCGACCCCGACCAGCCTCCCCCTCCCTGACGACCACCCCCCTTTCCCTCCCCCTCCGGCGTCGGTCCAGGCTTGGACCCGCGCCGGAGGGGGAGGGAAGGGGGCTGGTCGGGGTCGGGGGCTGCTACCGGAGGGGGTGATGCCGGAGGGGGGAGCCGGTGCCGGAGGGGGGAGGCGGATCCGGTGTCGTCGGGGAGGGGGATGCTGCCGGCGGGGGTGACGCCGGAGGCTTTCAGCGAGAGAGGGAGAAAGAGACATCGGGGTTTGAGAGAGAGGAGATCGGGGAGGGCTGAGTGAGATTTTTTTGTAAAAATTTTGGACGGTTTGTGATTTTAATCGGACGGTGGTGAGCTGACAGCCCAAATGAAAAAAATAGGCTGTCAGCTCATACCCCGTATTCTCTCTCTCTTTCTCTCTCTCTCTCTCTCTCTCTCTCTATATATATATATATATATATATATATATATATATATATATATATATATATATATATATATATATATATATATATATATATATATATATATATATATATAAAGCAAAACCCCAGTAAATGTAGCGCTACAGTAAATAGAGTTTTTTTAGTTTGGACGGTCAGAACTTCAAGGCCAAGGTGAAACTCCCCTAATTGTGCACGTGGTGGGGGGTTTCTCCTAGTTATTTCATTTACTATGGGGGTCGAATCATGGGCCATAGACTATGTATTGAAGGGCTAAAGTAAAGCATGAGGCTCGCTTGGTTGGTTGGACTGTGTGCGTGTGCGTATATATCTAAGAGAATTGTCGTAGAATTATCTTCTACAAGTATTCCTCAAAATGAATCTTTAACAAGACAACCAAGTAGTCAGCGGAATACATGTAAGAGTTCAGAAACCTTATGGTTTGTGGTGGCATCGTTGCACTCAAGGAGTCGTGAAATCAAAGCCTTTTAGTGGTCCTAGCACCAAGTTGGATGATGTTGGGTGGTCATCTTGCCTTCTAGGCACCTACGTGACAACTTAGGCATTAGGGGTTTTGTGTGGGTGGGTGTGTTTGTGTTTGTGTATGTATATGTGTGTGTGTGTGCATGCATGTGTGTGTGATCATAACCCAAACAAGAGTTTGACATTTTTCTGAGGGTTGTAATATAGTTTTAAAATACATGAAACCCATTGAAATAAATTAAGATTTTGCTTTGTTAATAAATTGCAAATCCCAATGCTTTTAGCAAATAGAATTTAAATTTTAAAGAATGGATTTTTGTAAGCCTCTATCCTGCACAAAATTAAAAATAGAGACATATTAAGATCATTACAAATGCAAAGATGAGGAAGAAGTATATGGCCACAAACATTTGAACATGAGGAAGAACTTCTAAAGGACGCCCAAAATTCGAATGAAGAAGAAATTGCTGAAACTGGTAGTGATTCTGATGGGGAGGGTCCTGTATTACATGAAATCGACCTTCCTGAAGTGATGAAGATGATTTTTTATTTAGAGACATCGAGTTTGACTTTTTAAAGTAATTTTTTACTGTTTATCGGCACTAAGGAGTTAAAAACACATAAATTTTTTAATTTGATAAATTGATTAATAACAAGTTTGTGGTGATTTTGCCTTGCTCTATATGGTATCAAGCCACTAAACTTGCTTGCCTTGAAAATTTTCATTTTGATATTTGCTTGAATATTTTAAAAAACATCTTCTTCAGTACTTATTTCCTTTTATTTATTTTTTCATGGTTAATTTTATATTGAAAAAGATTATGATGCTATACAATTTTATAAGTATAAATATAGCGTCACTTCGCTTATACCGACCAAAAAGCCTAAGTGTAGCCTAGATGCCTTTACTAACACTACTGAGAAGTAAAACGTTTCTCACGACTCGGCAATGCCAAGAGATCCAACATGAGATTCAACTTCAACCATATTAGTATTACAATGATGCCCACAAGCTTGTAATTAATGCGAACGCCAACAAGAAACGAAACAACCGTTGGATGACAAGTACAGTAGGTTCTCAGTTCCAAGGTCGAGAAATTTTTTCCAACTCAGGTAATGATTCACCACCTTGATCTTCTTCCACGTAAACCTACCAAACTGCATCCCTAATTCATTCAAGAATGATGGCAGAATGAAACCTGATCATTTCAACACCTCAAGCACTAGCATCGTCAAGTGTTTCAAGTGCCTAGATTTTGGGCACAATGCCGAATAATGCCCTAATCGTAATTTTGTCAATCTTTTAGAAGATGCACCTAAGAAGGGATAATCAAATGATAAGGAATTAATATATGATAATTACCTGGAAGGAAAAGAGGATATCGCCTATAATGGCGAAGCATAAACGCACCATGCATCCAAGGTGCTCAGATTTGTTTATGAAACAACATCTTCAAATCAAGGTGTACAGTCTGAGTCAAGATTTGCAACCACATCATCGATGGATGCTCCGTCACTTGGGAGATAATTAACAAATTAAAGCTCAAATCAAAGACTCATCCTAATCCTTACAAACTTGCTTGGTTCCAAACAGAAAATGAGGTGTGTAAAAATGATGCCTCATTCATTTCTCTATGGGTAAAAAAATACAACGATAAATATGGTTTGGCGTGGTCTCATAGACTCATGTCACTTATTTTTGGGAATGCCTACATAATATGATCGAAAATCTATACATGATGGGTTCAAGAATGTTTACATGTTTCATAAAACTGATCTAAAAGCAATCTTAGAACCCTTAAAATTGGAAAGTACTCCATATCCCGCTTCAAAGGAAGGTAGTAGCTTTCGAAATTTGACGAAGCTTGATAAAGAAATCAAAACATGATGGAGTTTGATAAGGAAATTAAATAATTAGAGAAGGGCTATGCTCTAGTTGTCATGGAGCAAAATGAGAATATAAGTCCAGTGCAACCCGAACTAGAATAAATGAGGTGTGCTTGTTGAAATGTCATTGGATAACCTCCTATTAGTTATATCTAACATCTACTATATATGAATTGAGGAGTCATTTCCAAAAGGGAAGTGTTTAAATATGTCTTGGTGTGGTAGTATATTGGGTTAGAGAGCACTAAATAGTGGGGGGAAAGGTACTTATCTCGAGTACTTCTACTTATCAGCACGACGAGATTTCTTAGGGCCAACGGTTACAATCATTAATCAATTCCCCTGAGTTTTTTGTCTTATTTTCTGCATCTTATTTCTGAGATTGCCCTGGATAGATTTTTTCAATTCCCTACTGTTAGGCCTTGGGAATATTAACGTGTGATCCCTTAATGCCCACCATAAGTGAAACTCTTCTAATACTTGGTTTATTTTTTTAGCTTTGTATATAAATAGTTTAATTTAGGTATTTACTTTACAGGTCACACATTTATTCATCCTTGAACCAAGATCCAATTTAAATATCTTTATAAGTCTTCCTGTATCCTAAAATCCTGCATTCCTGCTACCTATAGTCCAACAAGCAAGCAAGTTTTAGATTCCTCAACCTGATCACAAAAACCTTTGAGATCCACATCCTCCGATATTAGGCACCCTCCTGATAATTTTGATCTCATCTTTGACCACTCAAGTAGTGTAAGATCAGATCTACTCAATTATGATCTCACTTTTCTCCAAATCTGAAAGTGTCCAAGATCGTATATCCAAATCCTAAATTCATCAAAGTTCTTTCACTCACACTCAAGGTTTAGAAAATCACAAAATGTTTTGGAGATGAAAGACTACGAGGTTGGTTTGAAATGTACATGCTATGTGAAGCTCTACAACCCTATATAGTGTAGAAATGTGATCTAAGTGTTCCAAAGTGTGTATCTATGTTTGATTTATGATTATCTAGAGCTTCGTTCAAAAAGTCCATCAAAAAAATAATATTTTCACCCTTATACAAAAATAGACTATTCCCGACTGTAGAAATATTTCCACGATATGTTTTCATATCTGGTAGTGTTTGTTTATTAATCTATTTGGATTTTTTGAACCTTGCATGCAACAAATTGGTATCAGAGCTCTATCTCTTTCATCCTCCTGCATTGCCACCCTTTCTCTCTTTGAAAGAAAAGAAGGAATGGTGAATGCCACTTTGGGGTTAACGGCATTGTGGGTAAGTTCAAACATAATTACTTCACTTTATATATATGAAGGAGATCAACTAATAAATAGAATTTATATAAGGACAAAAAAAACTGAGATAAGATGATATAAAGCTGAAGAAACATGAGATAAAGCCCAAGGCCAAAAGGTTGAGTTTTTTTTTCCCTCCAAACTGCTATGCCCAAATTGGCAGCGCTCAAACTCCAGTTCAATACCCGTTAAAGAGGAAAGGGGTAATGTTAGCGGAGTCGCGCCAATGTGAACTGCACCTAGAAAGATAAACCCCACCCCAATTGACAACCAACATCACTAAAAAGAAAAAATGAAGGGAAAATAATAATCTACCATTAGGGTTTTGTGGGTGCTGAGCTAAATATCCAAAGAACAATAGCAAGAAAGAATTAACTCAATCTGAAGCGATAAGTAGGTGAATAGACAGGAATCTATTCAAACAGTTCAAAAGTAGCAAGACGAGGACTACTCACTGGGCTGGGCGGCCCACCCCTGCTCGCCTCCCTTGATGCGCTCGGGGAGGGCGTAGTTGACGGTAAGGACGCGGCCGTAGAGCTCGGCGCCGTCCATGTTGTCCATGGCGGCGGCGGCGTCCTCGCGCTCGAGGAAGGTGACGAATCCGAAGGATCGGTGCTTCTGGGTCGCCAGGTCCAGCGGCGTCTTCACGTCCTTGATGTCCCCGAAGGGTATGAAGGCCGAGTGAAGGATCGACTCGTTCACCTCCTCCGCCAATCCCCCTTTTCGAGAGACACCCACCACCCACATATCAGAATGGTGCCATGAGATCAACACAAGTAATTCCAAAAAAAAAAAAAAACCATAGAGGCAATGCATCGAACACCTTTCGTCCCACCTTACCTACATAGAGGGTGTTCTTCTGGACCTGAAGATTCATGGGGAAAGAGGGATCGGTTTCGAGAGGCCTCTAGTTGGTTCTCTCTCTCACGGACTCGCGCGGGTTCGGAGTGCGATGACTTATCTACAGTCTGCAGGCGCGGGGAACCACGGGTGGACAGCCCAGCCCAGCCCAGCCCTGCGGGTCCTACACCTAGCCCAGGCACTGTATATGGATGGACTGGGCCGGGGAGGTCACGAAGCCCAGATGAGAAATGATTCGTAGCTCACCGTTTTATAAGCCCTTATAGTAGGGCTGGCAATTTCGGACCCGACAGGGCAGACCCGACACGAAATTAGCAGGTCTCGGTCAGGGCTAAACGGGTTCGGGTCATAAACGGGGCGATACGATAGACCCGTTTAGTAAACGGGTCGGGTCCAGGTTTAGGGTCTGGACACGGTAGACCCAGGAAGATCCGTTTAAAATTCAACGGGTCGTGTCGGGTCGGGTCGGATCGGGTCTACCCGCAATCCGATACTGTAATATATAGTTTAGCGGGTCTATCGGGTCGAGTCGGATTGGGTCGGATCGGGTCAACTGAATAGACCCGTGTGGTAAACGGGTCTTACCGGGTCTACCTGTTTATTAGCGGGTCGGGTGCATGTTTAGGATTTGGACATGATTTGTTAAACGGGTTGGGTCCGGATCTAGAGGTTTTGGACACGACACGAACCCGACACGACATGACCCGTTGACACCCCTAACCTGATAGGTTCCTACACTTGTCGTTTATCCAGCACCGCATTTGTTAGATGCACAAAAGATGATGGATTATAAAAACCTATATTATCTCTTTATTGAAACCGTTTATAAACCCTATCTTGTCAGAATTTTTAAAATAATTAACAAATAAGCTGATTGTCTTTTTTAGAGTTGTGTTTTTTATTTTAAAAAATACACAATTTTTATATACTCATTGAAAATTAGGGGTGTCGACGGGTCGTGTGGTGTCCAGTCTCGGGTTATGTCCAAAACCCCTAAACCCTGACCCGACCCGTTTAACTAATCGTGTCTAAATCCTAAACCCGTACCCGACCCGCTCATAAATGGGTAGACCCGATAAGACCCGTTACCATACGGGTCTATTCAGTTGACCCGATCCAACCCAATCCGACTCGACCCGACCTGACCGCTAGTACTATATAATACAGTATCGGATTGCGGGTAAACCTAACCCAACCCGACTCGACACGACCCGTTGAAGTTTAAACGGGTCTTCCCGGGTCTACCGTGTCCAGACCCTAAACCCAGACCCGACCCGTTTATTAAACGAGTCTATCGTATCGACCCGTTTACGACCTGAACCAGTTTAGCCCTGACCCAGACCCGCTAACTTCGTGTCGGGTCATGTCGGGTCTACCGTGTCGGATCCAAAATTGTCAGCCCTATTGAAAATTTGTAAAAATTATATTTTTAGAATCTATTGATCGAGCTCTATAAACCTAGACTCATTATAACTATGAAATTTTCAAAAAAAAATCTATACAAATGACTCATAATTATGTGATATTTTACCAAATTAAATAACATTTACTAATAGTTACAAATAAGTAAAAAATATCACATTCAAGCCAAATTGTTACCTAACCTGACTAAATATTAGTTTTCAAAACTAAATGTCACGTAAATTGACAGTTGTAAAATTAAGAGACTTTTATCGGCAGTTTGTACCCGATAAAGTATCTCTTGATTATTTTTAATTATCAGTTTTATGTAACATTTGCTTTTGAAAGTAATATATTTGAGTTATTTATAACTATCAGTAAATGTCACTTAATTCGATAAAATGTTACTTAACTTTAGGATAGTCTTATATCTGACTTTTTTTCTTAGAATTTCATAGGGAACATGTGTCTAGTTTTGCAGAGCTTCATGAGTAGATTTTAAAAACATAAATTTTACAAAATTTTGATGTGTATAAAAAGTTATGGATTTTTTAAACTTGGACCGTTGGTTTGAACAACCTTATTCATTTCTCTATGGCCAAATGGTATATATGTAGATATTGTCAGCATCAATGGACGTATGCATAGAAGGTGAACTCGGCCTATAAGGGCTGAGTGTATCTATTTCGAAGAATAGGAGGAAGAAGAGAGGAAGAGGAAGAAGAAGGGGCTGACGGGTGACAATGGGTGGTGGTGGTATGTACGGGAACAACAGTGGAGGAAGAAGGGGGTTACAATGAGAAGGGGACTACCTTTGGGAAAAACGAGTGTTGCCCAATGTTTTTAAACCTGAACTGTTGGTTTGAACCGGAATACGGGTCAGCAGTTCAATCACCAAGTCAACCGTGGTTGAACCTTGACATCATCATGACATAATAAATATATTAATTTTGAAATTAAAACATATAAAATATATAGAAAACCAATCTCAAACTTAGCTAGGTATAGCTGAAATGTTAAGTTTTAGCTACTACTTAGGTGATAAAAGACCTGGTATATTATGGTATTTATTCATATATATATATATATATATATATATATATATATATATATATATATATATATATATATATATATATATAGAAAAAGGGGTATGAGTTGACAGACCATTGCAATTTGAGCTGCCAGTCATGTGTCAGCTTTTAAATGGACAGAATCAAAAAAAAAAAAAATTAAAAATAAAAACTTACAGCTGAATAACACCCAAGCCCCCCCCCCCTCTCTCTCTCTCTCTGTGTGTGTGTGTGTGTGTGTGTTGTTGAAACTCGACCACCGACCGCACTCCCCTCCGGCGCCGATTCAGTTCCACCTCCGGCGCCGATCGTACCAACCCTGACCGCACTCCCCTTTGGCAGCCCCCAACCAATGGATCGCACTCCCCCTCCGCCGCAGCCTCGCCCTCCGACGCCCTCCGGTACCGTCAAGCCCCCGCCGGCGAATCACACTCCTCCTCCGGTGTTGGAAAGCCCCCACCGGTGAATCGCACTCCTCCTCCGACGCCCTCCGGTGCCGTCAGCCCCCTCTGACAGATCGCAGCCCCTGCCGGTGGTCGGGAGGGGAGATCGCAGCCGTGGGCCTTGCCTGAGGGGGTCGCCGAGGTTGGGGTGGTTGCCGGAGAGGGTCACCGGGGTCTGGGTGTCTGCCGGAGGGTTGCCGGGGTCTAGGTGGCTGCCGGAGGGTCACCGGGGTCAGGGTGGCTGACGGAGAGGGTTGCCGGGGTCGGGGTGGCTGCCGGAGATGGTCGTCGTGGTCTAGGTGGCTGCCGGATAGGGTCGCCGGGGTCTAGGTGGCTGCCGGAGAGGATGATGGTAGCCGTTGAAGGGGGCCACCGGGGTCGGGGTTTCAGCACGAGCGTGAGAGAGAGAGAGAGAGAGAGAGAGAGGAGGGGGGGGGGGGGGAGATAAGGTTACATCTGTTTTTTTTTTTAAATCGGACGGTTGGATGGATTGAATCGAATGGCTAGGAGCTGACAGCTCAAATTGCCAAATAGGCTGTCAGCTCATACCCCGTATTCTCATATATATATATATATATATATATATATATATATATATATATATATATATATATATATATATATATATATATATATATATATATATATATATATATATATATATATATATATATATATATATATATATATATATATATATATATATATATATATATATATATATATATATATATATATATATATATATATATATATATATATATATATATATATATAGTAGTGATACATTGCGGCCCGTAACGTGCGGCACCCCCTTCGGGGGTATTTTCGGTATTTTTTTTTTTGGATTGATCACCCACCCTTGGATTGGACACACAAAAAATTTCAGCCCGATCCAAGACCTGTAGGCCGTCCAAATGTGTTGATCAAAATGGCGATAAAAATGAACGACCGATAAAAGATCAATATAGTTGGATGCTTAAATGTGGTTTGCGGTCCGTGCGGTTCGCGTCCGCAGTCGTCCGATGCACCCGCCGTGTGCATCGGATGCAAGGTGTGGTGCATCGGACGGCTGCGGACGCGACCGCACGGACCGCATTTAAGTATTTCCCTATATATATATATATATATATATATATATATATATATATATATATATATATATATATATATATATATATATATATATATATATATATATATATATATATATATATATATATATATATATATATATATATATATATATATATATATATATATATATATATATATATATATATATATATATATGTCCATCACTTACTAAATCAATTAACTATAGGTGAGAAATATTTAGGGTGTGTTTGGCATTGGTTTTGAAGGCCTAGTTTTGGGTCAAAACTAATTCTGCTTGCCAAACTAGTTTTGGTATAAGATTTTAATGCGTTTGGGATCCAATTAGAAAATTGATTTTTCAAAACCAAAATCAGAAAATCACCAAAACCCAAAAGCAGAAATTTTCTGCTTTTGGGTTCTTGAGTCAAGGAGGCAAAACAATAATTAAGAAAACCTATTCTGAATAATGTATATGTTGTAGAGAGAAACTATTGTAAAGAGAGAAAATTTAAAACTAGGAGAATGTATACAAATCATATTGTAGAGATAGTAAATTATTATAGAGAGAATATTTTAGAAAAAATATATTATAGATATAAAAATATTATACAAAAAATTCTAAACAGAAGAATATAGGTAGAGAGAGTATTAAATAAATAAAGATGTACTGAGAGAAAATATTGAAGATAGAAAATGTTATAGAGGGGAAAAATGTTACAGAAAGAAAATATTGTAGAGAAAAAAAATATTGTAGAGAGAGAAAATATTGTAAAAAGAACATTTTAGAGAGAGAATATTATAGAAATAGAATATTTTAGAGAGAGAATATATTATAGAGAGTACAGTTTAGACAAAAAATATTATAGAGAGAAAAATGTATAGAGAGGAGAAAAAAATATTAATTATAAAGGGAGAATATATTATAGAGAGAGAAAATGTTATAGAAATAGAATATTTTAGAGAGAGAAAATATTGTAAAAAGATAATATTTTAGAGAGAAATGTTGTAGAGAGGAAACATTGTAGAAATAAGATATTTTAGAGAGAAGATATTATAGAAAGAGAATATTTTAGAGAGAGAAAATATTATAGAGATAATATTTTAGTAAGAGAAAATATTATAGAGAGAGAAATAGATGAAAAGAGAAAAATTATTGTAGAAAAAGAATATTTTAGAGAGAAAAAATATTATAGAAAGAATATTTTAAAGAGAATATATTATAGAGTATGGTTTAGACATAAAATATTGTAGAGAGAGAAAATAACATAGAGAGGAGAAAATATTAATTATAGAGAGAATATATCATAGAGAGAAAAAATATTCAAGCGAGAAAATATTACAGAAAGAATATTTTAGAGAGAGAAAATATTGTAAAAAGAGAATATTTTAGAGAGAAAAATATTGTAGAGAGGAAACATGGTAGAAATAGGATATTTTAGAGAGAGAAAATATTATAGAAAAGAATATTTTAGAGAGAAAATATTGTAGAGAGAATATTTTATAAAGAGAAAAAAAATGTCATAGAGAGAATATTGTCATAGAGAGAAAAAATGTCATAGAGAGAATATTGTTATAAAGAGAGAATATTGTCATAGAGAGAATATTGTCATAGAGAGAATATTGTTATAGAGAGAAAAAATGTCATAGAGAGAATATTGTAGAAAATAACATAGAGAAAAAAAATTATTATAAAGAGAAAATATCATAGAGAGAATGTTATAGAGAAAAAAATATTATAGAAAGAGATTGAAGATATAGATAGAAAAAATATTATAGAAAGAGATTATTTTAGAAAAAAAAAATATTGTAGAGAGAAAATATTGTAGAAAGAGAATATTTTAGAGAGAAAATATTATAAAGAGAGAAAAAATATTGAACAAAGAGAATATTCTAGAGAGAAAATATTGTAAACAAAAAATATTTTAGAGAGAGCAAATGTTTAAGAGAGAAACTGAAATAGAGAAAATATTATAGACAGAAAATATCATAGAGAAAGAAAATGGCATAGAGAGAAGAGAAATAATGTTATAGAGAGAATATTAGAGAAAATAGGTTAAAAGGAGAGTATTTTAGAGAGAATTGTAGAGAGTAAATGATGTAGAGAGGAGAAAAAATATTATAGAGAGAAAGTATCATGGAGATAATGTTAGGTAGAAGATATTGTAGAAAGAGAAATATCGTAGAGAGAAAATATTAGAGAACATTTTAGGGAAATAAAATATTGTAGAGAGAATTGACATTGAGAGAGAAAAAGAAAATATCATAAAGAGAAAATATTATAAAGAGAAAATATTATAGATATAAAATATTATAGAAAGAGAAAGTGCGCTAAAGAGAAATATTATATCGAGAGAATATTGGCAAAGAGAGTATACACAAACAATGTTTTATAATGAAAAAAGATTTAAAAAAGAAAATGATATAGAGATATTATTATAGAGAGAGAAAATGATATATATAGAAAAAGAATATGGTAGATAGAGTATGTTATATAGATAATGTTTTACAAATAGAATATTTAGAAATAGAGGAAATAACTGCAAAACTTGTTTTAGACTCAAAACTGATTTTATTGCCAAATGCTCAAATATTGATAATTCTAGAACTGGTTCTCGATAAGCTAAAACTGGTTTTGCACAAAACTAGTTCTTGGTAGTCCAAAATCAAAACCTAAAATTTCAAAACCAATGCCAAACGCACCCTTAGTTAATTTGTTATTTTATAACTGTAGAGTCTATAGTTTCATATAAGCAATAAAGTCTATAGTTTCACATAAGCCAAACAGGTTATGACAAAAAGGTGTATAGAACTAAAACAAAAACATTAGACTGTGTAACAAAAACACCCTTACGGTTTCTTATTTCATAGAATTACCTACCAACATCATGAGAAGCCTTTGTGAGCCAAAGCATACTAACAAACCCTATGAAGGAGTTTCAAGGTAAAAAATTACCATTGGAAACTAAAGAAGAAAAAAAAAAGAATACAGTAATTGACAGAAAAGGTATAACCATAAGAAAAATTATGTTAAAATATACATACATACATTATATATATATATATATATATATATATATATATATATATATATATATATATATATATATATATATATATATATATATATATATATATATATATATAATAAAAATTTTGCTGTATAGAGATTTTGCTGTAGATACTGAGTGAGGCATCTATACCATTTCCTAATATGCAGGAGAAAATGGTGCAGTCTAATTGTATGTAAAAAGGCTGTATGAGTGCAATGCACAGGTCGTGGCTATGTGTAAAATGATCAAAAGACTCTACTCTTCCATCAATGGTCCAAATGGTTCACTCAACATTTGTAGCAAAATCTCCATGCATCAAAAAAAAAAAAAATAGTATCATAAAAACAATAAATTTTTTGAAAAGCGAGACAATATCATTCCATGCAACACAATACATGTTGGGATTAAGTGAGGATGAAAGGGACATTTATATATAGAATATGTTCCATGGCAAGTGAAAAGAGCTAACCATTATAGGGTTAGGATTTACACGTTTAAATAAATAGGAAAAATCAGGAAAAATTCTTCATAAAATACCAAATTGAATCTAGGTTTCGGTTGGAGAGAGAGAGAGAGAGAGAGAGAGAGAGAGAGAGAGAGAGAGAGAGACTCCGAGAGGTACAGTACTACGTAGATACTTGGACTGAGGGCTTAGGGAAATGGTCATTTGTTGCTAAAATCGGTTCTTGTAAGTCGTATGCGGGTTGACCGGTTCAACAATTTGTCATCCGGGTTGAACCGGCCAAAGTTTTTAAGACGGTTCAATAGTGAATATGGGTTTGGTGTATCATTTGGACTGGAAAAGAATCTGGTTCCTGTCCAATCCTGTTTAATCGGCCGATCCGGTCCAGGTTTTAAACCATTGGTGTTTCCAACATATGGTGGCGGCCTAAGGTAATTTTGGGCCCTCACCCAAGGAAGACTTGTTTGCATTAACACCCTCGCAATCATTCCACACTTTTGTCCTTTATTTCCTCCCATCCTTTTCATGTTTTGTCATTTTGCCCCTTTGTTGAATCCTATGTCATGACAACCCATACCCAAGGGCAAGAACCGTCATATGATATTTTTTCCTTCCCCTTTTATCCCTACACAAGTTACAAATACCATCCAAGAATATTACCTTTTCGTCGCTAATCTGATGATTCATATTTATACTTTGGTATCCTTTATTTCCTTCCATTCTTTTCATGTTTTATCATTTTGCCCCTCCTCTCCATCGATTATATCCAAAACCCCTGGGTTGAATCCTATGTCATGACAACCCATACCCTAGGGCAAAGACCCTCATTTGGTATTTTTTCCTTCCTATTTTATCTATATAACAAGGGATGGCGGTCTACATGCTAACTAGACAAAACGGAACAACTTGCTGACTAGACAAAAATGGACGAATAGATTTGATCATCATCTCTTGATCTAACCATAGAGTGGGGCTCATCCCTTCACTTCTTCACAAGGAAAGTCCCTCAATTAATACAAAATTAATTGGCTCACAAAGAAGGCAACCCAATCACCCGAAATCCCTCACGAAAATCACTCTCAAATTTCAATTAATATAAGAATCTTTAGAGTAAATTACACTTTGCCCCCTGAAGTTTAGCTTAAAAACACTAAACCCCCTTATAGCTATAAAACAATATTTTGCCCCCTTCAATTCAGTTTCGATCAGATAAAAATCACCAAACAATGAAATTATGTAGTTGACAAAAGGGTGTATTGTGCTAACATTTCAAACTTTAGGGAGCGATTTGGAACAAAATAAACTATATGGGAGTTAAGTGTTTTTGAGCAAAACTATGGGAGTTAAGTGTTTTTGAGCAAAACTACAGAGGGGCAAAGTATAATTTATCCTAATCTTTGGAAAATTTTATTCATACCCCAAAAATTAAGTGTTTTTGAGCAAAACTACAGAGGGGCAAAGTATAATTTATCCTAATCTTTGGAAAATTTTATTCATACCCCAAAAATCTGTAACTAGCCCCCTGTCTCTCAATCGTTTCTCAATAACTTACTCAGCCACCCTTTAATACCAACATTGTCCTTTTCTTTTGTACCCCAAACCTCAAAGCCCTAACTTAGCATCATTTGTACCCCCAACCCAACCCAACCCAACCCAAGGTATGTTTGAACTTCCTTAGCCCTAGCCTAATCCGTCGGGTTGGCCAGGTTGATCAGGTTGTGCGGGATGGGTTGATCGGCTTCAATATGGTAGAGGAGAAATAATTCGGGTTGGGCTCGGGTTGGGTTCAGGTTAGCCCGCCCAAGTTGCAGCCCTATGTCTGCCTTCAAGTAGGGGTGGCAATGGGTCGGGTCGGGCCGGGTTAAGACATAGGTATAAGGGCAAAACACTCAACCCGAACCCGACCCGTTTAACCCGTTTACTAAACGGGTCGGGTCGGGTCGGGTCGGGTTGGCTCAACAAAACCCATGTAAATCTACCGGGTTGGATCAAGACAAGTCGGATTGGGCCGGATTTGATCGGATTGGGTCGGGTTGGCTGGGGTCGGGTCGGGTTGACACGACCCATTTGGTAAACTGGTCAAGTCGGGCTATAAGTACAAACCCGAACCCGACCCATTAAATAAACGGGTCAATCGGGTTGACCCTTATATGACCCGAACCCGTTTAGGCCAAATCTAAACCCGCTAACTTCGGGTCGGGTCAAGGATTGCCACCCTACCTTCAAGTACCAACCAACTGCATGGGGTTTATTTAAGAGTGGCGTGTATTCAAGAGTGCATATAATTAGGGTATATTTAAGGGGGTATGTGTTTGGGGTATAATCAAGTTGAAGCGGGCCATTTAAATTTATTAGTTTAGGGTCTAGATACGATTAGTCAAACGGGTCAGGTCCGGGTCTAGGGGTTTTGGACATGATTCGAAACTAGACACGACACGATTAGTTAAACATGTCTCTCTCTCTCTCTTCGTGTCTGTGTTTGTGCCCGTGCTAACTGCCTACCAAAATGGCCTGGTGATTTGGTTACCTCACTCACGGCCGGTAGCCTCTCAACCCACAGCCACCATACCCACCATTTAGGCCCGGCCCATTATGAAAAAAAATAAATATAAAAAGGCCTCATTTAGAATTTTCACCTTAGGCCTCAATTTCTATCGAGACAGCCCTGCTCTCTCTCTCTCTCTCTCTCTCTCTCTCTCTCTCTCTCTCTCTCTCTCTCTCTCTCTCTCTCTCTCTCTCCCCGGGGTAGCGTAGTTGGGGGTTGGTTGGTCGCACCGAAGGCTCTCGCTTCGTGCAAATCGGCACGGGCATGCCGAAGGCGGTCAGGTGTGTTGTCGTCGCATACGTCGGTGGGGGTGGTGATGCCCGGGGGGTGTGTTGCCGCCGCAGGTGGCCCACTGCAGTGCCGACAGGCACGAGCAAGCACTATCTATATAACATGGCATGTCAGTTTTGTGCCGACTAGACAAAATATAAGCTGACTAGGACAAGCTGAATGGACAAAAATGAACCGAATAGATCTAACCATTCATTCAAAAATCAACGCACGATCTCTATTTCCCCGGCAACCAACTCCTTATGGGTTTCAAATTCCGACCCATTTAAACTGTACTAAACCTCTAAAATCCCGACCCATTTAAATTGCACTAAACCTGACCGTTCATCCCGCGATCATTATTCGCATCAATGGTTATAAGCCCGCCTGCTGAAATTTCGGCCACCCCAAACCATCGGGTCAATCTCGAGAAATCCATTTGAATAGAGACAGCTGTGATTAATCGATTATAGAGGGAGGGGGAGTTGGTCGCGCCGAAGGTGCCCGTTTTGTGCCAATCAGTACGGGCGAGGAAATGTAGTTTTCGTTGAAAGTGTTTCGTTGCCAAAGGCGGCTCGCTGCAGTGCCGACAGATGTGTTGCCGCAGATGTGATAGATCGATTATGGGGGAGGGGGAGTTGGTCGCGCCGAAAGCGCCCACTTCGTGCCAATCGACACAGGCGAGGAAATGGGTGTCCCTATGAAAGTTGGTGTTATCGTCGAAAGTGTTTTGTTTCCAAAGGCGTTCAGGTGGATTGTCACCAAAGGCAACCCGCTGCAGTGCCGACAGATATGTTGCCGCCGAAGGCGGCCCGCTGCAGTGCCGACAGGCACGGGCATGCACTAGTATCTACACAAGTTACAAATACCATCCAAGAATAGTACCATTTTGCCACAAATCTATTAATTCTTATTTATCTAAGGGCTATAATGATAATTTGTGTCCCACTTTTGATCTTTTACTTCCTTTTATCCTATCATCCTACTTTTGGTTTCCCATTTTGCTCCTCTATTTATCAACTATACCTATGCCCCATATTTGAAGCATAGGTAATTAAAACAACAGCAAGTGTTTTTAGTTTTGGGTAGCGTATGGGTATAGGAACTCCACCCAATTAACTTTCGGGTATGGGTATGGGTATGGGGAATGGGTATAGGAACTCCACCTGATTAATTTCGGGTATGGGTATGGATACGGGGTATGGGTATAGGAATAATTTTTTTTGTTTTGGGTAGGGTATGGGTTTAGGAACTCCAACGGATTAACTTTCAAGTATGGGTATGGGCATTGGGTATGGGTATAGGAATCAGGTTTTTTTTTTTTGTTTTGGGTAGGGTATGAATTTTGCCTGATTAACTTTCGGGTATGGGTATGGGTATAGAAACTTTACCTGATTCGGGTATGGATATGGGCACGTCAATACCCATACCCAAAACTCGAAAACCAATTGCCCTTCTAACTTGTGACCCGACCCGGACCTGAAACATCGGGTATGTACTTATATGGGTACACATTTACAAGGTTTGGCTAGGGTATGGGTATAGGAACTCTATAGGGTACGGTATGGGTATAGGATCTCTCCCCGATTAAATTTCATGTATAGGTAGAAGGTTTGGGTAGGGTAAGGGTATAGGAACTCTACCCGATTAACGTTTGGGTATGGGTATGGGTACCTCAATATCAATACCAGAAACCTGATTGCCCCTCTAACTTGTGACCCGACCCCGATCCCGACCCGAAATATCGCGTACGGGTATGGGTATATATCTACAAGGTTTGGATATGGCATGGATATAGGAATTCTACCCGATTAACTTTCGGGTATGGGTATGAGTACCTCAATACCCATATCCGAAATCTGAAACCCGAAACCAGATTGCCCCTTTAACTTGTGTTTACTAGTTAATACACTTTGACATATATATAGTGTACATATACCCCATATTTAGATCCTATGTCATTAGAACAAAATCAAGAAAGAAAATGTTGCATTCTTGCGCTTCCCAGGCCCATACAAAAACAACCATTGTGCTCTTATACCCCTATCATTATTTTATGTGTCCATATCTTATACTAAAATGACTATTTTAGTTTGTGTACATGGATAAAAGGGTCCATAGATCAGCAACTGTTGCACATGCAACACACGTGTCCAGTGCAAGTTAACCCCCCCCCCCCCCCCCCCCTCTCTCTCTCTCTCTCTCTCTCTCTCTCTCTCTCAAATGAATTAAAACTTGAGGTTTTTCCCATAATGACTCCCAACTCACACGTATTACTAGAACTAGACTCGGTTGCCTTTTGCATTACTTTTCTAGCCCTCAACACGTGCCAAATGTCACTTCCGAATAGCTGTTGCATTTTTTTAACCATTTTACCTTTAAAAACTAAACAAAATAAATAAAAAATTTGTTCATCTTCTCCGTTTGAATTTTTTCTCGCTTCAACCGCCTCTCGTCGCCAGAGATTGTTGGGATGATGTCATTTTTCATCCCCGATATCCTTACATAGCGTAAAATATTTAGTGAGTCATTGCCGTCGAGTTAGTGGCAAGCGAACTGTGGCCGGTGGTGGTTGTAGGCGGTAAGAAATAAGAAATAGAAATGAAAGCCGGAGGCAAACTCGGCATGGTGTACCTTTTTCATTTATCATCAAAAATTAGTGATTCTGGAGACATTTCAATCCTCGGGTGATCCTCTACGAGATCATCTAGAGATGAGGATAAAATGAAGTTAGTACCACCAGTAACTTTTAATGGAAGATTGGATAGGTGTAATATAAAAACAGTGAAAAAAATAGAAGAAATGAGAGTCGGAGGTAAGTTCAGCATGGCTGACATCCCATCGGCCACCACCCACCTCCATCGTCGTTGGCCACCACTCTTGCTGCCCCATTGGCCACCGCGTTCGGGTCGTGGCTGACGGGGAGGCGCCGGCAGGAAACCATTGGTCAGTGGCCACCACCGACGGTGGCGGGTAGTGGCTGACTGGGTGGCGTCATCGGGGAGAGGTGTCCGTCAGTAATCGATGTTGACGGGCACATCAGTGAAGATGCATCCGAGCATCAATGAAGATGCACCGGGACATAAGTGAAGATGCGCCGGTGCATTAGTGAAGATTTGCGACGCATCGGTAAAGATGCTCAAGTTCATCAGTGAAGATGCGCCGACGCATTCTACTGCGGCCCGCAGTGAAAGGCGTTGGTGCATTTTTTTGCGGCCCGCAGTGAAAGGTGCCGACACATTCTACTGTGGCTCGTAGTGAAAGGCAACGATGCATTCTACTACAGCTCGTAGTGAAAGGAGCCGATGCATTCTAATGCGGCCCGCAGTGAAAGGCGACGACGCATTCTTCTGCAGCCCGCAGTGAAATGTGCCGATGCATTCTACTACGGCCTATAATGAAATGCGTCGGCACATTCTTCTGCGGCCTGTAGTGAAATGCGCCGACACATTCTACTGCGGCCCGCAGTGAAATGCGTCGGCATATTCTACTGCTGCCCGCAGTGAAATGTGCCAGCACATTCTACTGCGTCTTGCAATGAAATGCTCCAGCACATTCTACTGTGGCCTGCAATGAAATGCTTCGGCGCATTCTACTGCGGAAACAAAGTAAAATGGGAGATAAAAATAAGAATCGAAGGCAAGTTCGACATGGTATATCTTATTCATTTCTCATCGAAATTCAGTGATTTCGGAGGCATTGCGATGCTCGGGTGATCCTCTACAAGATCGTCTAGAGTAGAGCATAAAATAAAGTCTACACCATCAGTAGGTTTTAATGAAAGATTGGATGGGTGTAATGTAAAAATAGTAAGCAAGAGGAAGAAATGACAAATGGAAATGAGATTTGGAGGCAAGTTCAACATGGCACAATGACGGTAGGTGGTGGTAGCATCCCCATTGTGAAATGCTCATGTGCATTCTACTGCATCACTAGTGAAATGCACCGACGCATTCTATTGCGACCCGTAGTGAAATGTGACGGTGCATTCTTCTGCTACCCGCAGTGAAAGGTGTCGACACATTCTTATGCGGCTTGAAGTGAAATGTTCCAGCGTATTCTACTGCAGCAACAAAGTAAAATAAAAGATAAAAATAAGAGCCGGAGGCAAGTTTGGCATGGTGTATCTTATTCGTTTCTCATCAGATCGAATTCAGTGATTTCGGAGGCATTACAATCCTCGGGTGATCATCTACGAGACCGTCAAAAGTAGAGCATTAAATGAAGTCTGCGCCATCAGTAGCTTTTAATGGAAGATTGGATGAGTGTAATGTAAAAATAGTAAGCAAGAGGGAAGAAATAAGAGATAGAAATGAGATTTGGAGGTAAGTTCGGCACGGCACAGCGATGGCAGGTGGTGGTGGCATCCCCATAGGGTTCATCCCATGACCCAATCGAAGCCATTGAAATGCACTGGCACACACAAATGTGTTGACGCATCAGTAAAATACATAGGCACACATGATGTGTCAGTGCATCGGTGAAACGTGTCGACGCACAGGCACATCAATGAAATGATCCGAAGCATTTCACTGAAGCGCCGATACAGTCTACTACGACAACCCAATAAAATGTGTCGACGCATACAGCACGCCATAGTGAAATGAGAGATAGAAATGAGAGCCACCGGCAAGTTCGGCATGACCGACGGCCAATCGGCCACCACCCACCGTCATCGCCGTTAGCCACCACCCTCGCTGCCCCATCGGCCACTGCGGGTGGTGGCCGCCGCCGACAGCGGTGGGTGGTGACTGACAGGGTGGCGTCATCGATCGGCGGTAGGTGCCTATTGGTGGTCGACGGCGACAAACGGACGACGACGGTCGATAGTGGGCTGCAGTCGGTCGTGGTACTAGCATCTCTTTAAGATTAATCCCATGTCCCAATTGTGGCCATTGAAATGGGATGCACCACGTGTCTCTTCCTAAAGCGTCAGCAATCGAAAGGGGAGACAGATTATCAGTGAAGCAGAGTCAAATCCTTTTGAAATTGTTAGTGATAGTGTATAGCATTGAGATACAGATACCCGTAGATACCTGTATAGGATACCCCCTTTTGGTTCTTTTCTTGTATCCATATATATTTGGCCCTTGGCCTAATGAGAATGCTAATCCATTCTCCCAAAGCCCTAGCCTCTCTCTCTCTCTCTCTCTCTCTCACTCCCTCTCCATCCTCTCCATGCTAGGGATTGTCACATGGTATCAGAGCGATGATCCTCGTCGGAGGTGACGCTGCCTCGCCGGATCTGTTCCTCTCTTGAGCAGATTGGAGCTCTCCTCCTCTCACCGGATCTCCTGTCCTATCGCAGAGACCAGATCTGTTCCGTCGAGCTCCTCGCGACCGGATCTGTCGTTCACCCCCGCCGGATCTGCTGTTCTGCGACCAGATCTACCGTTCACCTCGCCCGGATCTGCTGTTTCGCACCTCGCCGACCGGAGCTCTCTCGCCGGATCTGCTATTTTGCACCTCGCCGGATCAACCAGATCTGCTGCTCCTCGCCGGATCTGCTGTTCCGCGACCAGATCTGCTGCTCTCTCGTCGGATCTGCAGTTTTGTGACCGGCTCCTCTCGGCCCGGCTCCTCTCGGCCCGGATCTGCTGTTCACCTCGCCGACCGGAGTTCCCCCTTCCTCGCCGACCGGAGCTCCCCCCTTCTCTCGCTGGATCTGCAGTTTCGCGACCGGCGTCAGATCTCGAGCTCTCCTCCGGTTTCAGATCTCGAGCTCTCTCCGATCTGATCTCAGCTCCAGCTCCTCCGGCCAGACCTCAGATCTAAGATCCCAGCACCTCTCTCCCGATGTCGGCTCTCCTCTTCTCCCTCCGTGGCTGAGCGTCTGAGCCTGCTCGGCTGCTTCGCGGTTCCGTCCCCCTCGCGGCCTGCGGCCCCTGCTCCGACCCCAAGTGGCTGTCGAGCCACCGGCGCCCCTCATCACGTTCTTCCATCCAGTTGCCGCAGCCGGTAGAGGACAGAGATCTCTTGGTGTCATTCGATCTTTTGAGAAGACAAATTGTCAAAAATATTTTTGGGATCCTTCGGTTTCAGATCTGTATCACCAGCCCACCTTGTCGGCAATGCTGGATGTCACAATCCCAGCATAGGCAGCAGCAAGCAGGGTGCCCACAAAGCAGATCATTGTTGTGAGTGAGAGCTGAGCAGAGTACCTCTTCTCCGGCCAGATCTCAGCCCCCGGCCAGATTTCAGCTCCTCTCCTCAAACTGATCCTTGCAGTCCGGCCGACCTCCTACGCACCAGTTGCTCGCACTCTTTATCTCAGTTCGCTGACCTCCGATCAGATCTGACTCACAGCACCTCGTCGGACCCGGATCGACTCCGACCTCGCCGGATTCCTCTCTGTTTGCATTAACCCACTCCGGCACCGAGTGAGCCGCCATGGTCGACTCCTCCAGCCACACTGGCGTTTCCGCTGCAGTCCCGGCTACCTCTGCTTCTGGTCGTGGTCGGTTTGTGTGCACCCACTGCCACAAACCAGGTCACGTTGTCGCCACATGTTGGAAGCGGCATCCCGAGAAGAGGCAGAGACCCCGAAGACGTGGTCGACCCGATGGCTCTACTGCTGCTACTGCTACTACTCCGTTTTCTCCTCGCACGGTTCCATCATCACCTGACGCTACTTAGCTCCTTCAGCAACAGCTTGCACCGCTTCAGTTCCGCCTAGACCGGCAGGCGAGTTTCAGCTCCGCCGAGGCTTCCAGTGCCTTCAGTTCCTCTGCTCACGTAGCCACTCCAGGTACCTTCGACACTTGGATTCTGGACTCTGGGGCCTCCCATCACATGACTTCCAATGCTTCCTTGCTTACCGACTGCCGACCGATATCGCACATCCCATCGATACACACTGCAGATGGCTCTTCTTTAGCCATCTCGCAGTGTGGATCGATTACCGCCACTACAGAACCGAGCGATCGTCTCTCTTTACCCAATGTGTTGCATGTACCCCAGCTTCGCATGCAGCTCATCTCCATTAGCAGTCTTGTGACTCTGGCTATGTTGTGACCTTCTCCCCTTCTTCTTGTGTTGTGCAGGATCCCCGTACCGGACGGGTGATTGGCACTGGTCGTAGGTCAGGCGGGCTGTACCATCTCGAGCATCTCCACCTTCCCCTCATTCCACCTTCTGGCGTCTGTAGTTTAGTTTCTTTCGATGCCGACCTGTGGCACCGAAGACTAGGCCACATTTCTGAGTCTCGCCTTAAGAGCTTTCTCCAGACTGGAGCTCTAGGTCGTTGCTCCTCTTCTTCTTTATCTACATGTACCGGTTGTAAGCTTGCCAAAGCTACAGCCTTACCTTTTCCTTCTAGTATCTCTCAGAGTTCTGCTCCCTTTGACTTAGTACACTCTGATATCTGGGGCCCTGCACCTCTTCCTTCGATGTGTGGCTATCGCTACTATATCTCTTTCATCGATGACTTTAGCCGATACACTTGGGTCTACCTTCTTCAGCACCGCTCTGAGGTTCCTCAGGTTTACCAGATTTTCACCTCGATGGTTCACACACAGTTTGGTTGTCGCATTAAGACTTTTCGGTCTGATTGCGCCCTCGAGTATCTCTCTACTGCTATGCGGACACTTCTTCAGTCCCATGGGACCTTATTCCAGCACTCCTGTCCTCACACACACGAGCAAAACGGAGTAGCCGAGCGGAAGCACCGTCATATCCTTGAGACGACGCGTGCTCTTCTTCTCTCTGCTTTCGTTCCACGCACTTTCTGGGCTGAGGCTGTCTTGACCTCCGTCAACCTCATCAACATCACCCCTTCATCTGTTCTCCCGGGTAGTGCCTCTCCTCACGAGCGTCTTTTCTCTTCCCCTCCCGACTACAGTTTGCTTCGTACCTTCGGATGCACCTGTTTCGTTCTTCTTCCGCCCCATGAGCGCACGAAGTTGTCCGAACGTGCAGTTAAATGCATCCTCCTAGGAATCAGCGCCGAGCACAAGGGTTATCGTTGCTATGACCCCTTGACTCGTCGTCTTCGTATCTCTAGACACGTCTCCTTCGTCGAGGATGCCCCTTATTACTCCTCTGCAGCTCAGGACCTCACCTTCTTGGAGACTCCTCCCACTCTGTCTCTGACTCTCGAGCCTTTCTATCACCCCTCTCACCCAACTTCACTTCTCTCCCTGTTTCTAGTGATTCTTCCACGGAGTCTTCCTCTGTCCCCTCCTCTCCTCCGTCACCGGTTGCTTCCGTAGATCTTCCTCATACTCCCGATGCCTCTGGTACTCCACCTGCTACGCCCAGTCTGCCACCGCCGGTCGTGGATCCTCACCCGCCGCCCCGCTACCCTCAACGCGAGCACCACCCACCTGATCGCTTCAGCTTTAGCTCTGGCCCACCTGACCGTTTTGGCTTTGCCACAGTCACCTCCTACTCGCCTCAGTTTACAGCCTTTCTTGCAGCCCTTCACACAGACCAGGAGCCTCGGTCGTATCGGGAGGCCGTCCAGTCCCCTCAGTGGCGACAGGCTATGAGTGAGGAATTTCAGGCATTTCAGCAGACTCAGACTTGGGATATCGTTCCCCTTCCTGTTGGTATTGAGCCTGTCAGTTGCCGGTGGGTCTACAAGGTCAAACGGCGGCCTGATGGTTCCATCGAGCGGCACAAGGCTCGGTTGGTGGTTCGTGGCTTCACTCAGGCTTACGGCATAGACTACGAGGAGACTTTCGCACCTGTAGCTCAGATGACCTCCATTTGTGCACTTCTGGCAGTTGCAGCAGTCCGTCGATGGCCTCTTCTCCAGATGGACATGAAGAATGCCTTTCTCCATGGTGATCTTTCAGAGGTCGTCTACATGCAGCCACCCCCTGGTTTGCATACTCCTCCCCAGCATGTCTGTCGCCTCCGTCGAGCTATCTACGGGCTCAAGCAAGCCTCTCGAGCTTGGTTTGAGTGCTTCCGACGAGCCGTCACCGAGATCGGCTACATTAAGAGCTCGCAGGACCACTCACTTTTTGTACGGTCATCACCTCAGGGCAGGGCGATTCTCCTATTATACGTCGATGACATGATCATCACAGGTGATGACTCAGCTGCCATCACTTTCCTTCAGCAGCATCTTCGACGCCGGTTCCAGATGAAGGATTTAGGTCCTCTTCGGTACTTCCTTGGGCTAAAGATCGCCCACAGTGAGCGAGGGATTCTGCTATCTCAGCAGAAGTACACAGCCGACATCCTCAGTCGAGCTGCACTTTCCGATGATCGCTCTGCTGTCACCCCTCTCGAGCTTCACGTGAAGCTTCGTCCCACCGATGGTGAGCCTCTCTCAGATCCTACTCGGTACCGACAGATCGTTGGCCAGTTGGTTTATCTTTGCATCACCAGGCCCGACATTGCTCACGCCGTTAGCATCATCAGCCAGTTTGTCGAAGCCCCTCGCTCTGCTCACTATGCTGCCCTTCTTCGGCTTCTTCGTTATCTCCGAGGCACCATCACCCGGTCGCTCCTCCTATCATCGACTTCTCCTCTGGTCCTGCGTGCCTACTCGGATGCCGACTGGGCTGGTGATCCGACCACTCGTCGATCGACTACCGGCTATTGCCTATTTCTTGGAGATTCTCTTATCTCATGGCGCAGCAAGAAACAGAGCGTTGTCTCTCTCTCCAGTACTGAAGCAGAGTTTCGAGCCATGGCCTCTACTACCAAAGAGATCGTTCACTTGCGACGACTTCTCGGCGATCTAGGGGTTCAGATATCTGATCCTACAGCCCTTCACTGTGACAATCAGAGTGCTATACAGATTGTCACCAACCCGGTCTTTCACGAGAGGATGAAACACATCGAGCTCGATTGCTACTACTCTCGCCAGGAGTATGAGGCCGGGACCATCTCTCTCCCTTTTGTTTCCTCCGGAGAACAGATTGCCGACTTCTTCACGAAGTCACATCCTGCTCCACGCTTTCAGTTTTTGCTTAGCAAACTCATGGTGTATGACCCACCTTGAGTTTGAGGGGGGCTGTTAGTGATAGTGTATAGCATTGAGATACAGATACCCGTAGATACCTGTATAGGATACCCCCTTTTGGTTCTTTTCTTGTATCCATATATATTTGGCCCTTGGCCTAATGAGAATGCTAATCCATTCTCCCAAAGCCCTAGCCTCTCTCTCTCTCTCACTCCCTCTCCATCCTCTCCATGCTAGGGATTGTCACAGAAATTAGGAGTGAAGCCTTTTATAACTCTTGGAGGTACTTTAGTCTGAAATAAAAAAAAAATGATAAGAAAAGTAATTTAAGAAGTAATTGGTCTATTTCCAGTAATACGACAGAGTTGGGGGTTATTTTGAAAAAAAAAAAACCTTTTAAAACTTGGAAAAAGTATAGGAGAGCCACACAGGCAGATAAAGCAGCAGAGGACAAAACAAAGACCCCCTCGTGCAACGGGGATTTGATTGATTGGCCCATGAACAGAAATACGTGCGTCCTCAACAATTGCAGACCCTGTGTGTCGGCGTTGCAACGTACCCTCGTCTGCCTTCATCCAAACTTGATGGTAACCCCCCCCCCCCCCCCCCCCCCCCATCATTTTGGTACGTGGATCTACACAGGACCTTTACAGTCTGCATCATACCATCCTTCTCGCATTTCCTTGTCGTGTGAGTCTCATCACAGATGGATATAGTGACGCCTCATTAAGATGTGATTGCCACCCCATCATGGTGGGAATTGGATTTTTAGTGGGCATGTACGGTCAAAGATGGTGGCAAGTGATCCATAGTGGTGCCACTTGTCACCGTTTTGAGTTGGACACGTCAGGGAGAAATAGAGTTCCACATCTTGTTCCTTCTAGCATGGCCTTTTGTTTCAAGTAATCTAATCTAGTAAAGTAGTTAGGGAGACAAATGAAATTTGATTTTGAGCCATCTTCAAACAAATAAAGATTGATTTAAAACCGTCCGATCGATAGATGAGTGCGATACATCGAAAAGTGAGATCGGAAGGGATGTCATTCATCAAAAGGGTGCAATCGAAAGCGTTGTAATTTATCGAAGACTGCGATCGGGAGGGTCTCTCTCTCTCTTTCTCTCTCTCTCTCTCTCTCTCTCTCTCTCTCGGAGTGGGGGTATAGGGGGGTTGGTCTAGCCGAAAACGCCCGCTTCGTGCCAATCGGCACGAGCATGCCCTATGCTCTATAGTATGTAGCCAACTAGATATATTGTCACTTCCTATGTCTGGTCATTTTCAAATATTTATAAAAATATCATAAAAAATTAATTTTGCACTCCTTGGTTATATATAATACTTAGTTTTGTAAAGGTCTAGCGCCATATTTATTTAGGTTTTTTAGTCCGAATCTGTATACCCTCCCAAAGAATAATAGGAGTGTTAGCTAACGCCAAGACGTGTCATGCATCCTATCCATAAGAAATTGCATGCGTTCACGAGCTCGCTCGATCGGGTGGCACCTAATCCAGATCACAGTGGATCTGGATTGCGTTGAAATTAATGCATGATCCGATCGAATCTCCACCCTGCCTCCACTCTGTCCACATACACCTTATCACTAACACCACATGCTCATTACTCCCAATCATTAACCCATGCATCCTTAGAACCAACCTTCCACCTCACGTGTGCATGCATCCATCAGATAGCTAACTCATTCATGGGGGATAAAGAGAGTTCGATGGCCTCCCATACCTACCGGCTCTCTTATTGTGATGGGTACATAGTGCTATACTTTGACGGGCTATTAACTCCCTACACTTTGTACTGTAGCTGCCGTGTGGTCAGCTACAGTGTTAAGGGTCATGGTGGAGTGGGGGAAATCACATCATGAGTACTACTGGATAGTTCAGGGGCAACTGTATCTTTGCTGTCAAATCAGCATCCAAGGATCTCCTTGGGACCATGCATGCCCATCTTCTTCAAGGTACCTTTCCAACAAAACTTTTTCAAAACTTTTTTTCCAAAATGAAACAGTAAGTACCCAGCATTGTCCAAACGAGGGCTGTTACGTTGAGTTTTTTCCGTTTGAATTTTTTCCTCGCTTCAACCGTTCATCGTCAGAGACCGTTGGGATGTTATTATTTTTCATCTCCGACGCTCTTATGTAGTGTGGAGTACTTAGTAAGCCCTTATAGTCGAGCTGGCAGCCAGCAGACGGTGCCGATGGCAATGGTATGCGGTAATAAATGAGAGATGAAAATAAGAGCCGGAGGTAAGTTCGGCACGGTGTACCTTCTTCATTTCTCATCAAAATCCAGAGATTCTTAAGGCGTTGTAATCCGTGGGTGATCCTTTACGAGATCATCTAGAAACGAGGATAAAATGAAGTAAGTACCATCAATAACTTTTAATGAAAGATTAGATAAATGTAATGTAAAAATAGTAAATAAGAGGAAGAAATGAGATATGGAAATAAGAGTAAGAGGTAAGTTTGGCACGACGTACCGCCTTCGTTTCTCATTGGATTCCAGAGGTGTTGCGATTCTCGGATGATCCTCTACGAGGCCATTCAGAAGCAAGGATAAAATGAAGTTAGCACGACTAGTAGTTTTTAATAAAAGATTAGATGAATATAATGTAAAGTGAATAAGAGGGAGGAAATTAGAGATGAAATTAAGAGCTGATTTGCGCAAGCGCATTCTATTAATATGTTGGTGCACAAGTGAAGATGCGTCAGAGCACCAATGGAGATGCATCGGCGCACTAGTAAAAATGTGCCTGAGCATGTGCATCTTTACTGGTGCTCTGGCGCATCTTCACTTGTGCTTTGGAGCATCTTCATTGGTGCGTTAGCGTATTCTACTGCAGAGCCGCAGTAAAATGGGTTGGACTTTAATCCTTGTGTCAAAGTCGCAGCGAAAATAAAGACTTAGATCCGAAGATCAAATGATGTATGTTTCATCACGATTTATTTCTCAAAACAATATACATGCGAATTTATGAACCGAGCATCAGTGAAGATATGTGGGTGCACCAGTAAAGATGCACCGGAGCACTAGTTGAGATGCATCAGAGCACCAATAAAGATGCACCGGTGCACCAGTGAAAATACGTCGATACATCTTCACTGATGCGCTGGCGCATCTCCACTAGTGCTCCAGAGCATTTTACTGGTGCATCGGCACATCTTTACTGGTACTCCGATGTTTATTCATCGATGTGCCAATGGGACGGCGATGGAGAGCAACTAGCGGTCAGTGTGGGTGGTGGCTGATGATGACGGCAGCGGGTGGTGGCGTCGTTGATGGGAGGTGCCCGCCGGTGGTCGACGCCCACAGGCGGACGACGACGGCCGGTGGTGGGCTGCAGTCGGTCGTGGTACTGGTATCCCCCTAGGATTCTCCCATGGTTCAATCATGGTCATTGAAATGGGATATATGCTCCATGTATATCTCCCGAAAGCATTAACGATTGAAAAGGGAGACAGATCATCAATGGAGTGGAATCAAATCCATTTGAAATTGGGAGTGAAGATTGCTCTTTATAATTCTCCGGGATACTTTAGTCTGAAACAAAAAAAGTGGTCAGAAAAATAATGCAAAAAGCAACCGGGATTATTCCTAGCAATACGACAGAGTTGGGGGCCATTATGGAAACCTCTTGTTTTTATGCTTCCCTATGCATGACAAATAGGTATATTTTAATTTGGATTGGTGATTTTACCCTTTTGGCAAAATAGTTCTATTTTGTGTTTTCTCCTTATGACAAGCGCAAGCTGTCACCGCATCCATCTGCCATCTGTCATCATCGGCGACCGCCACTGGTGTCCGGCGTTGTCATTGCCAACCACCACTGCCACCCGCCACCATTCATTTTTTTATTTGCTGCTTTATTTGCTCCTTACGATATGCAGTCATGACCGATGCAAATTTTTGTGGCCTCCACAACTTTTTGTACAACGGATGCAACTTGCGACAGTCACAACCATATAGACAGCTGAACTTTTACCAAAGTGATTTACGACCGGCTCAAGTTTTTGGGACCGACGCAACTATTTTTTTGCAAATGACACAAATTGCAATGAACACAACCATATAGATAGCAGAACTTTTGCCAAGTGATTAATTTGTGCCTGATGCAAGTCTTTTGCTGTGGGGACAATTCGAACAAAACCATAGAGATAATAGAACTTTTGCCGAGTGATTTGTGCATGTTGTAAGTTTTTGCGATCATTGCAAGTCATTTGTGAAAGACGCAAATCACTTGTGTTCCTTCTTTAAGAACCTTTTTTATAAAAGGCAAGACTTGCGAGAGCCGCAAAATCTTGTGTTCTCTTGTTGAATGGTTAGTCCCACATCGGTAAGGGGAGCAGGGTGCTCTCTCTTAATATACCCGCTGTGCTCTCCTCCCTTCAAGAGGTTAGTCTTTTGGAGCACTCGGGTGTTGTCACATGGTATCAGAGTTGGCCCCATTCTAGGATCATCTCTCGAGTGGCCCTGTCGCAATCACTAATAAGAGGTCAGTCTTTTGAAGCACTCGAGTGTTGTCACATGGTATAAGAGTTGGGCCCATTCCAGGAGTATCTCCCGAGTGTCCCTGTCGCAATCGCTAATATTGAAGCACGCTCTGTGTGCGAGCTGGTGTTGAATGATTAGTTCCACATCGGTAAGGTAGGCAAGGTGTCCTTTCTTCATATACTTGTTGTGCTCTCCTCCTTTCAAGAGGTTAGTCTTTTGGAGCACTTGGGTGTTGTCACATCCCAATTTCAGAACCATTTTGGTAGAAGGCAAATGTCGAATGTAACTGGGTTTTCAATCTCCCTTTTCTTCTGTGTTGGTGGATTTCATGTACGTGGGATTCTGACTAGCTCAGACAAGTGCGTAGAGATTGAGTTTGGATGTACACATTTGCGTAGGTTTAGTGGCGAGGTGACTTTTCAAAAACATTTCTAAAACGAGATCCTAGCCTGACTTAATGGGTAGGATATGTAGGTAGGGTTTGTGACAATTTCTCGATGATGAAAATAAGAACAAAGTTTTTCGGCGACCTCCGATGAGTTTCAGAACAAATAAGGAAAAATTGTTTTTTAAAGATGGACGATCCCTAAGGGGGGGAAATGAAAGTTGGGACTGGGGGGTGAAAATCCTTAAGATTTCATGATTTCTCAAAAGAGAAAATGGTGAGATAAAAGATAGATGATGGGTAATTGGTTATTTACAACAATGGCATGGTCAAATAAATTGGATATAAAGTTAAGGGTAATTGTGTCCTAAAAAGATTAGATGAGTAGAATAGTTAAGCTAAAAGCTACCCACTATAGTTTGTTCATTAGGTCACTCGCAAAAGGCAGTTCCTCGAGCAAAGTCAAAAACATATCAGGAGAATTTATAGCCATATGTTTCTAAAAAAAAACACTAGTATATAAACGATAATAATTTTTTTGAGGAAATGGATGTGAGGTCCCACACAATAAATCGGTTTGATGAACATGACACTCATAAGATCCTTTAAGGGAAGGTCCAAAATTTATTTTATAAATCAAAAAATTTCCTCCTCCACTTCATTGTCCTCAACGCTCACGACGACTTCAGCATCCGCGCCTCATCCCACCCCTCAATGCCTTTTTCTTCCTCCTCAATGACGCAAGCAACAACGGTGGCGAGCAGCGGAGATGAGAGGCGAGCGACAAACGGGGCTCGTTTTGGATTAGGTTTAGGATTCATCGCATGGCCTATAGATCTTAGGTTTAGGATTCAACTAGTAATAAACCCGGGCAATACCCGGATGAACTTGATGCCATCTGGAAAGACGACATCATAGTCGCTTGAAGAAGTATGCAATCTAGAGTGATTGTGATTCAATCGTCCATATTTGATTCATTTGCTGATCGAAGAGAGACAATACTCATGATTTTCTTAATTAATATAAAATGATAATTAACTATTATTGAATGGGCATAGATTTTTATATGATTTATAAGAGAGAACTGTGTTCACACACGGAAGAAGGGTTCTGGCTCTTTAGAAGATGTCCATGTGTCACAACGCGGAGGAGAGGACTCCATTTTAGTATTATACTAGTAAGAAACCCGGGCAATGCCCAGATGAGCTTGATGCACAGCCATTTGGCACATATGACATCACAACTGTTCGAAGAAGTATGAAATCTAAAGTGAGTGTGATTCACTTGTTAGAGAGAGAGAGGGGGAGAGAGAGATTAACATCAAATGATAATTAAATGTTATTGAATGAGTGTTTTATTATCTTTATGGTAGGTTTTTAATAGGATTTAAAACTGAGCCGTGCTCACACATGGAATAATGATTATGGTTCTTTAAAAAACGTCGACGTGTCACAACATGGGAGAGAGGCTTCCGTTTTAGTATATAGTATAGACTACTAGTATTGAACCCGTGCAATGCACGGAATAAAATATTAAAATTATAAATAATAATATATTATAAATTTTCATTTATGGGCATGCATTAATGGGCATGCAGAGAAATGGATTTAAATTTTTATTTATGGGCATCAGGAGAAATCACTACCATCGAATTCAAACACCATTAAGAAAAGAATAGATCATGATTCATGAGAGCATTAATGGGCATACGGAGAGATGGGTTTAACTTTCCATTTATGGGCATCGAGTAAAATGGTTCATAGATAAATGGGTTTAACTTTTCATTTATAGAACCCGTCTTCAATAGAGCTCCACGTGTCAGTACTTATGAGGCTTAAATTAAAATTAATATTCTGCCACATGGCGGAAGCTCCTTGTAAGGCTTCCGTTTTAGTATATAGTATAGATTTAGTTTAAAACGTAGTGGCATTGAAATGAGAATTTGAAGCACAGTGAGGGATATTTTTATCCTCTGTTCTTTGGTTAAAACTGATATCTTGTTTTGGACCGTTCACTAAGTCCCCCTATTTTTTTTATTATGCTGAGGATTACACTAATCTTCTTTCTTCTTCTTCTTCTTTTTTTAAAATTTTACATCGAACTATACTTATCTTAATATTTCCGTAATTTCTTATTGGTTTCTTCGATGAGAAATTCTATGGTACCCATTTCGGTACTATACGGGAATTCATAGGGATATCGGATAGCCCTATGGCGGATCTCAGGTATCCACCTAGGGTTCTCAAACCATAGTCCCTAGAATAATGCTCCCACCAGTACGATGCATGGAAAATGAGAATTTTCCAATTTGGTACAGTAATGGAACCCTCTTTCGATATAGTCCTCTCTCTCTCTCTCTCTCTCTCTCTCACACACACACACACACACACACACATATCACACGCATCCAAAGCCAGAGGGTTTATCTTATGGGAGAAGTAGATCTCCTTGGCTGGCATATAAAGAGCTGTTTTATTTGTTGTTGCTGCTGGTGACAATACTGAACACCTCCTTTCCCCTCTGTGCTCCAATGGCAATGAGGGTGGTAGCTAGCCATGTGCCACCTCACCTGCTTTTCATTGATGATCAAATTCTTTATCTTCTTTCCCACATCTTAAATCACCCCCCCCCCCCCCCCCCCCAAACACACATAAAGAGTACTAAGGTTATTTTTGTTTTTTTTTGGTAAGTCAGTACTTAGGTTGTAAACAATCATGTGGTGCACCACCAAACAGCCATATGAAACAGAACAAGAGCAACATTTGGAGATGCTGTGTAGATACCCTCTTGTTCCAAAACCGGGTCGTAAGGGGAGGTTCATCAAAGGATATTTGAGCACACCATTATCTAGCACCTAATCGATATGGGACTAAGCCCAGCAATCCACCCCTCACATGAGGTTAGGGCTGAATCATCCGTCAGCTCTCTCCTCTCGTGTGGCAGGCAAAGAGGACAGTCCGACTCGACTAGATTCAAACTGGGCAACACTTAGCTCTGATATCATTTGTAGATACCTTCTAGTTCCAAAACCCGAGTCGTAAGAAAAGATCCATTAGAAAGTATTTAAGCACACTATAGCTCAACCCCTAGCCTTTGTAGGACTTAACCCAACAAGTTTCACACTAAACCCTTTTGAGAATGCATGCAGAGGAGGAATGAGCTTGGGGGGATTTGTGACTTTGATTGGTACCCATCCCGAACTCGATGGGACCTTGGTCAAAGACACATGCATGCCTTGGAAGCTGAGGCCTTTTTTTTTTTTTTTTACTGTTTTAACCTGAAGTGGAGAAGTTGGGGCCTCATTGAAAACTGGTTGGTGGAGGCCTATATAAGGACAGAGGCAATTCAGAGCTCAGAGCAGTGGAAGGAGGGAGCAACCCATCTCATCTCCAGGCCTCTTGAGGTGGATTGGGACCTTGTTGGGTGAAGCAATGGTGATCCTTGGGGTGATTCTTGGTTTGGGCCTTGGGTTCCTGATTGTCTGCTGTGGTTTGTTGAGGTGGAATGGGGTGAGGTACAGGAAGAAGGGGCTGCCTCCAGGGACTATGGGGTGGCCAATCTTTGGGGAGACTACAGAGTTTCTGAAGCAAGGGCCCAACTTCATGACAAACCAGAGGGCTAGGTGAGTCTTGGTGGTGGTGGGTTTTTGGTTCATGGGGTTCTTGATCTTTGCTTTAGGTGTATGATCTTCTATTTATACCTTAAAATAGTACAGTTTAGGGTGAATCCCAAGCAACACAAGCAGTAAGGGGCAAAGAACAATGTTGGGTTATGAAAATTTCCATCAATGAATCATGATGCGCTTCTTCACCAAAAAAAAAAGAATCATGATGCCCTTGATTTTGTGTATTTTCTATTTTATAACTTCTTGATGATTTGTTTTAAAGATTGTTGAGCATATAGTCCCACATCGATTAAGGGGTGGGAGTTCCGTGTCTTCATATATCCTTTGCATTCTCTCCCCTCACAACCAATTTTGAGGGGCACTACTTGTAATTTGTAAAAACTGCACAATTTGATGAGGCATGCAACGTCTTAGAAAAGATGTTGGGGGTATTTTCTCTCTCTTCTGTATTTTTTTTCTTGATTATTTTTTTTTGAAAAAAAAATCTGGTGGTTTTCTTGTAGATACTACTTGGCTTGTATAATCTCTTGTAAAATGATGCCCATGGGATGTGACCCTTTGCTGTGTGATTTTCAGAATTCACTTGCTTTCACAAGAAAGTGGTTTGTCTCATCTGATCTGATTCTTGACCTCCAATTTGTAACCAGGGTTTTAAATCTCGGCCGATACTGGTACGTACCGGTTTTGGCCGGTTCGAGACCGGTACTGCATCCGATCCCGATACCTGGCCCGTATCGGCCGGTACCGGTACGTACTGGCCCGTATCGGCCGGTACCGGTACGTACCGGTCCGTATTGACCGGTTCAGGCCGGTACAGGCCGGTACCGACCGGTACGGCCGGTACGGACCGGTACCGACAGGTTAGTTTTTTTTTTTTTGTTTTTTTTGGTTTTTTTTAGGTTTTTTTTCTCAACCGGTATCGGTCCGTATCGGCCGGTACCGGTACGTACCGGCCGGTACATACCGGTTCGGGGCCGACCGATACCGCGACCGATACCTTGATTTTAAACCTTGTTTGTAACACGGAAATTACTATTTGCCCCAATGCTATTATGGATTTATGTAACCATACTGACGTGTTGCGATCATAGCCATCCGTTGCAACCAACCTTGACAGGTGAATCACAATCAGCCCCGACCGGTAGGTGAAATGACGTTGTAATTGGATGCCACATCATCCGGTTTAAAGAAAGGGTGGGGCTAGATATAGCCCGTGAAATATCTTAGGCAGCCGTGTCCAAAGACCACCCGCTCTTTTTTCAATGGAAACTCTCATCTAATGGCAATCTCTTTTTTTACCTCTATTGTGCACGTGCAAACCGTCGTATGCCGTTGCCGGCTGCCTCTGTCACCGGCAACCCACCACCGCTGGCTCGTCTCCTCCTCCTCTTTCCCTTCTTCCTCTTTATTTCTTGAGGAAGAATAAGGGAGGAAAAAGAAGGAGGAGGTGTAGGAAGAAGCGAAGGATAAAAGGAGTCGGAGGGAGGGAGGTGGAAGAAGAGGAGGAAGAAGGAGGAAGCGACAGCTGTGGGTTGCCAGCAGCGGAGGCGGGTGGCGGCCTGCACATGATCGACAACGATGAAAGTGGCTGGCAGTCTGCCAATAGCAAAAGAGGTCATGAAACAGGGATATTCTGAGTATTTTTTTTAAATTTAACTTTGAGTTGCCTTTGGTATTTCGTGGCCATACCCACCCATCGTTAAAACCTTCGGGATGAACAGGTTTACTCTTCCAACATGCATGCCTGCTGAAAGGATTTCCTCTCCACTGTTGTAGCTTGTGATGAAACTACTTGATATTTGATATTCCATTACTGTCCTTTGCCTTTTCTTTCTTTTTTTTTTTAAAGAAAACCCTTCTAGTGGATGTGGGAGGGTTCGGCCTTGACCCTACTAGTTTATTAAAAGAAAGAAAGCACAAACCATACCTAAGAGGCACCAAACTCCCAAAGGGGAACCCCGACCAACACGGCCTAACACGATTAGCCCAGAAGCTATAAAGAAGAACAAAAACAAAAGACCCCTAGGTCTCGAGACTTCAAAGCTCACCTTTGCCTTTACTTTCAAAGCCACTTTACGACTCTTGTTTTCTTTTTTTTTCTCTATCCTTTTCCACCACTGTATGATTTGATTTGTATTCCTAAGATCATAGGTTTTTTTAAGGCTCTTCTGAACATGAAATGTCATGCATGATGATCCTCATTCTTGCACATATTTCACTGTAGGGGTTTGGATTCTTGCTCTTTGATCACCAACCCTTATGATGTCTTCTCTTTGACCTTGATAGGTATGGGAATTTGTTCAAGTCACATATATTGGGGTGCCCTACAGTTGTATGCATGGATCCAGAGCTCAATAGGTACATCCTCATGAATGAAGGGAAGGGCTTTGTTCCTGGCTACCCACAGTCCATGTTGGATATACTGGGGAGATGCAACATTGCAGCTGTGCATGGCCCCACCCACAAGGCTATGAGGAGTGCTATGCTTGGCCTCATCAGCCCCACCATGATCAGAGGCCAACTCCTGCCCAAGATTGATGATTTCATGAGATCCCACCTCAGCAACTGGAGTGGGGAAGTCATAGATATTCAGGAGAAAACCAAGGAGGTTGGTAGAATTTTTCAACAACCAATTTGAATAAGAGAATCCATTGGTGTTATTTTTTTCTCTCCCCTTGTTACAATTTTTTTTTGAGGGTTTTTATTTTTTTGATAAATTATATTTTAATTATTTTGGTAAATTACACTTTTTTTTTTTTTTTTTTTTTGACATCGGCGGGTGTCCCGAAACCTTTCGGGCAATGGCCCACTTCAGGCTCGGACTAATCCCTCCGGGAGTGAAGCCCGACCCACTCGGCAATTCCCACTTCACTCCTGGGTAAATCGAGGGGAGGAAGAGTTGAACCCACAACCTCATCACCAAAGCATCAGTTGCTTGCCAACTCTCCAATCCCCTGGTGGGTTGGTAAATTACACTTTAACCCTCTGAATTTTAGCTCAAAAACATTTAACCCCCTTGTAGTTTATTTTGTTCCAAATCGCTCCCTAAAGTTTGAAATGTTAGCACAATACCCCCTTTTGTCAACTACATTTCCTTATTTGGTAATTTTTATCCTATCAAAACTAAATTGAAGGGGGCAAAATGTAGTTTTTTAACTTTTGGGGGTTTAAGTGTTTTTGAGCTAAATTTCAGGGGCGTAAAGTGTAATTTACTTTTTTTTTTCAGAATAACATTTTAAAAAACTCAAATTATTTAAATAGCATGTTTTTTTCTTCTTCCGAAAGTGGCATGCACTCTGACAGCCCACGTGGTGGGTCAGCACTGAAAAGCTCCCCGCCACGTTGGCTGTAATTTTTTTTGTGAGATCTCGATGAACACTACATCCAGGATGCATGGTAGAATTTGGGACTCATACAACATCCGATATAATTTAAAGCTATGTTCTTTGTGATCAGATGGCGCTGCTATCGTCACTGAAACAGATTGCTAGTATCGAAAACAGTCCTGTTTCCGAAGCCCTGAAAGCCGAGATCTTTAAACTTGTTCTTGGAACTCTCTCCTTGCCCATCAATCTCCCTGGTGCAAACTACCGTCGCGGGTTCCTGGTAAACTCCTAAGTTTTGGCTAATTCCTCCATGTCTCATTACCTGGAAGCTTTTGATAGCTTAATTTCTAATGGACTCCCACTGCAGGCAAGGGAAAAAGTTCTGGGCATGTTGAGAGAGATTATTGAGGAGAGGAGGGCTTGCCAATGCTCCTACAATGACATGCTCGATTCTCTCCTGAAAATTGACGACAGCACGAAAGTGAGACTCACGGATGAGCAGATCATCGATCTGATCATCGCCCTCGTGTACTCGGGCTACGAGACTGTTTCCACGACTTCGATGATGGCTGTCAAATACCTCCATGACCATCCAGTAGCTCTTGCAGAGCTCAGGGTAGGTGCAATACTAATACACGAATCGTAATTAAGCTCCCCAATTTTCCTTTTTTTTCTTCTTCTTCTTTCGTGTTTTCGTGTTCTCATTGAACTGATTTCCTTCTTCCAGAAGGAGCATTTGAAAATAAGAGAAGGGAAGTTACCCGAGGATGGGATTGATTGGCATGACTACAAAGCCATGAATTTCACGCGCTCGGTAAGTAAATGGGTATATAGATCGGTTTCCATTTATCTAGTCACTAATCCCGTGTCCCCCTCAAAGCCGGTTGTGAGGGGGAGGGGGCAACCACCCCTAATCGATGTGGGACTATTCGCTCAACACCCGCCAGCTGACGGAGTGGGGCCTGCTCCGATACCAAGTCACTAATCCCATGCCCCTCAAAACCGGTTGTGAAAGGGTGGGGGCAATGGGTATATGAAGACAGGAAACCCCCACCCCTAATCGATGGACGACTATTCACTCATGAACATATGTGAATCATTTGGTCAATGGAATAATTTCATGGAGTAAATGTGTTCTTGTTATAGGTGATCTTCGAGACCTTGAGAATGGCCACAATTGTCAATGGGGTGCTGAGGAAAACAACCCAAGACATGAAAATCAAAGGTGGGTTCAGAAAACTGATTGCATTCTAGTCACTTGAACAAGATTGTGTGTTTCTTAGATATTATAAACTGATTGCATTTCCCTTAGCAATAATAAGAGAAATTTTTTTTCTTGAATAAATTCCTATTACTAATACACAATATGCACCATCTGTTTTTTTTTAATCAGGATTTATAATACCAAAAGGGTGGAGAATCTATGTTTACACGAGAGAGATCAATTATGACCCATTTCTATATCCCGAACCTTTATCATTCAATCCATGGAGATGGATGGTGAGTAAGAATGAACTTACTAATAAAATTTCAGACATTCTCCTTCTTTTCCTGAAACAATAACCGAACTTGAGTCGTTCGAGTAAACCAAATATGTTTGAACATAAATTTATTCGCCTGTTTCCAATATCTGATCCATTTACCGTATCGCCAAACACAGGATAAGAGCTTGGAGTCACACCAGCATCTCATGATGTTTGGGGGAGGAGGTAGGCTATGCCCCGGAAAGGAACTGGGGACCGCAGAAATCGCTACATTTCTTCACTACTTTGTAACTAGATACAGGTCTACCTATGCCTCTTTGAGTTTTTATTCTCTGTCCATATCTTCATCAAACTACGATATAACGCGATCACCTGCACATAAATCTCATCAACCTCTGAACTTTGCCTTGTTGCAGATGGGAAGAAGTTGGAGGAAACACACTGGTGAGATTTCCGAGAGTCGAAGCACCAAACGGGCTACACATCCGGGTTTCGGACTACTGAGTTCATGCGGTGTATGGACATAGATAGGATCATTAACAAATCGGTCAGAAGAGAAGTGGTTGTCTTTTGTAGCTGGATCAATGAGAGGTTAATTAGAAATATTGTATCGGTACGAAGGATGCACATCTGATCTGGTCTGATTTTTCTTCAAGCCCTTGTTTATATTAGGTGAAAATTGGGTAGTAGTCATATAGATAGATTTACTAACAGATAACGAAAAGGAGCAATGTTTCTGTGTTAACGTACTGAATCAATGAGAGGATGTTGCATTTGTCATTACAGTGTTTACTGATCTGATCTGCATTATTATCTTCTATGTTCATATGATGAGGTCAGATTATCAGATGACTAAAAATTATATTTTTGAATCCCCTTCTAATGGGGGGGTGTTCATTCATGATGTATTGGAGGAGAATAGATTGATCCTCGTATTAAATCATTGCCATTATATATACATGTGAAAAAATCATGGGGAAGAGAGAGAGAGAGAGAGAGAGAGAGAGAGAGAGAGAGAGAGAGAGAGAGAGAGAGAGAGAGAGAGAGAGAGAGAGAGAGAGAGAGAGAGAGAGAGAGAGAGAGAGATGCCTAGGGTTTTGGGAGCATGAATTTTATTCTCAATAGGAAATAGCCAACATATATATACAATCGTATATGTGTAGGGAATGAGTTTCATACCTATAGCAGACATGTATAGCCTACAGTATAAACATATGAGTAACACCCTCTCAAACTCACGGGAGAGTTTGTTTAAAAGAAACCGAAAATGGGGAGATGGGTGTGACTTTATGAAGAAATCAGCAATCTGCTCCGTGGAAGAAATATAAGGAATTAAGCGATAGAGTATTCTTCTGATAATGTTGCTTGATAATCCTGCTGAGTAAAGTAGCAGTCAATCTCAATGTGCTTTGCCCTCATGAAAAAACGGATTACTAACAATCTCTACAACATTCCGGTTATCACAGTGAAAAGCTGTAGGTCCAGAGACATCCACGCTAAGATCTCAAAGAAATCATCGTAGGTGAATGATCTCCTTAGTAGTAGTGACCATGGCCCGAAACTCTACCTTAGTACTGAAGAGAGAGAGAGAGAGAGAGAGAGAGAGAGAGAGAGAGAGAGAGAGAGAGAGAGAGAGAGAGAGAGAGAGAGAGAGAGAGAGAGAGAGAGAGAGAGAGAGAGAGAGAGAGAGAACCTTCTACTTCTTGCTCTTCCAAGAGATAAGAGACTCACCAAGATATAAGCAGTAGCCATTTGTCGAGCAACGAGTAGTGGGTCATCTGCCCAGTCAATATTAGAATAGGTGCGAAGAACCAGAGAAGAGGTCGAGAAAAGAAGGAGCAACGTATCGAGTGATGATTTCGTGAAGGTTCTGGAGAAGTGCACCATAGTAGACCGAGTGAGATGTTGAAGATATGGCTCCAAACAAGCCACATACAAGTCCAAGGTTTGTGCGTGATAGAACGACAAAAGACGGAGCACAGCATGAAGGACGACTGGTCTGCCAGGAAGATCGTGCGCATGATCTTCCCTGGTTGTGCGCACGATATGCATCGACAAAAAAGTCGGGTGAGCAGACGACAGGTTGATCGTGCACACGATCTGCCTAGGTTGTGCTCATGATTGACTCTGGCAGCACGGGGTTGAGATGGTTTGGCCTACTGTTTCGCATGGGATTCCTCCTACAAGTAGGATATGAATGTGTGGTTATACATATGAGGTCCTATGGAAATAAGATGGGAAATAACAAGACTTTTCTGGGATTTAGAGAGTGGCCATCATCAAGGGAGAGGGAGAGAAACCCATTAGAGGCTTAAGGGTTTCATGAAAAGCTTTCTTATTGTTCTTCAGGGTGAGAGGGCTGAGGGATCTCTTCTCTTTGGGGTATCTCTTTGTGAGTGGGAGATGGATTGGTGAGAGGAAAAACATATGTGTACTCTTTGTTTCCATTTTTCTTGTAAATCCATTGATCGTTGTTGCCGGAATATCGCGTGTGATTACTTGTACTTGTTTCGTTGTTCAATCCTCTCGGTGGTGGTGACCCTCCTCTTATCCGAGGTGGTTCTTCAATCATCGTGCCCATGCTCCTTCCGCTGCGCGAGGGTCTCGAATCATAACAGGAGGTGCTTCTACAAACTGGCTGACGATGATGACTGCATGAGAAGTATCAAGCCTAGTGATGCAGAAATAGATCAACTGACCAACTATTTCTTTGTACCTGGTAGGATCTGAAAAGGCTCGCTGTCGGTAGGTAGAAGCTTCTCATGAAGCACAGGAGATATGTCAACGGTCCTATCATTAGAACGAGCCGCTCAGCTGAGAATGTAAGCAGTGTACTACTGCTGGAAGAGCAAAATCCCTCACTCACCCTGAACAATCTCCAAGATCAGAAAATAACGTAGAGGACCAATATCTTTCATCTGAAACTAACTCCAAAGATACTACGGAAAAGAAATGTTAGCACCTGAGTCATCACCAGTAAGAATCATAACATCCATATAGAAAAGAATAATGGCCCGACTCTGTGGAGAAGATCTCAAAAACATGGAGTGATCATGAAAGCTCTCAACAAAGCCAATCTTAGTAACTGCCCAACGAAAGCACTAAAACCAGGCTCAATGGGCATGTTTAAGCCCACAGATGATCCGACAGAGACGACAACATGCAGAGGAGGAGTGCTGAAACCTGGAGGAGGCTTCATGTAGACCATCTCTGAGAAATCTCTATGAAGAAAAAAATTCTTCACATCCATATGAAAAATGGGTCATGCCGAGCAACGGCAATAGCCAGGACAGTCCGAATGGTTGTCATCTGAGCCATCGGATCAAACGACTCATCTTCGATATTTCGTTGCCCTTTGTAACAATGAAATATAGTGTTGGGGTTATTTATAAAGGTCTTAAAACGAATCTCATGATTACATCCCCCGAATCCTAACTAACCTAAAATACCATGAGTTTCTTCTAAAATTATAATTTTAAAAATATACTGCAACCTTTATTTTCAAAATCAGAAATAATAATTTTTTTTTAAAAATTGAGTAAATAAAAATCTTCCATGTAATTAAAATGACTTTTGGCTTTATCATCCATTTCAAAGCCACCTCTCCTTCAATTGTTTTGATTAAGTGATGGTAAACATACCAACTCCATGTGAGTCGTTGCTCTAAACGCACTCCTCCAATGGGTTCTAACTATCTAATTTCTCAGTCACATGTCCATTTGTCTTTAATCTTATATTCTTTTAACTGTATAATGTTTCCCTAATTCTTGATGCACCTAACTTAATCTATACCTCTACTCTCAAATTTCCTCTCTCTCTCTCTCTCTCTCTCTCTCTCTCTCTCTCTCTCTCTCTCTCTCTCTCTCTCTCTCTCTCTCTCTCTAATTTGTACGTATCTTCTGCGTCTTTCTTGGAGCCTAGATTATCATCCAATTTAACAAAAGTTGCAAACTTTGTATTTTTAACTATCTTTTATGTGGAATCTTTTATTGCACTCTGAGTCTGGAACCGTTGTTTAACAGAATCTTTAACTAGGTAGCTATTTCCATGTTAGCTTCACACTGAGCCCAGAAACCATTGCTTAGTGGAATCTTTCGCTAGGTAGCTATTTCCATTGGAAGCATGCCAACCAGGAACACTCACACAAATTTTGACCCTATTTTATTCTTTGGGATTTTTTTATTATTTTTTTAAATTTCATATTGGGATAACGAAAAGAACTTTCGTCAACAATTAAGTTTCCATTTCTGATTGCCACCATGGTAGTTGCACTCTATGTCTGGAACCGTTGTTTAGTGGAATATTTTGCTAGGTAGCTATTTTCATGTTGCCTCAATAGTAGCTTCACTCTGAGCTCGAAAACTGTTGCTTAGTTATAATCTTTCGCCAAGTAACTATTTCCATTAGAAGCATGCCAACCATAAACTCACACAAATTTTGGCCCTATTTTATTCCCTGGGATTTTTTTTTTCATTTTTTTTTTTCATATTGGGACAACAAACCAATGGTCAATCAAAGAACTTTTGTAAGCTATTATAATTCCCTCATTTGTCTTGTTACATTTATTTTATGACAATTAACTTTTCAAAGGCATGAACTTAGGTTTCCATTGCTTTTTTCCAATTAGGTTTCCATTGCTTTTACCAATTAAGTTTCCATTTAGCTTTTTTTCAATTAGGTTTTCATTTCTTATTGTCACCATGGTAGCTGCATGATTGTTTTTTACCACTCTGATATTTTTTGCCGATCTGGTTATAGTTATAGGGTTAAATACCGGTATTGTCCTCAAGGATTACAATTAGGTAACTTTAAGTCTAATTCTAAGGATTAAAATAATTAGATAAAGATGGTTGTATGGTGATTTGAAAATTTAATTAAAACTAATATTAAGCGATTTAAACTAAAAGAGAGATAAAACAGAAGAGATCTAGGGCAGAGAATCCACCACTAGCTTCGAACTAGCTTACTTTATACCAATTAGGACTGCTATCTCAGTTGAGCGTTTCGATCCGTTATGACTATAAATCATAACGAAATCTCAACAAGGGTAATTATCTTCGATGACATGAATTGTCTTTTGTCGGCACAATCCGTCCTTTAGGGGGATGGATCGTCTCCCCTTAACACAACTCATCTCATGGAAGGACAATAAATAGAAAAATTGATGTCCTACCATTACGCACATAACATGCATCATCTTTAGTTTAGCACGGTCCGTCTTTTTAGAGCATGAACCCTTTTCCTAAGCATGGTGATCTCTTGCGTGGTGGTAAGTTACGTTTAAACTAGATGCAAGATAAAGGATGTGATCTATTCGATTCACATGATATAAAATTTACAGTAAAGATCATGTAAGATAGAGAAACAAACAACAGATAGAATAATTCTTAAACTTTGTCAATCTATTCTCCAATTGAAATAACAAAACCCTAAAAGTGCATAGAGTATGACTAGAACTAAATCTAGGGCTTTATCGAAGCCCTAGAGTAAGGCTTAGCCGCTCATGGGGAAGGTGATGATGGAGGTGTTTATGAAGGATGACGAATATTCTATAGTGGCTCTTATCTTCTCCTCTTCCGAACTCTCCTCCGACGATGACAGCTTGAAACCAAAAATCAGATTGTCTCTTTTTAATAGAGTTGACGTATATATAAGTCTTCAAGTGTAAGGGAGTTGTATTCCTCCCGTAGTGCAATCTCAGTCGTTAGAATTAGGGCGTCAAGCTGCTTGATTGATATGGCTGATCGATCGGTGCTCGGGCCAGATCGGTCGGTTATAGCGATTCTTTTGTCTGCAGACTGGGCATCGGTCGATCAATGGTCAATGCAATTCTTTAGTCTAGTTGGGACTTGTTGTGGGGGGTTGCTTTTGGAGGTTGCTTCCTTTGTGGTTGTCCATAGCTTTACTCCTCGTCAAGCTTCGCTTAACACTGTTGTTTATGATTCTTTTCCTGCTAATCATGAAAATAAACTAAATTAGATTGATTTAATATAGATGTATCATGATTAAGTATAGGTTTAGAGGTGTAAATATGATGTATTTCCGATACCGATCATAGTGAACTTTACTCGTCCTCGAGTAAAATCAATGCTTAGAAATAAAATTCATCATTGAGATTGTATAAAGGTATGGACATGTGCATATCAATGTCGTACGGAATTGCATGACCAATTTTGTTTAGAGAAACAAATTTAATTACAGTAAATTACGCTGAAGCAGAATATTTTTAAACTTTATACATCGTTCATTCTAAAATTGAATTGTGAGTCGAGTTATCTCTGCATGATCATACATGTGTAATGAATGTTCTAGCTGTGTAACGTCAGACTTCTATCCTACTGATAATTTTAGGCAATACTTGGAATTCCTTTATCTTTTATTAAAATAGTAAATAGAATAGGTTCATAACTATATATATATATATATATATATATATATATATATATATATATATATATATATATATATATATATATATATATATATATATATATATATAGGGGCATGCTATAATGCGGCATGCGGTAAGTGCGGCACCACACCGGTACGCAGCCGTCTGATGCACCCGGTGTGTGCATCGCATGCACGCAGCGGTGCATCAGACGGTTGTACTGTGGTACCGCACTTACCACATGCCGCATTATAGCATGCCCCTATATATATATATATATATATATATATATATATATATATATATATATATATATATATATATATATATATATATATATATATATATATATATATATATATATATAGAGGAATGATAAAATGCGGCGTGCGGTGCGTGCGGCGTCGCACCGCAGTCGTTTGATGCACTGCTGCGTGCATCACACGCACCGCAGCAGTGCATCAGACGGTTGCGGTGCGACGCCGCACGCACCGCACGCCGCAGCCTAACACGCCTCTCTCTCTCTCTCTATATATATATATATATATGTCCAACCTCCTTAACATTTCTACGCAATCCATTATCAAGATTTTTGGTTAATGACTCCTTAGCCAGATAACTTCAGGACATTGGGTGTGGAGACACTCCTACGGACCTACTAGCTCCAGTTATGAGGCTAGATTAGACTACCTGTATGTATCACTTTGACTTTCCACTGTTTGACATGAAACTCCATCTGGTTAGGTTGGATGCCTCGGTTACTAGATGGTCTTGGCTTACAGCTTACCTCATCTTAACTTCTCACGGTTTGACGTGAAACTCTAATTGGTTAAGTCGGATGCCCCGGTTACTAGGTGAAAATTAAGATAAAGTTTTTATTCACAAGAGCTAAATATACTTTGTATATATGTAAAAAATATATAAATATATAATTATTAGCCTGGTTTATTTTTTATTTTAATATCGAATCACTTTATCTTTGATATTGATATTGGTTAATTTCGGATGTTCATTTTATGAAACTCAGCCGGAGTACATGTGAAATATAGGCTTAATCATTTGTTGATTTCTTGATTCATAATTTATCAAATAAATTGTACTAAGCATACACTAAGAAATTTTTTGATTTTTAGTAATGTCATACTAAAATATTTGTTTCAAAAAACAATATTGATCTAATATTTTGGGTATCGTACTAAAATGTACACCTTCAAACTTGAACAGTATATTATCCTCAATGTGAAAGTAAGACGCGGAGCAATATGCAGTGGAAATTACCAGGATTGTATGGATATGTAGTCAAAAGATATTACCTGATACGTTAATCGAGTAAAGTAATATTGAAGAATTGTAGTACCCCCAACCTTTAAAGTTTGGAATACCTACATTGTTAGTTCTTGGAATGATGAAAATAAGAAGAGATATATAAAAATATAATATACCGTATGGAAAATAAATTAATTCATCAACAGAGCCTTTATTGAAATTTAAAATTAAAAATTAAAAGAAAAGATGAAATATAGAAACAAAAAAATAATAAGCGACCTAGGTTGCCTCCTAGTAGCGCTAAGTTTCATGTCTTCAGCCAGACGTTACCTTAGGTTTAAGATGGTGACCAAGGTTAGTTGAATCGTGATAGTGCATCTTGAACTTCTCCTTTGGATTCACACAATTCACGAAATGGCTCAAGTGTTATTGTTAGTTCATTCATCGTGAATGTGTAGGAGTTAGTGCAGCCATCATGATGGATTTGGCGATTATATTGCCAAGGTCGTCCTAGTAGAACTTGGCTGTGCTCAAGCAGAAGGACACGATATCATATCACGTCGATATAAACCGGGCAATATGTAACTTGATCGTGCACTAGTGGAAAACAAAAATTTCTCCTCTTTCTTTGACCCTTTTAACTTAGTAGCATTTTACCAAAGGAAACCGTTTGAATCCAAAAAGGTCTACTAGTGAGGAAAAAACGTAATTCCTTTGGATTCCACTGTCAATTATCAAGACACATTCAATCCCATGGATGAAGCAAAAACGAAGGAAAACTTGAAATCGGGTCTATTCATGTGTGGCTAGTTTCTGAGTCAGTATTGGTTGATATTTAAAAAATTTAAGGGGGGCAATCCAAAATCTTCTGAGGATGTTGTCGCATAACCCATTGATTAAAATTGTCATGGATGACCCGAGATCGCCCTTCTCGCTAAAAATGGAGTCGTCAAGAGCCGGAGATGTGAGATTGGACTGGGCTATGGTTAACGCCGTTTGGAGAGAAAGACTCTTTATATTTTGGCTAAACACATGCGGGGATTAAAGTCATCCCTTTGACGCATAGATGTATCCCTATATGATGTAATAGGGGGGTGCATTTAGACTCCCCTCATAATCTGCTAAATAATAGGGATCCCACAATAGTGGGACACCTCCTCGCTAAGAAAATGTTTATATTTTGGCCACACACATGTGAGTAATAAAGTCACCCCTTAAATACATAGATGTACCCCCAATGATTTAGTGGGGGATACACTTGAACTCCTTTCAGAATCTGCTATATAAATAAAAATACCATAATAGTGGGACCTCTCTATATGCGCAGAAAAAGATCCGGGTCGTCTTTATTGCAAACACACGAAGATTACAGATGGCCGGGACCCGGGGACTCGGGGGTGGTGAGCTGGGTGCGGCGAATATTTGATCAGGAGATTGTGGGAGAGATCCTCTGGAGGGTCCCTTTGATCCGCGTCTCCACATGGTATTCGTGCGAGAGCTCTGAAGGGGTTGCCGAGGACAAAGATCTTTATAGGGTGAGGGTTTCTTGAGAGGCTAAGGAATATCCGCTGTTGCTTTTGTCTCTTCCGTACTTCATGCTTTCTCGGCTAGGAGGTTTTTGACTTTGTTCCTCGGTCTTCGTATCTCCCTCGATCCTTGCTAGATCTCGGCTTCCTTGATCGTCGGTTCGTGGCGTCGATCGTGCTTCTGGCGTCGGCTTTGGCGTAGCTCTGGCTCCTGCGGTGTTTTGGCACTTGCTTTCGAATGTAGATGGGTAGAGACTTGCGATACTTTAGTTCTTCCAGACTTCACGTCGTATTGGCTAGAACGTGCGGTGCTTTGCTTGTGACCGTCATAGATGCTTGGCTTTGGCACTTGCGTTGCTTCGGCGTGAGCTTTACTGGTGTTTTTGCTTTGGCTTCCTTCGTTGTCTTTTGCTTTGGCGTTGGTTTGATCTCCTTCTCGAACGACGATGGCGATGTCTTTAAGGTTTCATTCTTCTTTTGGTTTCTTGGGGATGGATTTCGGCAACGACGGTTGTGGTGTCGGCTTTGGCTTTTCTTCTTCTTCGGGCTTCTTTGGCGTGATCGGAGTTGAAGGCTTCTTTTGAAGACGGTGGATGTAGCACCGATCTCTGTGCGACGGTTGTAGCGTCGGCTTTTGTTGATAAAGACGACGGGGGTAGCATCGATCTTCGTGCGATAATTGTAGCGTTGGTTTTTATTGATGAAGACGACGGGGGTAGCACCAGCTTTAGACCTTCTTCTCCAAGCTTTCTTCTTCGTGCGAGGAGTCGACGCCCTTGTTGAAGTCGACGGGGTATTGTCGGCTTCGATCTTCTTCTCCGGCCTTTGCTTATGGCGTCTTCGGAATTGATGACGATCGCTGGAGACGTTGGGGTGATGACGACTCCGGGCCTTCTTCTCCAAGCTTTCTTCTTCATGCGAGGAGTCGAAGCTTTGATCTTCGAGTGCAAGGCTTTTGCTTTGATGAGGGCTTGATGGGCTAAGTTTTCCATAGGATGCGCTTGCCTTGCCTCGTGAAGCCTTCGGTCTTCAAGCGTTGGAGCTCCTCTTTGCAGAGCCTTTTCCTCTTCAGCTTTCGACCTTTGATGCCTTCCCCCACCCCTTCTATTTATAGGCAAAGGGGGGAGGTTGGGAGAGATATGGCTATAATCTTTTAGTTGTATCCAATATCTCCCCCCATAACCATCAAGATATTGTTATCTTATTTGGGGGGAACAACCTTAATCCCTTCCTTTGTTGTGGGGATGGTTATGGGCAAGATGTGACTTGATCTTTGAAGATAAGTTGTTATCTTTGCACCTTCCGATTGTATGGTGACACGACATCATCTTGTCCGTCGGATCAAGGGATCGTTGCGGATCTACGGTTGCATAGATGTCCACTTCACCTCCCCCCGCATTGAGGCGGTTTGGATTTTTTTTTTCTTTTCTTCTTTTTTTTTTCTTTTTCCTTTATGGCTGGCCACACCTCCCCATGGGGAGGGGGCACGGTTTCCAAGAAGGGGGACGATGGGCCCCTTTTTGAGTTCGAGCTGCGGGTCCGGTGGGTCCCGTTTGCATTGAGTCGGGTCCACTTTATATATGGGCCGTGTTTGCATGTGGGCCGTTGTGTGCGGGCCTAGTTCGCATGCGAGCCATTGTATGTAGGCCGTGTTCGCATGTGCGGGTCGGGTTCGACTCGTGGGCCGTTGTGTGCGGGCTGATTTCGTATGTGCGGGTCGGGTTCGACCCGTGGGCTAATTTCGGTGCCCACAAATGCCCCCTCAAGGTCGTGTGCGCCTGCAGGAAACGCGTAGCACTTGGACTTGACCTGCGTATTCGCGTGGGATTTAGGTCTTTATAAGGACCCCTGCTTTTCATTTCCTCTCATCGTTTTGCTAGTGCAGGAGACGAAGGGCTTTGGCGATTTAGAGACGAAGGCTCCTTCTAGGGTTTCGATCTTCTCCTTATTACGAGCTTCATTTTTCTCGAAGATAGTGCGTATGTCGATGACGATCACTGCGTGGAGTCCGAGGGCGGCAAGGCGATGGGAAGGCGAAGGTGGTACGTCTCGACAGAAGGCAATTGCCTTTTCTTCGTTGCGGGATCGCAATGGCGGAGGAGAGTTGTCGCGGCCGAGGATGGTGGCGGTGTGGAGGGCGCAACGAGAGGAGGAGGCGGGGTCGTCGAAGGCAAGGTAGGCCTCATCTTCCTCTTCTTCCTTCTTCTTCTTCTTCTTTCTTTACTTTTTTTCTTTTTCTTTTTCCGTTCATTTCTCTGTTTTTTTTTTGTTCGCTAAAGCAGCAGTAGCATCGGTGGTGGCGATGCGGAGTGGGCGCAGGCGGCACGGCAGTGGTCACGATGGCCGGCTGGTGCGGGGTCGCAGTGGTGGTGGTTGGCGTGCATGGCAGGCGGGGCCCAGGCGGCAATCGGGAGCGAAGCGGGGCGCGTTTAGGTCGGCACGAGAGCCGGCGGTGGTCGGTGTAGGGGCCGGCACGGGTGCGGTACTGGGGCAGCGAGGGCCGGAGGAGCAGCAGTGGCAGCATCGGGTGGAGCCCGGGCGCGGGGTCCCAAGCGTCTGTGGCCGGGGGTGGCCAGGAACAACAGCGGCGGGTCGGTGCGGGGCGGCGTTGGGCGCGGAGGCCAGGCGGCGCACGGAGCGGCGGGCGCGGGGGCCAGGCGGCGCGCGGAGCTGCCAGCGCGGGGCGCGGGCCGGGGGTGCAGCGCGCGCTGAGGCGGCCGACGATGTCGGGCGATCGGGCCGGGCACGAGCCTGGCGAGTGCCGGAGGCGTGCATGGGGTCAGGGCCTCAGCCTCGTTTGGGGGCTGCGGGCTTTTTTTTTTTTTGAACAAGGATTACTCCCCAATCAATATTCTTCCCGTGGATGCACCTGATTATTGGATTCGTCAGGAACTACACCCTCGTTCCGAATAAAGATTGAAGAGGTCACCAAATGATTTTCATTAATCCAGTCCAAACCATTACACTCCTTCAAAATGAGAGAGGCAATATAATCAGGGGGAATAAACGAAACGATTGCCTAATTACAGTCCACTATAGATCTAGCAAGTCTATGGGCACAGTCATTCGCTCCTCTCGGAACATAAGTTGGATAAATGTCAATATGCTTTTGAAGAAGACTTCTGCATTCATCGATGATATTTCACAAACGCCAAGGTGGTTCTAGAACCTACTTCGATAGAAGCCGAACGATACCTAGGTTATCGCCCTCAATATACGCCTTGGAGCATTGTATTAGAGAAAGGGCTTCAAAAGCCTCCTTAAAAGCAAAAGCTTCAGCTTCTAATGGAGTGCAACCCGGGAGCACCTTGCTGCTGCTGAACATATGCTTACCTTCCTCATTACGGATAACCACCGCCACCCCCACTCTATTAATTCGAACTGCTGCATCCACATTGGCCTTCAGCCACCTAACTGGTGGGCACTTCCAATTAGGAATTCTTTCCACATTGCCTTCATCACTAGTAGCTTGTGGCGGAATAATCGCAGCCTCTCGCCAGCTCATATCATTGAAGAAGGTCCTAGCTTTGGAAATCACATGTATGGGGTCCGGTATTTTCCTCTCGAAGACCACGAGGTTGCGTTCTTTCCAAATAAACCAAATCGTTATAGCTGCTTTGTAGAACAGTTCAAAATCAGGTTTGGATTTGTCAAGGAAGAAAACTATCCACTCCTCAAAATTCCTGTGAACAACCCTCACATCAATTTGCATATCTGAGCCAAACCATATCACAACCGCAAACTCGCACTCGAAGAACAAGTGGGATAAAGTTTCTCCTGACTTCAAGCAAAACGGGCAAACATTATCAACATAGCTTAGTCTGCTATTGATCTCATCTCGGGTAGGTAACGCTTTATTCAATGCCCTCCATATGAATAGGTGAACTCTAGGGGTAAGAAGTTTGGCTTTCCAAAAGAGTTTCCAAACCCACGGTCTTGTCGTCGTCGCCGATGTAGAGGCTTGGTTTCTTTGGACATACAACTCCTTGTAGGCTGACTTAGCCGGGCTGCGGGCTTTAAGAGGAGAAGAAGGGGACTGCGACCCCCTTTTTGATTTCTTTTGGTACCGGGGTCTATGAGCCGGATCCACCTGGGAAAAAGGGGGCTGCCGGTCTATTTTTGGAGAAAAAAGGGCCGCGGGTCCCATTTGAAAAAAGGGACTATGGGTCCCACTTGGAGAAAAAGGGAGCTGCTGGTCTCTCTTCGGAGAAAAGGGGCTGCAGGTCTCTTTCGGTTTGCTGTTTGAGGCTGTAAATTTTTTTTTTGTGCTGAACTTGAATCGATCTTGTCTTGACTTGACGCCGTTTGTCTCCTTGCAGGATCTGCCCATTCGAGCGGCTTCCAAAGACTGGTTGGATTACCGAGGAGGTATATCGGGGGAGCAAGTACTTGAAGTTCTCGCTGACATGGGTTTACCACCACCACTCTTCCCGGGAGAATGGTGCCCTGTCTTCTTTGAGGGTTTGCATCCATGAGCGTATCGAGGAGGATGGCATTGCGGTAGGCTGCTGTCGATCAACGAAGCTTGGGGAGAAGATCTTCAGGGACGAAAAGATCCCGACGAAGATGCTGTGATCGAGTCTTGGTCTTCCTTTTCACCATACGGATGAAGTATCGGTGCCTAGCCCTGTAGTCGCTTCAAGGATTTTCTCCCGATTCACACATTGGGGTGTCGGCATCAAGCCACGTGGTGATATCCAGTACCTCTGCGACTTTCGGGACTAAATAGGGGAGCTTGCTGGGGAGCTAGAGGTGGAGCCAGACTTGAGGCCTTTAATGCTTTTTGTGAAGCCTGCAAGTCGCGAGTATAGCCGCCCAGAGGAGATGTATCGTGCTTTGTGCGAGTTGTTGTGCCCGGACACCAATACTTTTCTTACAGTCGCCGGAGAGATAGGGATAGCCTTCGGGACATTCTTTTTATCTCCGGATCTCCTGCAGTTCGCGACTACTATCAGGAAAAAGTCCCATCACTGGCAGACTTGCCAGATTCTGATCCTGCATCAACGTTGTGCCTCCTTCTGTTATGGGCATACGCGATCGTGGCGGGGAGTGATCAGTCAGATCAGGTTTGCCACTCCTCTTGGGTTGACTTCTGGTTCTGAGGCGAACACCGGTCACCCCCTAGTCAGCATCCGATATAGGTGGCATGTCATTCAAAAGGTGGCCCATCGAAGTCCTTCAAGCAGCCGATTACATCGTTGGCGAGGCAGAAGCGATCAATGATGGGGATGCCGGATCCGTGGGAGCTGCTCGGCCTGGAGAAAGGGAGCGACGAATGGAAGGCCGCGTACCACTCAGCTGGACTGGTCATCTTTCTTTGCTGCTTCGCCTTACCGTGAAATGGAGAGGTGATCCGTCCGTCTACGTTCCTGGTTGCTGCTCGAATGGCAGGGGGGGAGATGTTTAACCTAGTGCCCGCTATTCTTTGTTCGCTGTATCGAGGGCTGAGCCAGACCTACTAGGGTTTAGCCAGCACGGGAGAGGCGAAGGGGGAAGTAGGCAGGGCTGCTTCCTTTTGCCCTTTGCATTATTTCTATGGGTGGATCGATTTTCGTTTTCCAAAGGGGATCTTTGCCAAGCGTGGGCATGTTTCTGGAGCGCCATTCTTGCCAAGTATCGGGGGAACTTTAAATGCTTATTTTGCTTGGAAACGCCCATTATCAGAGAGGGCCCGCTCAATGTTACGACGTATGTCGCCCGTGGATTTCAGCTTTTTGTCTGAAGATGTTACCATAACTATGACGAGGTCGTCTTTGTATGATCAGGAGGAGCTCCTTGATCACTTTTTCTAGTTCATGGTGAGTTGTCGTCCCGACTACTTGGTGTGGCGATGGGGTGATGTTGTAGAGATTCAACGCTATTCGCCTCACCGTTTTGCCCGTCAGCAGGGGTTTCGTCAAGAGATGCCCGGGACGCCTCAGCGGAAGCCGTTAGATGTCACAGCCCAGGGTGCATATCGGTTATGGGCTGCATTTGTTGAGAGGTACATTGGCCATAGTTTCTTGCCTGGGATGAAGAATGGCCTAAAGGAGGCCGCAACTCCAGAGTACCAGCGCTGGGTGACAGGACAAGTAGTTCCTTTGCTCGAGAGTTTTCCAGTGGAGGTCCTTGTGAGCAGTGAGCGTGCTGATTTTTCGTTCGACCCGTTTGCTGGGTCTGAAGATCGCCGTTAAGAGTTCGATGCTTGAAAATCAGAGAAACCTTGCGGTCGTCATCCTGGTGCTCCACGCGTCTCTTCTGTAGTGGTGGGCGAGCCTCGTGTTGGCGAGGAGAAAGTCTCCTTTGATGTTACAGATGGGAGAGCATCTCCAAAATGGAGGAAGCTTGTTTCTTCCTGCGAGGTGGTGTCTGGCGCTAGTCACACTAGCAGGGGTGTTTTTGCCGGGGAGCCTGAGCTTTTTGGTGACAAGGTGATCCCACGCTCTGGCTTAACTTTGTCAGATGTTGCTGGTATGCTTCTTTTGCTTTGACTGGAATTGACTGCTCCGATTCACGATTTGCATGATAACATAACTGTTTCGTTTGGTGACAAGTTCGACTGGAGCAGGATCTGAACTTGTTCCTCTGAAGGTTCGGCAGGAGGCTCCTAAGGACGAGGTTGTACCAGGGCTAGAGCTGGGAGTTGGACTCCATATCCCTCCTGACGACTTGGAGCTCGTAGGGATTTGTGGCGGTGGCTACTTTGACGGCAGTATGGGCTTAAATGACATCATCTTGGGAGACAAGGACTTACCGGAGGAAGCGGAGGTTTCTAGCACTTTCAGAGAGTTGGTTCCCTCAGTTACCGTCGATTTGTTAGAAACCATTGCTGGTGTGCCAGGGACTATTGTCGAAGTGCCTGAGATTGTTGCTGGTGTGCTCGAGACTGTTACCGACGTGCTAGAGACTGTGGCCAGTGTGTCAGAGGCTGTCACTGGTGTGCCAAAGACTGTTGCTGGTGCCGACCTTGCGAGTGCTCCGGTCAGGGTTCTGTCGTCGTGCGTAGCTATGCCTCTGACGGTTACTTCGGCGATGGTATAGGAGGCGATCCCGGTACTCGAGTCCTCTGGGCTGGATCGTGTTTTGCAGACGCATTTGGCTACCTACAAATGGAAGAGTAGAGGTCGTGACTTGGCGTCTAGGCTGCTTTTGGAGGCTTGTAAAAGGTACATCCAGGAGACACTCGCGCCTTTCCAGACAGAGGGCCCGAGTGCTTTGAGCAGTTGGTGGGCTGCTGAGGGCGTCGAGTTTTGTGAGGACCTGGTTCGGTTCGGGGTGGATGGCTCTTTGTTTGCGGAGCGCATGTGTACCTTCTTGGTGGATAGTGCCGACTATCGTTTGAGGCAAGCTTTACTAGAGGATGATGCTCTTATGGCTTTAACTGAGGTCGAGAACGAGGAATGTCGGCTGGAGGAGCAGCATTCACTTGCTACGGCTGGAGTGGCTCAGACGCAAAGGAAGGTGGTGGCTGCTCGTGCATTGCTTAAGGAATCGAAGTTTCGACTGGAGCAAACTATAGCAACGGAGCAGGCTTCCGAGGCAGCGCTTACGAGGCAGAGAGAGGAGTTGTTAGTGTGCCGAGAGCGAATTGCCTCTCGTCCCTTGGAGCTAGAGCGTATTGACGCGATGAGAGATGAACTTCTACAGCGCTTGAGGGAGTTTGACTCACTCTACTAGTCACGCCGCCCTTTTTCTTTGACTTTTTAGATCTCGAACTTGTAGTCTTTTTCCTTTTGGACTTATGATATGCACTCTCTTTTCTAGCCTTTTTTTTTTTTTGAGAATGGTGGTGTATGTTTTTTTTTGTTTGGACTGAATCTTTGCAGATTGCCTACGTACCCTACTGAAAGGGATCAAGTCACACGTAGTTCCTTTTTTTTTTTTTTGCACAATGAGTGTAGCCTTGCTCTAAGCATAGTACCTTTTGAGGTACTTGCCATTGATAGGGCCAAGCTGAGACCCTTCTGGCGTTGTGAGCAGGTATGCACCATTGGAGTAGACTTCCTTGATGACGTGTGGTCTATCCCATTTAGTGTCAAACTTCTTCCCTCCTCGATGCGAGAGGATAATAGGTCGCTTAACTGCCAGGACCAGTTCTCCAGCTTGAAAGGACCGAGGACAAATTCTTTTGTTGAAGGCTCGAGTTAACCTGGCTTGGTAGTATTCCAAGCATTGCTAGGCTTCGAGGTGTTTCTCATCCAGTGCCTCCAACTCTGCTAGGCGAAGCTGGGCGTTGTCGCTGCTGACGAGACCTTTTTGGATGGCTATCCTGAGTGACGGGATCTGGAGCTTGAGCGGGAGGACAGCTTCTACTCCGTATACCAGAGAGTATGGAGTTGCTTGTGTCGGAGTGCGAAAGGAAGTGCGATATGCCCATAATGCTTTGCCTATATGTTCGTGCCAGTCCTTCTTTGACTTCGAGATGACTTTTTCCAGGAGCTCTTGCAGAGAGTTTTGTTGAAGGCTTTCGCTAGGCCGTTGGCTGGAGCGTTGTACATCGTTGAACACCTTTGCTTGATGTCGAACTTGGCGCATAATTGGCTGACAGTGGTATTCTTGAACTGCTTTCCGTTGTCTGTGACGATGTAGCGAGGGATGCCGTATCAGAAGATAATTTCGTTCTGGATAAATCTGATGACGGAGTGTCTGGTGACTTCTCGCAATGGTACTACCTCAGCCCACTTGGAGAGATAGTCTGTCACCGCCAAGATGTAAAGATACTGCTTGGATGACTTAGGCAGCGGGCAAAAAATATCGAGTCCCCATCCATCGAAGGGCCATGACGCGATCATCGAATGCAAAGATTCTGGCGACTGACGGATATAGCCGCCATGCAGCTGACAAGCATGCCATTTTTTTGCAAACTCCAAGCAGTCATTGATCATAGTGGGCCAGTAATAACCCATCCTTCTGATGAGAAAGTGGACCTTCAGATCAGACTAATGCGAGCCACAGATCCCAGCATGGACTTCTTCCAGTGCTGCTTCTGCTTCTTCTTTTGCAAGATATCTCAGGAGCGTACCATCGTAACTTTAACGGTACAACTTGTTGTTGAAGTGGAAAAACTTCAGAGATCGTCGGCGAATGTCAACCTTGCACTTTGGATCTTCAGGGAGCTTTCCATGGACGAGAAAGTCTATGAACGATTATCTCCAATCTAGTTTGTCGACCACGAGGACATGCACTGTATTGACTTGGTCTGGGATCCCAACAGAGAGGTCTTCCTTGGTGATCACCATCCTCTTACAGATAGGGATGATGAGCTGGCTTCTTTCTTGGAATGAAAGTGTAACTACTAAATTTGTGAGCGCGTCAGCCTACTGGTTGAGGTTTCTCAGGACATGATGGATTGAGGTAGTCTTGAGTGCATCAAGGAGTTCCAGAGCTCATAGATGTAGCGGCACGAGGTCTTCTTTGTTAACTTCATATGCCCCCAAGATTTGCTAGATGACAAGTTGAGAGTCGCCAAAAATTCTGAGCCCTTGAAGCTTCATATCATTGGCGAGTTTGGGACCGATAATCAGGGCTTGATACTCGGCCTTGTTGTTGGAGCATGGTTCTAATAGTAAAAATAAGAAAGGGAGTATCTCGTCGTTTGGAGTGACAAAGATAACCCCTACTCCTGCCACGTCTTACCTTGCTGCACTATCGAAGAACATCTTCCAAGAGGGAGCAATATTTATAGAGAATACTTCTTCGTCTGGGAGGTCTTCTGATAGTTTCTATTCTGCTAGGAGGGGGTATTCCACTAAGAAGTCCGTGAGAGCTTGACCTTTGACTACTTTCTGGGGGACAAAGATGATGTCGAACTCGAGGAGGAGTAACACCCATTTGGCCAAAACTGTGGGGGAAAATCTTCGTGCCGACCCGAAGACCTTCGCAGCACCAGTCAATCGAAGTTGAAGTTGACGTCGAAGATCGTTGGTCGATCTGTTGATTGAAGTAGAAGCCTTTGATATGTAAACAGAGAGATGCGATCAGAGATAATAGTGACACGTGAGATGTGATCTCGGAGTTCAGCCGAAGCCTACGTCTCCGTGCTATAGGGAGCAACCCGAATTCACTAACACTTCAGTTGAAGTGACCTCGACAGGCCGAGTGTCACTGAAAACCCTCTGATCTCTTCTAAAGAGAAAAGAAGATCAAAGAGAGATGGTAGATCAGAAGTTGAAAATCTCAGAGCTCTGGTTCTGAAAGTCAGATCTCAGAGTGGAAATCAGAATTTTTTGATCTTTTTACATTCGAAGGCTCTGCTATTTATAGGATTCTCTGGTGGGAATTCTGGGTTAAATGGCGGTTTCTGCCGTCGTATCTGGGGATTCTCCAGGCAAAGCTAGCGGGCCCCGCTACCGTCTTTTGGGGGATTCCACAGGCTCGTGGGCCTTCCGGGCAGGGCCGGTGGGTCCCGCGGTGGTCCTCGTGGGCCCACCAGGCAGGGCTGGTGGGTCCCATGGTAGTCTTCGTGGGCCCACCAGGCAGGGCTGGTGGGTCCAGTGGTAGTCTTCGTGGGCCCACCAGGCAGGGCTGGTGGGTCCAGTGGTAGTCTTCGTGGGCCCACCAGGCAGGGCTGGTGGGTCCCGCGGTGGTCTTCGTGGGCCCACCAGGCAGGGCCGGTGGGTCCCGTGGTAGTTGGTAAACTTCTGCCAAAATTTGCACCCACAGTTACCCCCTCCAAGTTAGCTAGAGTTCGTTCTGGCTGGCTTGGATTTGGTGCAAAAAATAGCAACCCCCTGTCGCAAAAGGCAAGAAGAAACTTGTCGAGTGTTAGCACTAAAAAGGGACTGACCGGTTAATTTCGATTGATCGGTCAAATTTGATCGATCGGTCAATTTTGACCGATCGGTCAGATTTTGACCGATCGGTCAAAATTCAACCGGTCAAGAATCAGGTGATCGGTCAAAAAACATGGTTTTTTGACCGATCCAGTAGGAAATTTGACCGATCGGTTGAAATTTGACCGATCGGTTAATTTCGATTGATCGGTCAAATTTGACCGATCGGTCAATTTTGACCGATCGGTCATATTTTGACCGATCGGTCAAAATTCAACCGGTTAAGAATCAGGTGATCGGTCAAAAAACATGGTTTTTTGACCGATCCAGTAGGAAATTTGACCGATCGGTTGAAATTTGACCGATCGGTTAATTTTTGACCGATCGGTTATATTTGACCGATCGGTCAAATTTTGACCGATCGGTCAAAATTCAACCGGTCAAGAATAGGGTGATCGGTCAAAAAACATGGTTTTTTGACCGATCCAGTAGGAAATTTGACCGATCGAATGATTTTTGCCGATCGGACAAGTTTGTCCGATCGGTAAAAAATTATCCGATCAAGGTTCGAGTGATCGACAAAAAACTTTGGTGTTTTGCCAGATCCAGTAGAAATTTGACCGATCGAATGATTTTTGCCGATCGGACAAGTTTGCCCGATCGGTAAAAAATTATCCGGTCAAGGTTCGAGTGATCGGCAAAAAACCTTGGTTTTTTGCCAGATCCAGTAGAAATTTGACCGATCGAATGATTTTTGCCGATCGGACAAGTTTGTCCGATTGGTAAAAAATTATCCGGTCAAGGTTCGAGTGATCGGCAAAAAACCTTGGTTTTTTGCCAGATCCAGTAGAAATTTGACCGATCGAATGATTTTTGCCGATCGGACAAGTTTGTCCAATTGGTAAAAAATTATCCGGTCAAGGTTCGAGTGATCGGCAAAAAACCTTGGTTTTTTGCCAGATCCAGTAGAAATTTGACCGATCGAATGATTTTTGCCGATCGGACAAGTTTGTCCGATCGGTAAAAAATTATCCGGTCAAGGTTCGAGTGATCGGCAAAAAACCTTGGTTTTTTTGCCAGATCCAGTAGAAATTTGACCGATCGAATGATTTTTGCCGATCGGACAAGTTTGTCCGATCGGTAAAAAATTATCCGGTCAAGGTTCGAGTGATCGGCAAAAAACCTTGGTTTTTTGCCAGATCCAGTAGAAATTTGACCGATCGAATGATTTTTGCCGATCGGACAAGTTTGTCCGATCGGTAAAAAATTATCCGGTCAAGGTTCGAGTGATCGGCAAAAAACCTTGGTTTTTTGCCAGATCCAGTAGAAATTTGACCGATCGAATGATTTTTGCCGATCGGACAAGTTTGTCCGATCGGTAAAAAATTATCCGGTCAAGGTTCGAGTGATCGGCAAAAAACCTTGGTTTTTTGCCAGATCCAGTAGAAATTTGACCGATCGAATGATTTTTGCCGATCGGACAAGTTTGTCCGATCGGTAAAAAATTATCCGGTCAAGGTTCGAGTGATCGGCAAAAAACCTTGGTTTTTTTGCCAGATCCAGTAGAAATTTGACCGATCGAATGATTTTTGCCGATCGGACAAGTTTGTCCGATCGGTAAAAAATTATCCGGTCAAGGTTCGAGTGATCGGCAAAAAACCTTGGTTTTTTGCCAGATCCAGTAGAAATTTGACCGATCGAATGATTTTTGCCGATCGGACAAGTTTGCCCGATCGGTAAAAAATTATCCGGTCAAGGTTCGAGTGATCGGCAAAAAACCTTGGTTTTTTGCCAGATCCAGTAGAAATTTGACCGATCGAATGAAAGTTTAGAACCTGCCCTCAGAGAGGGTTTTACAGCTGTTCTGTTCTGATCTTCTGGCAGAGTTTTGAACATTGATGGGGCTCGATCCTTCCTGTTTTGAATCTTTGGTTGGTTTGAATGAGCCTTTTTGACCGGCGGTCCGGTTTACTCAGACCGGTGGCGTGCTTGGACCGTTTGGTTCACGTGGACCGGTGGCTCGACGTTTCGTCTGGTCTGACGTTTCGCCTGATTTTGCGCAAGCTACGGATGGATGCCACGTGTTCCTACAAAAACACGCGATTTGATATGGTGAAGACACGTGTTTTCTCGATTTGCATACCTGTTTTACCCTGGGTATAAAAGTTTCACCGGCTGTCATTTTTGCCTCACGCTCCCAAAATTTTTCGAAGTCCAGACTCTTTGCTCCCGATTTCTGCTTTTGCTCGATCGATCAGATGGCATCTTCTGGAAGCTCGAAGAAGTCTGGCGGGGTCCCTTCGAAGAGGAAAGGGAAGGAGATTGTTGAGGTTCCATCCTCTCCGAAGGGTGGCCGTGGCAAGGGCAAGGCTGTGCTTGCCGAACTTGGGCAGCTGGGCAAAAGACACCAAGGAGTAGGGTTTGCTTCAGCGTCATCGAGGCCAGAACATATTCCTAAAGTAAAGTTTGTTCTGGGCCCGCTCATGTCTTTGTCAGAGGAGACTGAGTACGTGTACAATACTGGTGGCGAGTTCACCGATTCAAAGAGGAGGAAGTGGCAGACATTGCTTTCTTTCTTCACCGAAGGGAGGGTACAACCTTCGCTCCCCAGCGTTTAGGCCGCATTCGGCATTGACAAGAAGACTGTCTTCACCAACTTTGCTAGTAGTGAGCAGGTCATGGGAACCATTGTGACCGTCGACCAACTCAACTGCGGTCTGCGTCTACCGTTGCCACCCTTTGCGGCAAGATTACTGAACACTTCTGGCCTTTGCCCGGGGCAGGTCACTGGGAATGCCTGGCGAATCATCTACGCATTCTGCCGCGTGGAATCGGATTTCCAGGAAGACTTGAAGGCGTGCTACTCTAGCATTCCAGAAGGTGAAGACGCTCGGATCGAGCTTGGCTACTTTTTCTTCCACTATCGATGGGCATACAGAAGGGATAGCCCGTTCTACAATTTGACTGGAGTATCTCCGCTGCGCCCACTCACCGATACAGTCCCTTCGGACAAATTGTATACTGATTGGCCAATTTCTGTTACCGGCGCATGGACACCTATCTCAGTACCGGATACCCCTCGAGGTGAAGTGCACGACGCAGTGAAGATGTACTGCGAGAAAGGCATCTATGCCTGGACCTCCGAGAGGGCTGGAGCAATCGATAATTTATTTCTGGAGTTGACCTGTGGAACCAGGTCGTGGAAGCAGTTTTCCAACTGCCCCGTGAGATATGGCAAGGCCAATCTCCTCCACCGATCAAAGGATAGATACGAGGACAATGAAGTCCTATACTCTGACTACGAAGAAGACCCTCATTCGGGCAAGATCATTCGAAAGGTTCGGGCCGAGAAGAAACTCTACACTGCAAGGCGCCGCTTGCCCACTGTGGAAGAGAAACTGGTGATCCAAAGAGGCCCAGTGAAGAAGAAACGAAAAACTCTCAAGCAAAAGGAAGATGAAGATCAAGGGAAGAAGAATGAAGAAGAAGAAGAAAAAGAAAAGAAGGGGAGCGCCGAGGAAGAAGAAGAAACTGAAAATGTCAGCCACGATAACAGTGGTAATGACGAGGAAGAGGAAGGGGGCGGTGAGGATGATCTGTCTTCCACCCCCTCTGGTGGAGATGGCGAGAATGGGGGTGGTGAGGAAGAAATTCCTCCCACCCCCACTGGTAGTGCAAGAGGGGAAGACTCGATTCCTATTCCCATTGATGAGGTTAAAGCCCGTCAAATGGAGGAAGTTCTTGACACAGAAGGTGATGGCCCAAAGGTGGTTCCCACCTACAAGTTTGATGAGTTGAGAAAGCCGCTGCGCTTAAAAATAAAGCTGTCGAGGAGTGGTGGGGTTGGAAGCAACCCCACACCCCTCGACCAAATTCCACCTGAAGTACCCCGCCTCGAAGGAGCAACCACGAGCGGGGGTATCGAAGTTGAACAACCCCCACCCCCTCTCGGTCTCTGGCTGAGGAGGTGGCTGCTATGGTGGCGGGACTCGTCCAGCCAGGCGGGCCCCAGGAGGAAAGAGTCTCACCTCCCCGGGATGCTCCCTCCCCTATCCATTTGGAGAGGGAAAGTCGCGTGGGCGATGGAGATACTCAACCTCAGCCAACGCCGGCTCCTACTCAGGAGAAAACGACCCCTCAGGGTGGTTCCGATCGCCGAAAGGGTAAGGAGCCAAGGGTTGAAGCCTCAGGTAATTTTACTAACTTGCCTTGATTGTATTGCCTCTGAAGATTAGAAATAATCTAACACTTTGAACTTTCATGTTGATTGCAGGTGCGCCTGCTGGCTCGACCCCGAAGATGAAGAGTTTGGGTGATGTTGACATCAACCACCCCACATCCGTGATCCGGAAACTCTGCAATCTTCCAGGGGCTACTCTGGATGAAGCTTTCGACAGGCTCGAACTGGTGGTAAGTGCATCTTGCTCGAATGATCATCTGAATTGCATCTTCAGAATAATTCTAACTCTTGTTCTTTTTGCAGAATTCAGCAGTTTTGAATGTCGCGACCAAGCTCTCTATGAAGGCGGGAGCCAAAGAAGCTTCAGCTGAAGTCTCCCGCTTATCTGCCGCATTGGAGGTCGTAAGCGAGGAGAGGGATAAGCTGAAGGAGGCTCTATCCTCAAAAAAGGAGGCATTGAAGGCCAAGACCGAGGCCCTTCGCAAGGAAAAGTTGGAGAGCAAGGGCTGGCAGAATGGATATGAGTTCCGGGGTCACGAGCTTGAAGATCTGAAGAAAAGATTCTTCAGGATCGAGAACTTGGGCTTCGATCGTGCTGCTCGAATAAAGGAGCTGGAGGCTCAACTTGCTGCTTCAGCAGAGACTCATAAGAAGGAGCTGGAGCATATGCGGAGTGAGTGCCAGAGCTACAGGGAAACAACTGAAAAGGCGGCAGAAGCACTCAGGGCCCATGTTGCAAGTGTCCGATCCTCCAAGGCATCAGCGGCGAGCAAAGCTCGTGCTGGATCTGAGGGGGAAAAGTCGCGTGCGCAGAGTGTGGCCAAGCCTTGAGACTTTTTCTTCCTTTCAGTTGTTGTGCTTGTAAACTCTTGATATGTAATAGCTCGCTCCTGTACTTGTCATATTTTTGATAATAATAGAAATCTCTTTGGTGTTTAAAAATTGGATGTCTCTTGAGTTGAATGTCTTTGAATCTTATGTTCTGGATAGCATTAGCATAGATACAATCTTTTGAATATAAGGGATCGAGTCGCAACTTGATTACCCAAACTTGTTTACCTTGAAATTTGAATTTGAATCTATGCAACACTTGTATGTAAGGGGTTGAGTCGCAACTCAAGCACCCAAACTTATTACAACTTGAAAATTGAAACTTGAATTCGTGTAACACTTGAATGTGAGGAGTTGAGTCGCAACTCAAGCACCCAAACTTGTTAGACGATATCGAAATTGATTGAATTTGAACATTGAAACTTGAAGGTCAGTTTAACATTTGCTAGTAAGGGGTTGAGTCGCAACTCTAACACCCAAACTTGTTAAAAGACTTGGTAACTTGAATATGGTCAGTTTTTAACATTTGCTAGTAAGGGATTGAGTTACAACTCTAACACCCAAACTTGTTAAAAGACCTGGTAACTTGAATTTGAAGCTGCTTTAGAACTTGAATTGAAAAGCTGAACACTGCACATTTGAACATCTGAAAGAGAATTTTATTCATCACAGAATTTACATCATGGGTAGAACATCTTGAGGTGTCTGGAATTCCAAGCTCGAGGCAATCTATCTCCTTCTGGTGTGACCAGTCTGTAAGAACCTTTGCCTCCTACTGATTCAACGATATATGGACCTTCCCAGTTGGGAGCAAGTTTCCCACTGCTGTGCTCTTTGGTGTTGTAAAAAACTGCTCTGAGAACTAGGCTGCCCACTGGGAACTGTCTCTTGTAGATTTTCTTGTCATAGGCTCTTTTGATCTTCTGTTGGTACTTGGCCACACGAAGTGATGCTTGATCTCGTAATTCTTCGGAGAAGTCTAGATCATTGATCCGAAGTTCTTCATTGATTCCTTCTTCAACTGCTTTGGTCTTCAAAGTACTTGATATATTTTCTGTTGGGAGTACTGCTTCCGATCCATATGTTAGACGAAAGGGTGAGAACCCTGTTGATCTTCTCGGAGTTGTGCGATACCCCCAAAGAACTTCAGGTAGGACTTGCTCCCACAATCCTTTCTTGTCGTTGAGTTTCTTCTTGAGTATACCAAGTATGGCTCTATTTGAGGCTTCAGCTTGGCCATTGTATTGAGGATATCTTGGAGTTGAATAGAATAGCTTGATGCCGTTGTTGAGACAGAACTCTCGAAACTTGTCGGAGTCAAACTGAGCTCCATTGTCAGCAACAAGAATTTGAGGTGTACCAAACCTTGAGAAGATGTTGCGCCGAATGAATTTGATCACTTCGTCGTCAGTCTCTCGGAAGAGGGGCACAGCTTCAACCCATTTGGTGAAATAATCCGTGGCCAGCAGTAGATACTTCTTCTTGCTTGGAGTTGGAGGGAAAGGACCCAAGAAATCTAACCCCCATTGATGGAACGGCCAGGGACTTGATAATTGATGAAGCTCATCTGCAGGGAGATGAATAGCTCGAGCGTGTCTTTGGCATGGCTCACATTTTTGAACAACTTGTTGAGCATCCTTTGCCATTGTTGGCCAGTAGTACCCTTGTAGTTTCGTCTTGGCTTCAAGAGATCTTCCTCCCGAATGATTTCCACAAGTTCCAGAGTGGATATCAATTAGGATTGCGAGTGCTTGCTCGGGACCAAGGCACTTGAGCAACATCCCGTTGTGAGATTTGAAATATAAATCTTCACCTTGCAGAATGTAGCATGGGAGCTTTCTTTGAAGTCTTCGGGCTTGATTTGGATCTTCCGGCATTTTGCCATGCTTGAAGAAATCGAAAATTGATCGTCTCCAGTCTTCAAGCTGATCTCCCCCCCCAGATTCTTTTGTAGTAGTAAGGATCTGTTGATCGGGGGTGGTCTTGGACACTTCTTGATAATCGATTTGTATTTGCCTTCCTCCGAGTGAGTCTCCAAGAACTGAGGCAGCATTGGCTAAGGCATCTGCTTCTCGGTTCTCAGCTCTGGGGATTTGAATGAATTCAGCGGCAATAAAACGTTGTTGAAGATGTCGTACTAAGGCCAAGTAGAGTTGCATTCTTTCTTCGTGAGCTGTGTACTCTCTATTGATTTGCCTTATGATCAATTGGGAGTCACTGTAGACAATGATTCGATCTACCCCCAGGGATTTCGCCATCTCGAGTCCAGAAATGAGTGCTTCGTATTCGGCTTCGTTGTTGGTGGCAGTGAATCCGAGGAGAGTGGCTTTCTGAAGATGATCAAGTTCGGGGGATACCAAGACTATCCCAGTTCCCGAACCGATCGAACTTGAAGCTCCATCAGTATAAAGTTTCCATGGAGGAGTTGCAGCTGTAGCTTCGAGATTTGGATCAATTTTTGTTGCAAGGTTGATCGGAGTATTGTCCTCATCCTCTAAGCGCATATCGACATCTTCTTCCCAAGTGATGGGGTCTTCAACTGGAAAATCAGCTAGAAAATCAGCAATAGCTTGACCTTTGATAGAAGTGCGAGATTCGAACTGAATTCCCAGGGAACTCATTTCGATCACCCATTTGGTCATTCGACCAACTCGACCAGCTTTGTCAATGATATCTTTGAGTGAATGTTCTGAAATAACAGTGATCTGGTGAGAGACGAAGTATGGTTGAAGACGACGCGATGCAGTGAGTAAGGCTAGGATGACTTTCTCAGTTTTTGAATAGCGAGTTTCAGCCGGGAGAAGAGTGTGACTGATATAATAGACTGGATGCTCGAAGCCTTCTCTTCTACTGACTAAGACTGCACTGATTGCTTGATTGGTTACGGCGAGATAGAGCCATAAGTCTTCTTGTGGAAGTGGAGCCGTCAAGATAGGAGCTTGCACCAGATATTTCTTGATGCTTTGAAATGCCTCTTCACAAATTGGACTCCACCCTGAAGTATCCGCCTTTCGTAGTTTGTCGAAGAGAGGTTTACATTTGTCAGAAGACTTTGAGATGAACCGATTGAGGGCAGCAAGTCTTCCAGTGAGGCGCTGCACTTCCTTTCGATTGGTAGGTGATGGCATGTCGAGGATAGCTCAAATTTGATCAGGATTGGCTTCAATACCCCTCCTGGTCACAAGATGACCCAGGAATTTGCCAGATTGAACTCCGAAAGCGCACTTGGCTGGATTGAGCTTCATACGATACTTTCGAAGAACTTGAAAGGTTTCTGCCAGATCAGAAAGATGCTTGCTCCGAATGGAACTCTTGGTGAGGAGATCATCGACATAGACTTCGACGTTGCGGCCGATCTGATCTTCGAACATTTTTGTGACTAACCGTTGATAGGTGAAACCAGCATTTTTGAGGCCGAATGGCATTACATTGTAGCAGTAGAGACCTCGGTTAGTCACGAAGCAAGTCTTCTCTTGATCGTCTGGATGAAGTGGAATTTGATTGTATCCAGAATACCCATCCATGAAAGACAATAGCTCGTGGCCAGCAGTGGCATCGACGAGTCTATCGATCCTTGGCATGGGGAATAGGTCTTTGGGGCAAGCCTTGTTGAGGTTGGTGAAGTCGATGCAGACTCTGACTTTCCCATTCTTCTTTGGAACAACAACTATGTTAGAGATCCAGGTAGGATACTCTACTTCACGGATAAAGCCTGCTGCAAGTAGCTTAGTGATTTCTTCTTGAACAGCAACTTGCAGCTCTGGCCGGATGGTGCGTGGCTTTTGCTTGACAGGTTTCACCTCTTCTTTGATCGCAAGTCGATGGCAAGCGTCATCTGGATTGATACCAGGCATGTCTTCGAAACACCAGGCGAAGACGTCGATATTGGACTGGAGGAAGGATACCATGTCTTGCGCTTCTGCGTCGCTAAGACCGGTACCAATAAATGTTTGTCGAGGGAGATCTCCACTGCCAATGTCGATAGAGATGATTTCTTCAATTGAAGGTGATGTTTCCCATTCGATTGGTGGAGGTTCGGTCAGCGGAATCTCCTTTGATTGCTATTTAGAAGAGGGACCAGCTTCATCTCGTGGCCGCTTTGGAGGAGCAATGTTGATCTTTCGATCTGTCTTCACAAGACCTTCCAGCTTGCTGATCGCCTCGAAAGCAGGCGATGCCTTCTCCAGTTGCAAACTTGAGTAGTTGATGATAAGAGGAGGAGATGGCATTGATCTGATGGAGGAATGGTCGCCCGAGGATGGCGTTGTAACTGGAGACTCCTTCGACAATTGCAAACCTTACCGAGACTCGAGTCTCTCGGCTGAGGTCAATGGTAAATCTGGATTCGCCCACGGTGATGCTTTGTTCACCGTTGAAGCCGGTGATCACAGTCGGGATGACGTCGAGGCTTTGATACTTATGTCCCAGGCGTTTGAAACAGTCTGAGAACATAATGTCGATAGAGCTTCCGGTGTCGATGAGGATTCGATTGACGGTGCTTCCGTCGATGATGAGTTTCAAGACCAGGGGGTCTCGATGTGGAGTATGAACTCCTTGAAGATCGGTGTCGTTGAAGACTATGGATGGCCAAGCAAGACCTTCGATGGGCTTCTCGATCCAGGTATCTTCTTTATTTGTAGTAGATCGAACATGGAAGATGCGTCGAACCTGCCGATCCACTTCCTTCCCGGTCAAAGCTTGATTGTGCAAGGTTCCATGAATGCCAAAGACATTGGCCTTCACAGAAATTGGTTGCCGGTTAGAAGAGATTTGATGTATCCAACACACTTCTTTCCCCTTGGCAGAGGTTCGACGTTGATCGTGCCCGTTGTTGACGAATTCTTGAAGGTGGCCCTCTCGTAGTAAGTCTTCAAGATGGAACTTCAACCGATAGCATCGGTCAGTAGAGTGGCCGTGACTTCGATGGAATTCGCAGTAGACTGTTTTGTCTGCTGTGAATTTGGAATTTGGCTGAAGAGGATTGGGCCTCCGAAGATACTCGTCGTGTTGAATACGGTCGAGTATCTGTTCGACTGGTAAATTCCACTCAGTGAAAGTGGTCTTCGTCGGAGATCGACGCCCATCATTCTTTGATCTTTTGTTGGCCGGAGGGGCTGCTGCTTTAGCGTTGTGAGCCTTTGCAGCATACTTAGGAGCTTCTCTTTCAGCAGGCCTTCTCTTAGTTTCTCGCCCTTTCCGAGCGACTTGATCGTCTTTCACCTCAATCTCCCTCTGGATTCGATCAAACATAGCTCCTAGAGAAGGAGGGGGATTGCGGATGAAGTCGTTGTAGATGTGTAGATCGAAGCGGAGAGCGTTCTGGAAAGCCAACATGATGGCTTCATCATCCAGATGTCTTCTAGAGAGGGCGGCATGTTCATTGCGAAACCTCCTGGTGAAACTTCGGAGAGTCTCGTCAGCACCCATCCTTAGTCTATATAGAGAGTCGAGCTTCTTCTCGGGCTTCAGGTTGAGCTGGTAATGCTGCACAAAGAGTTTAGCTAAAACATCGAACTGGGTGATGGACCCAGCTCGTAGATTATGATACCAGTCGAGCGACGGCTCATCGAGGCTTCCCGCGAAGGTGCGACAGAGCACATTGTTTTCTTCTTCGTGAGGCGTAAGAGCTTGTTTGAATGCGAGGATGTGGAGAGCAGGATCTCCTCGGATGCAGTTGAATTTGGGGAGGATAGGGGTTCTCCATCCCCTTGGAAATGCTGTCTCGAAGAGACTTCGATGGAGAGGTCCGGTGGAGGAATACCCATCCCTACGACCATGTCCTCGACCTAAGGGTTGGTCAAGAGGCAAGATCGCAAGGTCTTGCTCTGGCATCGAAGTGTTCGCCTGTTGGAGTCGATGTCGAAGGTCCGATCCAAGTCCACGTTGAAGTGGAATGGAAGGAGAGACTCTACTCTTTGAAGGGGCGCCTTTCATTTGGTGCTTCCTTGGCATGTTGATTTTTGAAGGTGTCCTCTTGTCGCAGTTGCGACCAGAAGAGGATTGGGAGGACTCGTCGTCAAGACGATCCCAGACACTCTGCTTCCAGGGAGCAGCAGAGGGAGTAGGATCGCGACGAATTCTTTCGAGGGCAGCAGTGCCTATCGACCTCCGTTGTTCGGAGTGAATTGAATGTCGAGGAAGATCAACCCTCTCACTTGTGGAGGGGATCGGAATAGCAATTCCAGCTTCGGAGGCTGCCTTCTTCAGAGCATCCCTCTCAGCGGTGAGGGTGGCGTTTTGCTTTGCCAATTGGAGCAATTGGAAGTCGATTGCAGAGATCTGGTAAGTCGATGGAGGATCTTCAGCTGGAGTGGGGGCTGTTTGCCCAATTGACTGTCGTGCAGGGTGGATGATCGGTCGATCGACGGATCTTCCGCTCCCTGAATGAACCCCCATTTCTGGGACAGCAAGGGGCTGTCCGAAATTGAGCCTTTGACTCATTGATCGAGTCTCAGGACGAGCTTGTTGTTGAGTATTACTTCCTTCTGGTTGACCTTGATGTTTCGTCCTCGCCATTCAGAGAGCGAAAGGTGCAACGAGAGTGCCGTTCAGTTGTCTGATCAACCGAGAGAGCGAGGAAGTTTGACTATCAAGATCAGTTGTAGGTTCAACCGATCAAGTAGTAGCGGAGAGTTGGACTTTTTGATCGGATCCCACAGACGGTGCCAAACTGTGGGGGAAAATCTTCGTGCCGACCCGAAGACCTTCGCAGCACCAGTCAATCGAAGTTGAAGTTGACGTCGAAGATCGTTGGTCGATCTGTTGATTGAAGTAGAAGCCTTTGATATGTAAACAGAGAGATGCGATCAGAGATAATAGTGACACGTGAGATGTGATCTCGGAGTTCAGCCGAAGCCTACGTCTCCGTGCTATAGGGAGCAACCCGAATTCACTAACACTTCAGTTGAAGTGACCTCGACAGGCCGAGTGTCACTGAAAACCCTCTGATCTCTTCTAAGGAGAAAAGAAGATCAAAGAGAGATGGTAGATCAGAAGTTGAAAATCTCAGAGCTCTTGTTCTGAAAGTCAGATCTCAGAGTGGAAATCAGAATTTTTTGATCTTTTTACATTCGAAGGCTCTGCTATTTATAGGATTCTCTGGTGGGAATTCTGGGTTAAATGGCGGTTTCTGCCGTCGTATCTGGGGATTCTCCAGGTAAAGCTAGCGGGCCCCGCTACCGTCTTCTGGGGAATTCCACAGGCTCGTGGGCCTTCCGGGCAGGGCCGGTGGGTCCCGCGGTGGTCCTCGTGGGCCCACCAGGCAGGGCTGGTGGGTCCCATGGTAGTCTTCGTGGGCCCACCAGGCAGGGCTGGTGGGTCCAGTGGTAGTCTTCGTGGGCCCACCAGGCAGGGCTGGTGGGTCCAGTGGTAGTCTTCGTGGGCCCACCAGGCAGGGCTGGTGGGTCTCGCGGTGGTCTTCGTGGGCCCACCAGGCAGGGCCGGTGGGTCCCGTGGTAGTTGGTAAACTTCTGCCAAAATTTGCACCAACAAAAACATCTGGAGAGCATTGGTCTTGACATGATGTACTTGAGTGGGTCGGCTTTCGAGATGAGCTTAATAGCATGAGCTAATATATAGTGTCGCAGTTTCTTTGTAGCGAATATGAGCTCCAGGCAGACTTTCTCAATCGGGGAGTAGTTTAGCTCCGCGCCGATGAGAGTACGACTCAAGTAGTAGCAGGCTATTTACTTGCCTAGCTCGTTGTCTTGAGCCAGGAGTGTCCCCAAGGATTTCTCCTGGGTACTGATGTAGAGGACCAATAGCTTTCCTTGAGTTGGTCCTGTTAGAACTGGAGGCTTGAGTAAGTAATCCCTGATATTTTGGAGGGCTTCCTGACAAGCTTCATCCCACTTGAATTGTGCTCCTTTCTTCATGAGGAGACTGAAGGGATGGCATTTTCCAGCTAAGTTGGTGATAAATCTCCTGATGTATACCAGATGGCCTTGGAGATCTTTGAGATCTCGCACCATTTTTGGGACATGCATGTTGAGAATATCATCAATTTTGGATTGATATATCTCAATGCCTCGATGCCGTACGACAAAGTCGACGAATTTTCCTGAGGAGACTCCGAATGTGCATTTGAGTGGGTTCATACGGAGTTGGTACCTTCGAAGCTATTTGAAGATCAGCTCGAGGTTTTGAAGATGCGCTGCCTTTTGCTTTGACTTTACCACGAGGTCATCAACGTAACATTCCATATTTTGATGAAGAATATCGTCGAAGATTCTCCGCATGACTCGTTGGTAGGTGGCTCCTGCATTCTTCAGGCCGAAGGGCATAACTTTGTAGCAGTAGATCCCTTTTGGCGTGCGAAAAGCCGTGAGTTCCTCGTCTTTGGGTACCATCCGAATCTAGTTGTAGCCTGAGGATCCGTCCATGAAGGTTAGCGCTTCATGGCATGTTGTCGCATCTACCATCAACTCCGTGATTGGCAACTGGAAGTCATCCTTGGGACATGCATTGTTCAAATCTCTGAAGTCCACGCATACTCTGATTTGGCCGTTCTTCTTCTTGATTGGGACCACGCTGGAGATCCATGTTGGATACTTGACTTCTCGGATAAAGCCGGCTTCAATGAGCTTGTTGATTTTGCCTTCTATCTTAGGTACCAGCTCTAGCCGGTAGCGTCTTTGTCCTTGCTTGATGGCGCTAGCTCTATGTTTGACGGCAAGCTGGTGTACTGTAATCTTGGGATCAAGACCCGATATTTCTTTGTAGGACCATGCGAAGACTCTCTGTATTCTTGGAGTAGCTTGATGTATGCGGCTTCCTCTTCGGGAGTCAAGAGTGCGCTTACGAATGTAGGCCGAGGATCCTCCTGGGTGCCCAAGTTGATTTCCTTCAAGTCGTCGACGGTAGATTGCCCCCTTCTTCGAGGACCGGCGGGGTGTCTGGCAACTCGTCGTCCGAAGTAGAAGTATCACCGATTAAAGTTTCAAAAATGTTGATATGGTTAGCAGTCACCAGGATGTTATCTTTGTAGTCATCATCATTGAAGTGTATGGATCGAGATGACTTGGGTGGGAGTGTGGGAATGTTACTTCCCAACTCAGCAGATGGCTTTTCCAAACGATCGAATACTGACTTTCGCTTTTCTTGCCTGATTGGCCCAAGTCTTTCGAATACTGATATAGGCTTTGAATTCGACTGGTTTTTAGTGCTCTTCTTCTGCTTCTGGAGTATGGTCCAACGTCGAGCTCGATATCGTCTTCTTTTGGCGGACTTGGTTCTGGGATGAATGACGTAGGTGAAGCGTGCATCGGAGGCTGATGATCCCTTTCCTACTTCATCTACCATCTTCACCTCAATATAGTTAGAGGTGAAGGTCTTCTTTGCTACGATCCTAATGACCATCGGGGTTTGACAGGAGCCGATGCCTCACCGATTTGGTAGAATCTGCTCACCGCTTTGAAGAAGATAGGCTTGAGTCTTGGTCATCCCGTGTGGTGTCACCGCTGGCGGGAGTGTGCTCATATATGCGGCGCTGTCCTTGTTGTAGCCAACTTTGAACAGCAGCTTGGTAGTGTTTTGCTCCCAATTTCCTTTTGGCTTGAATGCAAGTTGACTGGATTTAGAGGAGCAAACAGGTTCTGGCAGTCTTAAAGCTTGCATTAGACCGGGTATTGGCAGTGTTATCTCTTGCAGAGCGATGACATTAGCCTCTGATAGCGGCGAGATCGACTCTTTTGTCGAAGCAAAAGGCGGTCGTTCATGTTTGCGAAGCCACTGAGGCATGAGGCGCAGGACCGGCGTAGCTCGTACGGACAATGGAGTATGTGGTGTAGGTTTTGGCTTGATGCTGATACGCACCCTTTGTTTTGGCACTAGCACTTCCCTGTCTTCGTGTATCACCTTGGAAGGTTGCATTGGATTTGGAGGTGGAGGAGTTTTATCCCGCTCCACTTTTTTAGCTTTCTCGGTTCAAAGAGCTTTAGTTGGAAGGACTTCTACAATAAGATCATTTTCTTGGTAAAACTTGGCGTCAGCAAGGTGTGTTTCAACCTCATTGAATGGCTTGTCGTCTGCAATGATGCACTTCTCCACACCTTCCTCATAGTACTTGAGGCATTAGTGCCAGGTGGACACCACAATATCATTTTCATGCAGCCAAGGTCTTCCCAGCAAGAGGCGATATGATGTCTGATAGCTGATGACGTGGAAGAGAACTATCGTGTCAAGCTAACTGATGGAGAGTTTGAGACAAATGATTCCTATGGTGGACTGTCCGCCTTGGTTGAACCCTTGAATGACCAGCTGGCTTTGTGAGAGCTAGTTGGTGGTGATGCCGAGCTACCGCATTGTGTGGATGGGCATGATGTTGACGGCGGAGCCACAATCCAGCAGGATTCGATTTATCGGTTTCTCCTTGATGTATCCCGAGACATAGACAGGCCGGTTGTGCAGTCGTGCTCCGAGCTGTAGATCTTCGTCTGAGAAAGTTATTGCTGCATCACATGAGGCAATAGTTCTGTCTTTCTTGGCATCTTTCTTTTTTCTTTTATAGTTGTCTAGATCTGCGAAAGCTTCAGCCATTACTATGTGAGCCTTCTTCAAGAGGTGCAATGCTTCTATGAGTGGTAGGTGCAAGATTGCCTCATCGTGGGCAGCAGTGCTGTCCTTGTCGAAGTCATCCTCCTTGTTATTGGAGTCACTTTCTTCAGAAGACTCGATCTCACCTTCCTCTTCCGGCATCTTGTGAACTTCGACCATGCAACAGGAGACTCTGTGGTGTTGATCGGCTGGGAGGAAGTGATCGGGAAAGAATTCTTGCAATGTTGCTAGTTCTGGAGGGCTTTGTTGAAGGAGATCATCTGGATCTACTGGCGGTACTTTGAACGCCTTTCTTCCTGGGGCTTTACTTTTCTTCTTGTAGGTTCTTCGTTCAGGAAGCTTTCTTGTCACCCGATTTATCTTGTGACTTTTTGTCATCTATGACCTTTGTCTCCGAGGTAGCATGATCCATGCGTCTTCGTCGATGGATTCTCCTTCACCAAGGTAATGGTTTGGAGTGGCAGCTATAGGTTCTTCATGGGTTGGGGAGACTTGCTCTTCTGGAGACTCTGCTGGCTCGTCTTCTGATCCCCAGTCGACGGGCTTGATCTCTTATATTGAGACGGACAAAGGCTTGGAGTAGATAACGTAGTAGTTGAACTTACCCAAGGGCTGGCCCAACAGGCCGACCTCTAGGTCTCCTTGCTCATACCTTCTTTATAGAGCACGTTGGGATGTATCCTTGCCGGGGGGGACTTATTTTTTTACAGGCTCCAACCCCCAGCCAGTTGGCGTGATTTTCTCTATTGAGATTGATGGAGGCTGGGAGTAGAGGACGTAGTAGTCGAGCTTCCCCGAGGGCTGACCCAACAGGCTAACCTCTGGGTCTCCTCGCTCGTACCTCTCTGGAGAATTTGTTGAGCCATGACTTCGCTCGGGAGAGGTGCTGATGTGAGCGATGGTTGCCCCCGGGGCAATGGCGTTTCTTCCTCAGCGAGCGCAGGAGCACGTTATTGTCATTTCGAGACTTTCCGTTGTGAAGCTGACTTTGCGATTAGCCTCTGACGATTGACACACAATTTGGGCATTCTTTGTCGTGGAACAACGAGGACTGGCGGGAAGGAACCGAAGGTGATGGACGTCATGTTGGCTGTAGCGACCTCTCCGGAGTCGATCTCTATCTTTCCTTGCTTCGCGAGTGCCATAATCTTTCTTTCAAGACAAAGCACTTTTCGATGGGATGACTAACCACCCGGTGGTATTTGCAGAAGAGAGGGTCATCGACATAATGCATCTACTCGGGTCTCTTTGAAGGAGGAAGCTCGATCATCTTCTCCTATTGCAGTTGATCGAACATGGAGGAGATTTTCGAGTCTGAGAAGGGATACTCCTTAGCTTCGAGCTCTTCGAGAGTCATCCTCGATTGTCTTTGAGGTGGAGGTGGCGGTATAGCGGCTCCTTTTTCTTGATCCGGCTTGCCACTGATCTTGAGCGGCTTGGAGGTTGAGGCGACATCGGTAACGTTGACTTGATTTGGTTTTGGTGCCGGCAGCTTATCCTTCTTTTCTACCTTCAGGAAGTCCTTGCTCTTCGAATCTCCAAGATTTGCTAGACTGAGCTCCATGTCGTGAGTCCGAGTTGTGAGTTCTTTAAAGGACCGAGGCTTGATCCCTTCGAGGATGTAGAGCAAGCCCCAGTGCATGCCTTGGGTACACATCTTGATGGCCGAGTCTTCTGACAAGCGACCCCGCGAGTTTAGTGCAAGATTCCTCTAACGATCGATGTAGTCAATCACCGGCTCGTCCTTCCTTTGCTTGATTGCCGTAAGCTCAGTCATACTGACGATGCGTCGGGTACTGTAGAAGCGGTTAAGGAATTTCCTTTCCATCTGATCCCAACTATCGATGGACCCTGGAGAGAGATCAACGTACCAGTCAAAAGCATTACCTTTGAGGGTGCGACCGAACTACTTCACTATCTCGTCGCCGTATATGCCGGTGTTGTTGCAAGTTTCAACGAAATAGGCAACATGTTGCCTTGGATTGCCCTTTCTGTCGAAATATTGGAACTTTGGTGGTTGGAACCCGGTAGGAAAGCGCAACTGCTGGATCCTTGCGGTGTAAGGCTTCGAGTATGCCGTCGTGATCGGAGGTAGACTATCGCCGTGGGAACACATCATGTCGGCCACCAATGCTTGTATTTACTGGGCATTCATCGTTGCTGCCATCAGAGGCCATATAGCCACCGAGACTGGTACTGGCGAAACGACCTCCATTGGGATGGGAGCCGAGGAGAGTGCGGGAGTAGTCGCTAGAATTGACGGAACAACCTCTGCAGGAGCGGGAGTCGAAGACGGAGCTAGAGCAGCTACTGGAAAAGCAGGAGGTTGGCTAATCGCAGTAGCATCCCTCACACTTAGCCTTTGAAGCAAGGTATTGATGTGACGATCCTTCTCCTCCATTAGCCGGGTGATTTGCGCTATGTGCTCACCCATTTGCATGACTTGGAGCTGGAGAGCAGAAGGAGGATGATGACGTAGGACGTCTTGATGTTGCATGCCCGCATCATCGCCGTTATTGTCAGAGACGTAGTTACGCCGACTTGCTTTCGCTTGATGACGGACGTTTGCCCCCTGCAAAGGAGGTACAAAGTCCGCTGGAGAACCCGAACGGGCTCGAGGTTCGGGCTGGTCCTTCCTAAATATCTGGACAAAGATTCCAGGATCGAGGCTTATTTCTTCATGCACCAAGGCCTCCTTGGCGCTTTGACGAACGTCTTCGGCAGCTGTTTCTGGTGTGAAGACGTTTGCAAGAGTTCGAGTACGCCGAGTGTAGACACGTACTACCGAGGGAACGTTATCCTTCGAGTTTTCTGGATCGCCATATTAGAGCAGTGGAGACTCGGATATAGGCGAAAGGCTTATTGGAGCAAACATATTATCTTTCGTTTCGGCCATGGCAAACTTAAAGCAACTCCTTCAGACGTACGAATAAAGAAAAGGAGGTCCCACCGGGCATGCTAGAAATCTGTATGCGTAGAAAAAGATCTGGGTCGTCTTTATTGCAAACACACGGAGATTACAGATGGCTAGGACCCGGGGACTCGGGGGTAGTGAGCCGGGTGTGGTGAATATTTGATCAAGAGATTATGAGACAGATCCTCTGGAGGGTCCCTTTGATCAGCGTCTCTACGTGGTATTCGTGCGAGAGCTCTGAAGGGGTTGCCCAGGACAGAGATCTTTATAGGGTGAGGGTTTCTTGAGAGGCTAAGGAATATCCGCCGTTACTTTTGTCCCTTCCATGCTTCGTGCTTTCTCGGCTAAGGGGTTTTTGGCTTCGCTCCTCGGTCTTCGTGTTTTCCTCGATCTTTGCTAGATCTCGTCGTCCTTGATCATCAGTTCGCGGTGTCGATCGTGCTTCTGGCATTGGTTTTGGCTTTGGCTTTCAGCTTTGGCTTGGCTTTGGTGTGGCTCTAGCTCCTGCGGTGCTTTGGCACTTGCTTTCGAACGTAGGCGAGTAAAGACTTGCGATGCTTTGGATCGGGTTCGACTCGTGGGCCGTTGTGTGCGGGCCGATTTCGTATGTGCGGGTCGAGTTTGACCCGTGGGCTAATTTCGATGCCCACACCCTCCTAGCTATGTGACTTTTATATTTTGGCCACACACATATGCGTGTAAAATCACCCATTTGACACAAAGATGTAGCCCCCCATGATGTACTTGAGGGGGTATACTTGGACTCCTTTCATAAGTTGCTGCATAAATAAGGATCTTACAATAATGGGATCCTCCTAGCTATGAGATTTTATATTTTGGCTACACACATGAGGGTATTAAAATCACCCCTTTGATACAGAGATGTATCCTAACATGATGTAGTCAGGAGGAGAACTTAGAATCCTCTAATAATCTGTTATAAGAATATGGATCCCATAATAATATGACCCCTCTTAGCTATGGGGCATTTTATATTTTGGCCACATATATGCGGGTATTAAAGTCACCCGTTTAATACATAGATGTACCCCTCATGATGCCGTAGGGGGTATACTTGAACTTTTCCCAAAATCTATTATATGAATAAGGATCCTATAATTATAGGACCCTTCCTAACTATGGGACTCAATTTTTTGGCCACACAATTGCAGGTGTTAAAGTCACCCCTTTGACACATATATATAACCCCTATATTGTAGTCGGGGGGGTACATATGGACTCCTTTCATAATTTGCTACATGAATAAGGATCCCATAATAATGGGACCCCTTCTAGCTATAGTACTCAGTATATTTTGGCCACATACATATGGGTATTAAAATCACCCCTTTGATATATAGATGTACCTTTCTATGACATAGTTCGGGGGGATACACTTAGACTCCTCTTATAATTTGCTATATGAATAATGATTCTATAATTATGGAACCTCTCCTAGAAATTGAACTATTTATATTTTGACCACATATATGGGGTGTTAAAGTAACCCCTTTTGATACATAAATATACCCCCCATGAGGTAGTGGGGGGAGTACACTTATATTCATCTCATTATCTGCAATATGAATATAGATATCACAATAGTGGGACCCCTCCTAGCTATGAGACTTTATATTTTGCCCACATATATACGGGTGTTAAAGTCACCCCTTTAACACATAGATGTTCCCCCCATGATATAGTCGGGAGGGGGTATATTTGGACTCCTCTTGTAATATGCAACATTAAGAAGGATCCTATAATAGTTGGACCTTACAGGCTATAAGACTCTTTTTATTTTGGACACATACATACAGGTGTTAAAGTTACCCCTTTGACACATAGAATACCCACCATGATGTAGTAGGGGGGTATACTTGGACTTCTTTTATAATCTGCTATATAAATAAAAATCCCATAATAGAGGGACTCCTCCTAGCTATATACGGGTTTTAAAGTCACCTTTTTGACACAAAAATATACCCCCATATGAAATAGTAGGGAGTATAAATGAACCCCTCTCTTAATCCTCTATATAAATAAGGATCCCATAATAGTGGGACCCCTCCTATCCATGGTATAATTTTATATTTTGGCCACACACATTGTGGTGTTATAGTCACCCCCTTAACACATAGATGTATCCCCTATGATGTAGTCGGGGGGATACTTGAACTCCTCTCAGAATCTGCTACACGAATAAGGATCCTACAATTATGGGGCCTCTCCTATCTATGACACTCTTTATATTTTGGCCATACACATGCGATTGTTAAAGCCACCCTTTTGACACATATGTATACCCTTAGTCGGGGGGTTACACTTGGACTTCTCTCATAATCTGCTACATAAATAAGCATCCCACAATAGTAGGATCACTCCTAACTTTGGGACTTTATATTTTAGTCACACACATGCGGGTGTTAAAAATACCCCTTTGATACATAGATGTACCCCCCATGATTTAGTCAGGGGGTACACTTGGACTTCTTTCATAATCTGATACATAAATAAGGATCCTATAATTATGGGACTACTCCTAACTATATGACTAATTATATTTAGGTCAAACATATACTAGTATTAAAGTCACCCTTTTAATACATAAATATACCTCCATGACATAGTTGGGGGATACACTTGAACAACTCTCAAAATCTGCTACATGAATAAGGCTCCTATTTGGGACCCCTCCTTGCTATGGGACTCTTTATATTTTGGCTACACACATACAGGTGTTAAAGTCATATATTTAACCCCCATGATGTAGTTGAGGGGGGGGGGGGGGGGGCAGGGTATACTTAGACTCCTCTCATAATAAGGATCTAACAATAGAGGTCCCTCATAATTATGGGACTTTGTAATTAGGTAAGATATATACGAGTGTTAAAGTCACCATTTGGCACATAGATATACCCCTAATAATTTAATCGAGAGGGGGAGGGGGAGAGGGGTACACTATGACTCTTTTCATAATTTGCTACTTGAATAAGAATCTCATAATAGTGGGACCCATCATAGTTATGGGACTATTTAAATTTTGGCGATACATATACGAGCGTTAAAATTACACCTTTAATACATAGATGTACCCCCTATGATATAGTCGAGGGGGTACACTTAAACTCCTCTTGGAATATTCTATATGAATAAGGATTCCATAATAGTAGAACCCCTCCAAGCTATGAGATTCTTTATATTTTGGTCACATACTTATGGGTGTTAAAGTCACCCCTTTGACATATAAATGTACTCCACTTGATATAGTGGTAGAGGGCACACTTGAACCCCTCTCATAATCTGTTATATTAATAAGGATCCCATAATAGCGGGAACCTTTCTAACTATGGGACTATTTATTTTTTGGCCAGAAACAATTGGGTGTTAAAGTCCCTTTAATACATAGATATAACCCCCCATGATGTAATCTAGGCGGGGGGGAGGGGTACACTTGAACTCCTCTAAAAATCTGCTATATAAATATATCCCATAATATTGGGATGCCTCATAATTTTGAGACTCTTTATATTTTTGTTACACACATGCGGGTGTTAAAGTCACCCCTTAGACAAATAAATATACTCCCCATGATATAGTAGAGGGGGTACACTTAGACTCCTCTCATAATCTGCTACATTAATAAGGCTCCATCAATTATGAGACTGTTCCTAGTTATATGATTATTTATATTTTTTCCATATATACGAGTGCTAAAATCACGTCTTTGACATATTGATGTACCTCCAAATGATATAGTATATGAGGGTGTAAACTTGAACCCCTCTCTTAATTTGCTACATGAATAAGGATCTCATAATAGTAGGATCCTTCATTGCTATGGAATTATTTATATTTTGGCCACACGTATACGGGTGTTAAAGGCACCCCTTTATTATATAGATGTACCCCCAATAATATATTCAAGGGTACACTTGAACTCCTCTTAGAATCTGCTATATAAATAAGGATCTTATAATAGTAGGACCCTCCTAACTATGAAACTCTTTATATTTTGGCCACACTTATATGGGTGTTAAAGTTACCCTTTTATATATAGATATACCCCTATGATATAGTCGGGGAGTATACTTGGACTCCTCTCATAATTTGTTACATGAATAAGGATCCCACAATAGTGGGATTCCTCCTAGCTATATGATTATTTATAGTTTTGTCATGTATATACAGGTGTTAAAGTTATCATTTTAACACATAGATGTACCCCTATAATGTAGTCGGCTATACTTGACCTTCTCTCAAAATCTGCTACATAAATATGGATCCCTCAATAGTAGGTCCCCTCCTAACAATGTAAAATTACCTCTTTAACACATAGATACATCCCTCTATGATGTAGTCGAGGGGAGGGTACACTTGAACTCCTCTTAAAATCTGCTACATGAATAAAGATCTTACAATAGTGGGACCTCTACTTGCTATGAGACTCTTTATATTTTGGCCACTCACATGCAGGTGTTAAAGTCATCTTTTGATACATAGATGTACCTCCCCCATGATATAGTCAGGGGGGTATACTTTGAGTCCTCTAATAATTTGCTATATGAATAAGGATCCAATAATAGTGGAATCCCTCCTAATTATGGGACTTTATAATTTGGCCATACATATATGGGTGTTAAAGTAATCCCTTTGATACGTAGATATACTACCCATGATATAGTTGGGAGTGGGGGTACACTTGGACTCCTCTTATAATTTGTTACATGAATAAGGATCCCATAATAATTGGACCCCTCATAGTTATGGGACTATTTATATTTTTGTGACACATATACGGGTGTTAAAGTCACCCCTTTAACATATAGATGTACCCCGTATGTTATAATCGAGGGGGTACACTTAAACTCCTATCTGAATCTGCTATATGAATGAGGATCCCATAATAGTGATACCTCTCCTAGCTATGGGACACTTTATATTTTGGCCACATATTTATAGATATTAAAGTTATTCCTTTGACAAATAAATGTACCCCCACTTGAGATAGTGGGGAAGTACATTTAAACCCCTCTTATAATCTGTTATATGAATAAAGATTCCACAATAGTAGAACCCCTCCTACCTGTAGGACTATTTATATTTTTGCCACGGATATACAGGTATTAAAGTCGCCCCTTTAACACATAGATGTACCCCCCGTAATGAAATCGAAGGGGAGGATTATACTTGCACTCTTCTCAGAATATGCTATATAAATAAGGATCCTATAATAGTAGGATCTTTCCTAGCTATTGGACTCTTTATATTTTGGCCATACACATATGGGTATTAAAATTACTCTTTTGACATATAGATGTACCTAGTTGAGAGGGTACACTTGGACTCCTCCCATAATCCGCTATATGAATAAGGATACTTCGTTTATGGAACCACTCCTAGCTATGGGACTCTATATATTTTTACCATGCATATGTGGGTATTACAGTCATCCGTTTGACACATAGTTATACCCGCAAATGATATAGTTGGAGGGAGTAGACTTGAACTTCTCTTATAATCTGCTATATGAATAAGGATCCCGTAATAGTAGGAGCCTTCCTAGATTTAAAACTATTTATATTTTGGCCACATACATATGGATGTTAAAGTCACCCCAACAACTCATAGATGTACCTCCCATGATATAGTTGGGGGATACACTTGAAATCCTCTTAGAATCTGCTATATAAATATGGATTCAATAATAGTGGGACCCCTCCTAGCTATGTGACTCTTTATATTTTGGTCACACACTTACCGGTTTTAAAGTCATCTTTTTGACATATTAATATACCCACCCATGATATCATCGGGGAGTACACTTTTATTTCTTTCATAATATGCTACATGAATAAGGATGCCATAATAGTGGGATCCTTCATAGTTATGCGATTATTTATATTTTTGCCATACATATATGGGTGTTAAAGTTATCCTTTTTAACACATAGATGTACCCCCATGATGTAGTCATGGGGGTACAGTTGAACTTCTCTCAGAATCTGCTATATGAACAAGTATCCCACAATAGTGGGACCCCTACTAGCTAGGAAACTATTTAAATTTTTATTATATATATATGAGTGTTAAACTCACCCTTTTAATACATAGATGTACCCCCCAAGATGTAGTCGGGGGGCTACACATGAAATCCTTTCATAATATGCTACATTAATAAGTATCTCACAATAGTAGAACCCCACCTAGCTATTATGCACTTTATATTTTGGTCACACGCATACGGGTATTAAAGTAACCCTTTTGAGACAGATATATACCACCTCATGATGTAGTTGGTGGGGTGGGGGTATACTTGGACTCGTCTCATAATTTGCTACATTAATAAAAATCCAACAATAGTGGGATCCTTCCTAATTATAGAACTTTATATTTTGACCAAACATATACGGGTATTAAACTCACCCCTTTGATACTTAGATGTACCCCCATGAGGTAGTCGGAGGGTTAGATTTGGTCTCATCTCATAATTTTCTATATGAATAAATATTTCAAAATAGTAGGGCCTCTCCAAACTATTGTACTATTTATACTTTGGACACACACTTACGGGTGTTAAAATCACCTCTTAAACTCACAGATATACCCCCCATGATGTAGTTAGGGTATATACTTGAACTCTTCTTAGAATCTACTATATAAATAAGGATCCTATAATAGCGGAACCCCTTATAGCTATGGGACTCTTTATATTTTGGCTATACACATGCTAGTGTTAGAGTTACCTCTTGGATATATAGATGTACCCCAATGATGTAGTCAGGGGTTACACTTGAACTCCTCTTAAAATCTGCTATTTAAATAAGGATCCTATAATTATAGGACCCCTCCTAACTATGCGACTATTTATATTTTGGCCATACACATATGGATGTTAAAGTCACCCCTTTAACTCTTAGATGTACCTCCTATGATGTTGCCGAGGGTTATACTTGAACTCATCTTAGAATCTGCTATATAAATAAGGATCCCATAATAGTAGGACCCCTCTTAGCTATAGGACTCTTTATAGTTTTGTTATACACAAATGAGTATTAAAGCCACCCCTTTGACACGTAGATATACCCCCCATGATATAGTCGGAGGAGTATACTTGGACTCCTCTTATAACCTGTTACATAACTAAGAATCCAATAATAGTGGGACACCTCCTAGTTATGTAATTATTTATATCTTTACCACATATATACGGGTGTTAACATTACCTTTTTAATACATAGATGTACCCCCATGATGTAGCTGAGGGGGTACACTTGAACTTCTCTCATAATCTACTACATGAATTAGGATCCCACAATAGTAAACCCTCCTAGCTATGGGACTATTTAAATTTTTTCCATATATATGTGGGTGTTAAAGTACCCCTTATGATATAGACAAGAGGGTAAACTTGAACTCCTCTCAGAATCTGCAATATGAATAAGGATACTATAATAGTAGGACCCCTCTTTGCTATAGGACTCTATATTTTTGCCACACATACGAGTATTAAAGTTAGTCCTTTAATATATAAATGTATCCTATTAGGGTTCCTTATGTTATTGCCATTAGTTTTTAGTAACTTAAACAAACCTACTTTACCGATGTAATGAGTAGCTACGAGTTAAAGTAGGGAAGGTAAAGTTAGGTTTGGCTCATGTGCGATAAAGAAGTATCGTTGTGACTAAAATAACTTCTATCATCCTCTTCCGTCATGCTTAGGCATGGATGATATATTTCTAACTCTTTAGGAATAGACTTTACTCTAGAGGGCAAGGTTTTTTTCGATGCATGACTAGTTATCGCTCACATAATTACTTTTTTTATTTGAATATCTGCTGGATTAAGTTGAGTGCATATATATTCATTTCGGACCTTTATTTCATGATGTATGGGCATCTTTTTAGAATATGAATGACCACATGAGCATGCTAGACTTCATCTTCTACTTTATTCGAAGTTAGGGCCATGCCCTATATTTTAGTGTGTACATAGTAGGCTAGTCGTGCATACAACATTACCTTAGTTATTTGTGGACTCTCAAGCATAGTCTGCTAGACAAAGTCGTGTGAAAGTCATGACTTTCGCAAGTCATACGCACAATCCTAGTCGGCAACATACTATTTAATATCCACCTTATGACCCACATGGGACGATCCTATGATAAATCGATATATAGTCGATCATGCACACAACTTGACTTGGAACCTTCAGGAAGCCTTGACTCGGTAGGCTCATCCAATCCCCTTGTGCCATATATTGGTCATGCGTATGACTGTGTGGTCATACGCATGACTTGGATGAGATAGACCCTTAGTGATAAAGGCCTCTTGTTTGGTCTTAGCCATCTACCTATGGGCTCCATTGGGCTATAAATAGCCCACCCCTACTGTGACGACCAAGAGCCAATAGCCAAGAGGCAAGACTATTGAGGTTGGGATGCCAAGATGGATAAGGTGCGGTGAGGTGAGGTGTACAAGGCCATGAGTTAGCCCCACATCACCTGGAGAGAAAGAGATCCTGAGCTACTTATATAATTTCCCCTCCCAAATATAGAGGATGCATTTTAAAACCGTGCGCCGCTACGGATTTCATAAGAACTCCGTAGTTAAGCGTGCTCGGGCAAGAGTAGTACTAGGATGGGTGACCACCCTAGGAAGTTCTCGTGCGGGCATGGGCAAAGCGGACAAAATCTTGTGAGTTTGGGCGGATGTTACAAAATGGTATAAGAGCATGGTTCATGGTCCTAGGTTTCTATTCTTAGATTTAGGATTTGACTTACTTGAATTCTTATCCATTCCGCTTGTCCTTGTGTTCGTTCAGAATGGCTCGCTGGTTGAGATCTAACTCAAATGCGGATGTATCTCCACCTACTCCTCCTCTTGGTGATTATTCCGTACCTCTTGGTTCGTAAGTGGATTTAGCGGGAGCAATGAAGGCAATGCGAGGTTTAGCAGAGGCCATGCAGCAGTAGCAGGCCGTTATTAATCAGGGTCAAGCAACCGAAGTTGGAAGGATGGGTCGTCTTATGAAGGACTTTCAAGGGCTTATACCCCCAAGTTTCAAGGGTGATCCTGATCCGATGGTAGCAGACAACTGGCGCGAGAGGATAGTGAAGATCATGGATGTGCTGAGGGTTCTTTTCGTAGATCGAGTTCCTCTGGCAAACTTCATGTTTGAGGGTGAAGCGAGTTGCTGGTGGGATATGGTTGTGAGATCCCGTGTCGAGGGCATGGCAGAGGTCACTTGGGATGAGTTTGAGGAGTTATTTTTAGATAAATACTTTCCAGAAGTTGTTCGAGATCAACTGATCAAGGAGTTCACGGAGTTGTATCAAGGCGGAAGGACAGTAGCCCAATACGAAGCTAAGTTCTCTGAGTTGTATCGTTTTTCCCCATATCTGATTTCTACTGAATTAGCGAAGACGCGTTTTAAAACCGCTACGAATTTTGTAAGAACTCCGTAGTTAAGCGTGCTCGGACGAGAGCAGTATTAGGATGGGTGACCTCCCTGGGAAGCTCTCATGCGGGCACGCGCAAAGTGGACAATATCTTGTGTGTTTGGGGCGGATGTTACACCTACAGCCTTCAGCTACTAGTGAGTATTTGGGTTTAGTGAGGAATTAGAAGAGAGCTTTAGGTTTAGAAAGTTCATCTCCTTGAACTCCATCGTCTCTCTTCTTCCCCTTCTCCTTCTCTCTCCAACCTTCCATTAGTTCTATATCTATGGAGGTTGTACTTACCCTTTATATAGTCTCTTGAGTGTCTTCCAATACCTTGAGATCATTCAAAGTAGATAGGACAAGGCTTTGTTATGATCCAAAGTGTTATCTAACACTTGGATCCTTGCTAGTTCTTGAGGGTTGTTTGGGCTTTGATCTTTATTAGTCTGCTAGGGTTTCATAGAGGTTAGATTAAGATCTCCTTAGAGATCAAGATCTTCTTCTAACCTTGTCAATCTTGATCAAGCATTCTTTTTCTTTTTTTATTTCTTCCACGTACACCTTTGCTTCTTTCCCACAGCCATGTAGAAGGCACTTGCGGGAGTGCTTGGGATGATTACGGTCACACAAGAACCTATCACCTTCGAAGGTAAGGTAAGCCTCTATGACACCGAGGCAGATCAGAAGAGCTTGGAGTGGAGCAAAGAGGATTATGAATAGACCCTTTGAAGGGTGGTTGTGGCCAACTTTATCGTCGGAGCGAAGCGTCGTTTAGGGGCAGCCGGGGTAACCTCTTTGTAACCATTAGTGTTTTGTCCGTTTTCACGAGAGCGTAGGGAAGACTAGGTTGCGGCCTAGACTTATCTTTACCAGAGGGTGGTTTGTTCCCCGGGTAGAGGTTTTCACCCAGAAAAAACAACTTGTGGCCCCTTGGCATCACTTTTGTGATCTTTGCTAATTATATATTTTCGCATCTTGTGTAACCTAACCCGTGCTTACATTTGCCCATTGTGGGGCACTCCAACTAGCTTCGTCTAGTTGGTTTCTTAGTGAATGGTTATTATCTAGCCAAGCTTAGCCTAGCTAAAAAATTTCAATTGGTATCAGAGTGGGTCTCTCTGATTAGAGCTAACACTTAAGGAGTGGATCCGTTAATTTGCCGATCATTAGCATTTGATCACTTATTTTCTACATGTTATACATGTGTGGGAAGAGGGGTAACCCTCTTTAGGGTTATTTTTTGGTTTTTATAAATTTAGCAATCGTGATCACTTTTGTTTGCTGTTGTAAGTATCCCCCTTTGGGGAGTTAGTATACCCATTATTTTGGAGGGGGTTTGTGTGTTTTAGTTTTTGCCTCTTGTGATGAAATCACAAAAAGAAGGGAGTACTATCACTCGGCCTCCTTTATTGGATGGGAACAACTATGCGCCTTGAAAGGCTAAAATGCAAGCCTGTCTTCATGGCATTAGTGAGCAGACACAACTGTGAGACTCCTCCTAGCTATAAGACTTTATATTTTGGTCACACACATGCGGGTGTTATAGTCACCCCTTTGATAAATAAATATACCACCCATGATGTAGTCAGGGGGGAGTATATTTGGCCCCCCGACTACATTATAGGGGTACATCTATATGTCAAAGGGGTGACTTTAATATCCATATATGTATGGCCAAAAATATAAAGAGTCTCATAGCTAGAAGGGGTCCTACTATTTGACAACCTTATTAATATAGCAGATTATGAGAGGAGTCTATGTATACTCCGTCCCCCCGAGTATATTATGAGAGGATACATCTATGTGTAAAATGGGTCATTTTAATATCTGCATGTGTTCGACCAAAATATAAATAGTAACATAGCTAGAAGGGGTCCTACTATTATAAGTTCTTTATTTATATAGCAAATTATTAGAGGAGTACAAGTGTACCCCTACAACTACATCATGAGGAGAAATATCTGTGTGTCAAAGGGGTGACTTTAACACTCACACATATATGGCCAAAACATAAAGAGTCCGATATCTAAGATGAGTCCTACTATTATAGAATCCATAGTCATAGAGAAGATTATGAGTGTAGTGCAAGTGCACCCCCCCCGACTACACCATAGGGGGACTTTCATATATCAAAGGGGTGACTTTAATACCCATATATGTATTGCTAAAATATAAAGATTTCCATCGCTAAAGGGGTCCAAATATTATGAGATTCTTATTCATGAAGTAGATTATAAGAAAGGTTCAAGTGTACCCCCTCTCTGTCGACTACGTCATGGGGGGTATATTTATGTGTTAAATGAGTGACTTTAATACTGATATATATATATATATATATATATATATATATATATATATATATATATATATATATATATATATATATATATATATATATATATATATATATATATATATATATATATATATATATAGCCAAAATATAAATAGTCTCATAGCTAGGAGGGGTCCCACTATTGTGGGATTCTTATTCATGCATCAGTTTATGAGAGAAGTCCAAGTGTCCCTTCCTCCGACTACATCATGGGGGGTACCTTTAATACCCGTATTGTGTGGCTAAATTATAAAGAGTACTATAGCTATGAGGGGTTTAATTATTATAGGATCCTAATTCATGTAGAAGATTATAAGAAGAGTCCAAATGTACCTCCCCACTACGTCATGGTGGGTACATCTATATATCAAAGGGGTGACTTTAACACCCATATGTGTGGCCAAAATATAAAGAGTCTCAAAGCTACGAGGGATCCTATTATTATGATACCTTATTTATATAGCAAATTATTCAGAAAGTCCATGTATACTCCCTCTTTCCCCTGATTAAATCACGAGAGGTATATCTATGTATCAAAGGGATAAATTTAACACCCGTATATGTATAGCCAAAATATAAAGAGTCTTATAGCTAGGAGTGGTCCAACTATGATGGGATCTTTATTTCTATAGTATATTATAAGAGGAGTCCAAATATAACCCCCCCCGACTATATCATTGGGGATATAAGTATGAGTCATACGGTTGACTTTAACCCCTGTATATATATGACAAAAACATAAAGAGTCACATAGCTATGAAGGGTCCTTCTAATATTGGATCCTTATTTTTCTAGCAGATTATGAGAGGAGTTTAAGTGTATCCTCCCCCGATTATATAATAGGGGTACATTTATGTGTCAAAGGGGTAACTTTAACACGTGCATGTGTATGGCCAAAATATAAAGAGTCCCATAGTATAAGGGTTCCTACTATTTTGGGACTCTTATTCATATAGTAGATTATAACAGAAATCTATGGTACCTCCTCCCTCCCAATATATCATGGGGGGTGCATCTATATGTGAAAGAGGTGACTTTAACATATGTATATATATGGCCAAAATTTAAAGAGTGTTATTTAGGAGGGGTCCCACTATTATAGAATCCTTATTTACGTCACAAATTATGAGTGGAGTCATGGTGTTTCCTTGCCCTAAGAAAATAGAGAGCGATTTTGGCTACCCAAATATATAGAGTCTGGTATGGATCTCAAAAATAGGAAGGCATATGGTTAGACTTCTAGAGGGTATGACTCAATTTGTATATAATTTACTTATAATTATTTGGTAGAGTTTTAAGAAAATAAGGAGCAATTTTGGCTCCCCAAATATAGGGAGTCTGGAGTGATCCTAAAAAAAGAGAAGTACATAGCAAGTCTACTATAGGGTATTTTGGGAAGGAGTACTCGATTTTTATATAATTTATTTATTGGGAGGGGATTCTGAGAAAATAGGGAGGGTTTTTTAGTTCCTCTAATATAGAAAGCCTTGTAGTGATCCCAAAAAGTAGTAGGCACATAGCGAGACTCTTGGTGGGTGTTTTAGGGAAGAATGCTTGATTTGTATATAATTTACTTATGGTTATCGGGTTGGGGACTTGAGAAAATACGGAGTGATTTTGGCCCACCAAATATATAGAGTCTTGATGCGATCCTAAAAATAGGAAAGTACATGGTGAGTCTTTTGGAGAGTGTTTTGGTCAGGAGTACTCGATTAATTTGTATATATTTTACTTATGATTTTTTGGAGGGGGACCAGAGAAAATAGGGTGGGATTTTGGCTTCCCAAATATAGGCTGTCTGGTAGTGATTCCAAAAATATAGAGATACATAGTGGACTTTTAGGGGTTGTTTTTGGGAAAGAATGCTCAATTTGTATAAAATTTACTTATGGTCATCGAGTGGAGGTACTGAGAAAATAGGAAGTGATTTTGGTTCCTAAAATATAGGGAGTCAGGTAGCGATTCCAAAAATAGAGAGGTACATGGCAAGATTCATAGAAGGTGCTTGGGGGAATGTGTTCGATTTGTATATAATTTATTTATGGTTATCGAGTGGGAGTCTTTAAAAATATAGAGCAATTTTGGCTCTTAAAATATAGAGAGTCAGGTAATGATCCCAAAAATAAGAATGAGCATAGCGAGACTGATGGAGGGTATTTAGAGAGAAGTGCTCGATTTGTATATAATTTATTTATGATTATTGGGTGGGGGTCCTGAAAAAATAGGAAATAATTTTGGCTCCTAAAATATAGGGAGGTTGGTAGAGATTCAAAAAATATAAAGTAACATGATGAGGCTCTAGGAGAGTGTTTTAGAGAATTGTGCTTGATTCTTATATACTTTACTTATGGCTATCGAATGGGGGTCCTAAGAAAATAGGTTGCGATTTTGGTTATGGTTGTCGGGTGGGGGTTTAAAAAAAGTTTGGAGCGGTTTTGGCTCCCAAAATATAGGGAGTCTAGTAGCAATCCCAAAAATAGAGAGCATATTGCAAGGCTCTTAGAGGGTGTTTTAGGGAGGAGTGCTCGATTATATATAATTTACTAAAGGTTGTTGGGTGGGGGTTCAAAAAAAATATAAAGCAATTTTGGCTACCTAAATATAGGGAGTCAAGTAGCAATCGCAAACATAGAAAGCATATACTGAGGCTCTTAGAGGGTGTTTTAGGGAGAAATGCTAGATTGTATATAATTTACTAAAGGTTGTTGGGTGGAGGTTCAAAAAAAATATGGAGCGGTTTTGGCTCCCTAAATATAGGGAGTCTAGTTCAATCCCAAAAATAGAGAGGAGTATTGCGAGGCTCTTAGAGGGTGTTTTCGAGAGGAGTGTTTAATTTATATATAATTTACATATAATTTTAGGGTATTTTTAGGAGACAATGACGAGGCTCTTAGAGGGTGTTTTTGGGAGGAATGCTCAATTGTATATAATTTACTTAAGGTTGTCGGTTAGGGGTTTAAAAAAAATATGGAGCGGTTTTGGCTCCCTAAATATAGGGAGTCTAGTAGCAATCCCAAAAATAGAGAGGAATATTGCGAGGCTCTTAGAAGGTGTTTTAGGGAGGGGTGTTTGATTTATATATAATTTACTTATAATTTTAGGGTGTTTTTGGGAAGCAATGGTGAGGCTCGTATAGGGTGTTTTTGAGAGGAATGCTTGAATGTATATAATTTACTTAAGGTTATCGGGTGGGGGTTTAAAAGAAATATGGAGCGGTCTTGGCACCCTAAATATAGGGAGTCTAGTAGCAATCCCAAAAATTGAGAGAATATTGCGAGGCTCTTAGAGTATGTTTTAGGGATGAGTGCTTGATTTATATATAATTTACTTATGATTTTAGGGTATATGTGGGAGGCAATGGTGAGGCTCTAATAGGGTGTTTTTGAGAGGAATGATCGATTGTATATAATTTCCTTAAGGTTGCCGGGTGGGGGTTCAAAAAAAATATGGACCGAATTTGGCTCCCTATATATAGGGAGTCTAGTAGTAATCCAGAAAATAGAGAGCATATTGCGAGGCTCTTAGAGGGTGTTTTAGGGAGAAGTATTTGATTGTATATTATTTACTAAAGGTTATCGGGTGGGGGGTTCAATAAAAATATGGAGCGGTTTTGGCTCCCTAAATATAGGGAGTTTAGTAGCAATCCCAATAATAGAGAGAATATTGTGAGGCTCTTATAAAGTATTTTAGGGAGGAGTGATCGATTGCATATAATTTACTTAAGGTTGTCGAGTGGGGTTCATAAAAAATATGGAGCGGTTTTGGCTCCCTAAATATAGGGAGTCTAGTAGTAATCCTAAAAATAGAGAGGAATATTGCGAGGCTCTTAGAGGGTGTTTTAGGAAGGAGTGTTTGATTTATATATAATTTACTTATGATTTTAGGGTGTTTTAGGGAGGCAGTGGCGAGGCTCTTAGAGGGTGTTTCTAGGAGGAATGCTTGATTATATATAATTAACTTATGGTTATCGGGTGGGGGTTTAAAAAAAATATAAAGCAGTTTTTACTCCATAAATATAGGGTGTCTAGTAGCAATCCCAAAAACAGTGAGCATATTACGAGGCTCTTAGAGGGTATTTTAGGGAGAAGTGATCGATTATATATAATTTACTTAAGGTTGTCGAGTGGGGGTTCAAAAATATATGGAGCGGTTTTGGCTCCCTAAATATAGGAAGTCTAGTAGCAATCTCAAAAATAGAGATGAATATTGCAAGGCTTTTAAAAGGAGTTTTAGGGAGTAGTGTTTGATTTATATATAATTTACTTATAATTTTAGAATATTTTTGGGTGGCAATTGCGAGGCTCTTAGAGGTTGTTTTTGGGAGTAATGCTCGATTGTATATAATTTACTTAAGGTTATCGATTTGGGGTTTAAAAAAAATATGGTGTGGTTTTGGCTCCCTAAATATAGGTAGTCTAGTAGCAATCCCAAATATAGAGAGCATATTACGAGGCTCTTAAGGGGTGTTTTATGGAGGAATGCTCAATTGTATATAATTTACTTAAGGTTGTCGGGTAGGGGTTCAAGAAAAATATAGAGCATTTTTGGCTACCTAAATATAGGGAGTCTAGTAGCAATCTCAAATATGGAGAGTATATTACTAGGCTCTTAGAGGGTATTTTAAAGAAGAGTGCTCGATTGTATATAATTTATTTAAGGTTGTCGGGTGGGGTTTCAAAAAAAATATAGAGTGGTTTTGGCTTCCTAAATATAAGGAATCTAGTAGCAATCTCAAAAATAGAGAGACAATGACGAGGCTGTTAGAGGGTGTTTTTAGGAGGAATGCTCGATTATACATAATTTACTTAAGGTTGTCAGGTGGGGGTTCAAAAAAACTATGGAGCAGTTTTGGCTCCTTAAATATAGGGAGTCTAGTAGCAATCCCAAAAATAAAGAGCATATTGTGAGGCTTTTAGAGGGTGTTTTAGGGAGGAGTGCTCGATTGTATATAATTTATGAAAGGTTATCAGGTGGGGGTTCAAAAAAAATATAGAGCTGTTTTGGCTCACTAATATAGGGAGTCTAGTAGCAATCCCAAAAATAGAGAGAATATTACGAGGCTCTTAGAGTGTGTTTTAGGGATAAATGCTTGATTTATATATAATTTACTTATGATTTTAGAGTGTTTTGAGGAGGCAATGACGAGGCTCATAGAGGGTGTTTTTGGGAGGAATACTCGATTGTATATAATTTACTTAAGGTTATCTGGTGGGGGTTCAAAAAAAAATTTAGAGCGGTTTTGGCTCCCAAAATATAGGGAGTCTAGTTGCCATCCCAGAAATAGAGAGCATATTGCGAGGCTCTTAGAGGGTGTTTTAGGGAGGAGTGCTCGATTGTATATAATTTACTAAAGGTTATCGGGTAGGGGTTCAAAAAAAATATAGAGCAGTTTTGGCACCCTAAATATAGGGAGTCTAGTAGCAATCCCAAACATAGAAAGTATATTGCGAGGCTTTTAGAGGGTGTTTTAGGGAGCAATGCTTGATTGTATATAATTTACTAAAGGTTGTCAGGTGGAGGGTAAAAAAATATGGAGCGGTTTTGGCTCCCTAAATATAGGGAGTCTCGTAGTAATCCCAAAAATACAGAGGAATATTGTGAGGCTCTTAGAAGGTGTTTTAGAGAGGAGTGTTTAATTTATATATAATTTACTTATGATTTTAGGTTTTTTTTGGGAGGCAATGGCGAGGCTCTTAAATGGTGTTTTTGGAAGGAAAGCTCGATTGTATATAATTTACTTAAGGTTGTCGGTTAGACGTTTAAAAAAAATATGGAGCGTTTTTGGCTCCCTAAATATAGGGAGTCTTGTAGCAATCCCAAAAATAGAGAATATATTACGAGGCTCTTAGAGGGTATTTTTGGGAGGAGTGATCGATTATATATTATTTACTTAAGGTTGTGGAGTGGGGGTTCAAGAAAAATATGAAGCGATTTTGGCTTCCTAATTATAGGTAGTCTAGTAGCAATCTCAAAATAGAGAGGAATATTGTGAGGCCCTTAGAGGGTATTTTAGGTAGGTGTGTTTGATTTATATATAATTTACTTATAATTTTAGGGCGTTTTTGGGAGGCAATGGCAAGACCTTAGAGGGTATTTTTGAGAGGAATGCTCGATTGTATATAATTTACTTAAGGTTGTCGGGCGGGGGTTTAAAAGAAATATGGAGCGGTTTTGGCTCCCTAAATATAAGGAGTCTAGTAGTAATCCCAAAAATAGAGAGCATAGAGGGTGTTTTAAAGAGGAGTGCTTGATTGTATATAATTTACTTAAGGTTGTCGGGTGGGGGTTCAAAAAAAAAAATAGAGTAATTTTTGATTCATAAATATAGAGAGTCTAGTAACAATTCCAAAAATAGAGAGCATATTGCGAGGCTCTTAGAGGGTGTTTTAAGGAAGAGTGCTCGATTGTATATAATTTACTTAAGGTTATCGGGTGGGGTTTCAAAAAAAATATGGAGCGGTTTTGGCACTCTAAATCTATATAGTCTAGTAGCAATCCCAAAAATATAGAGGATATTATGAGGCTCTTAGAGTGTGTTTTTGTGAGGAGTGCTTGATTGTATATAATTTACTTAAGGTTGTCGGGTGGGGGTTCAAAAAAAATATGGAACGGTTTTGGCTCCCTAAACAGAAGGAGTTTAGTAGCAATCCATAAAATAGAGAGGCATATTACGATGCTCTTAGAGGGTGTTTTAGGGAGGAGTGCTTGATTTATATTTAATTTACTTATGATTTTAAGGTGTTTTTGGGAGGCAATAGAGAGGTTCTTAGAGAGTGTTTTTGGGAGGAATGCTCAATTATATATAATTTACTTAAGGTTTTCGGGTGGGGGTTCAAAAAAAATATGGAGTGGTTTTGCCTTCCTAATTATAGAGAGTCTAGTAGCAATCCCAAAAATAGAGAGCATATTGCGAAGCTCTTAGAGGGGGTCTTAGGGAGGAGTGCTCAATTGTATATAATTTATTAAAGGTTGTTGGGTGGGGGTTCAAAAAAAAAATATAGTGGTTTTGGCCCCGTAAATATCGGGAGTCTTGTAGGAATCCTAAAAATAGAGAGGAATATTGCGAGGCTCTTAGAGGCTATTTTAGGGAGGAGTGTTTTTGGGAGAAATGCTCGATTGTATATAATTTACATAAGGTTATCGGGTGGGGCTTCAAAAAAAATATAGAGGCATTTTGGCTTTTTAAATATAGGGAGTCTAGTAGATTTCTCAAAATCAGAGAGGAATATTGCAAGGATCTTAGAGGGTATTTTTGGTAGGCAATGACGAGGATCTTAGAGGGTATTTTTGAGAGGAATGCTTGATTGTTTATAATTTATCTAAGGTTATCGGATAGGGATTTAAAAAAAATATGTAGTGGTTTTCGCTCCTTAAATATAGGGAGTCTAGTAGCAATCCCAAAAATAGAGAGAATATTGTGAGGCTTTTAGAGAGTGTTTTATGGAGGAGTGCTCGATTGTATATAATTTACTTAAGGTTATCGGGTGGGGGGTTCAAAAAAAATATAGAGCAGTTTAAGCTCCCTAAATATTGGGAATCTAGTAGCAATCCCAAAAATAGAGAGCATATTGCGAGGTTCTTAGAGGGTGTTTTAGGGAGGATTGCTCGATTGTATATAATTTACTTAAGGTTGTCGGGTGGGGGTTCAAAAAAAATATGGAGCAGTTTTTGCTCCCTAAATATAGGGAGTCTAGTAGCAATCCCAAAAATAGAGAGGCATATTGCGATGCTCTAAAAGGGTGTTTCTAGGAGTAGTGCTTGATTTATATATAATTTACTTATGATTTTAGGTTATTTTTTGGAGGTAATGGCAAGCCTCTTAGATGGTGTTTTTAGGAGGACTGCTTGATTGTATATAATTTACTTAAGGTTGTCGGGTGGGGGTTCAAAAAAAATATGGAAAGGTATTAGCTTCCTAAATATAGGGAGTCTAGTAGCAATCCCAAAAATAGAGAGGAATATTACGAGACTCTTAGAGGGTGTTTTTGGGAGAAGTGTTTGATTTATATATAATTTATTTATGATTTTAGGGTGCTTTTGGGAGGCAATGGTGAGGATTTAAGAGGGTGTTTTTGGGAGGAGTGCTCGATTGTTTATAATATACTTAAGGTTGTCTTGTGGGGGTTTAAAAAAAATATAGAGCGATTTTGGCTCCCTAAATATAGGGAGTCTAGTAGCAATCATAAAAATAGAGAGCATATTGTGAGGCTCTTAGAGGGTGTTTTAGGAAGGAGTGCTCGATTGTATAGAATTTATTTAAGCTTGTCGGGTGCGGGTTCAAAAAAAATATGTAGCAGTTTTGGCTCACTAAATATAGGGATTCTAGTAGTAATCCCAAAAATATAGAGGAATTTTACAAGGCGCTTAGAGGGTGTTTTAGGAAGGTATGTTTAATTTATATATAATTTACTTATGAATTTAGGGTATTTTTGGGAGGCAATGACGAGGCCCATAGAGGGTGTTTTAGAGATGAGTGCTCGATTGTATATAATTTACTAAAGGTTGTCCGGTCGGGGTTCAAAAAAAATATAGAGCGGTTTAGGCTCCTTAAATATTGGTAGTCTAGTAGCAATCCCAAAAATAGAGAGCATATTGCGAGGCTCTTAGTGGGTGTTTTAGGAAGGAGTGCTCGATTGTATATAATTTACTTCAGGTTATCGGGTGGGGGTTCAAAAAAAATATGGATCGGTTTTGGCTCCTTAAATATAAGGAGTCTAATAGCAGTCCCAAAAATAGAAAGGCATATTGTAATGCTCTAAGATGGTAGTTTAGGTAGGAGTGCTTGATTTATATATAATTTACTTTGGACTTCAGGTTATTTTTGATAGGCAATGGCGAGGCTGTTAGAAGGTGTTTTTGGGAGGACTGCTCGAATGTATATAATTTAATTAAGGTTGTCGGGTGGGGGTTCAAAAAAAATATAGAAATATTTTAGGTTCTTAAATATAGAGAGTTTAGTGGCAATCCCTAAAACATAGAGGAATATTGTGAGGTTCTTAGAGGATATTTTAGGGAGGAGTGTTTGATTTATATATAATTTACTTATTATTTTAGGGTGTTTCTGGGAGGCAATGGCAAGGCACATAGAGGGTGTTTTAGGGAGGAGTGCTCGATTGTATATAATTTACTTAAGGTTTATTGGGTGGGGGTTCAAAAAAATATAGAACGGTTTAGACTCCCTAAATATAGGGAGTCTAGTAGCAATCCCAAAAATAGAGAGCATATTGCGAGGCTTTTAGAGGATGTTTTATGTAGGAGTGCTCGATTGTATATTATTTACTTAAGGTTATCGGGTGGGGGTTCAAATAAAATATTGAGCAATTTTGGCTCCCTAAATATAGGGAATCTAGTAGCAATCCCAAAAATAGAGAGCATATTGTAAGGCTCTTAAAGGGTGTTTTAGGGAGGAGTTCTTGATTGTATATAATTTACTTAAGCTTGTCGTGTGAGGGTTCAAAAAAAATATGGAGTGGTTTTACCTCTCTGAATATAGGGAGTCTAGTAGCAATCCCAAAATTAGAGAGGAATTTTGTAAGGCTCTTAGAGGGTGTTTTAGGAAAGAGTGTTTAATTTATATATAATTTACTTATGATTTTAGGGTGTTTTTTGGAGGTAATGGAGAGGCCCTTAGAGGATGTTTTTGGGAGTAATGCTCGATTGTATATAATTTATTTAAGGTTATCGGGTGGGGGTTTAAAAAAAATATGGAGTGGTTTTGGCTACCTAAATATAGGGAGTCTAGTAGAAATCCCAAAAATAGAAAGCATATTGCGAGGCTCTTAGAGGGTTTTTTAGGGAAGAGTGATCTATTGTATATAATTTACTTACGGTTGTCGGCTGGGGGTTCAAAAAAAATTTGGAACGGTTTTAAAAAAATATGGTACGGTTTTGGCCCTTTAAATATTGGGAATCTAGTGGCAATCCCAAAAATAGAGAGCATATTTCGAGGCTCTTAGATGGTGTTTTAGGGAGTAATGCTCTATTATTTATAATTTACTTAAGGTTATCGGGTGGAGGTTCAAAAAAAATATGGAGCAGTTTTTGCCCCCTAAATATAGGGAGTCTAGTAGCAATCTCAAAAATAGAGAGCATATTGCGAGACTCTTAGAGGGTGTTTTAGAGAGGAGTGCTCGATTGTATCTATTTTACTTAAGGTTGTCAGGTAGGGGTTCAAAAAAAATATTGAGTAGTTTTGGACCCCTAAATATAGGGAGTCTAGTAGCAATCCCAAAAATAGAGAGACATATTATGATGCTCTTAAAGGATATTTTTGGGAGGAGTGCTTGATTTATATATAATTTCTTAATTATTTTAGCGTATTTTTTGAAGGCAATGGCGAGACTCGTAGAGGGAGTTTTTGGGTGGAATGAATGATTTTATATAATTTACTTAAGGTTGTCGGGTGGGGATTCAAAAAAAATATGAAGAGGTTTTGGCTACCTAAATATAGGGAGTCTAGTATCAATCCAAAAAATAGAGATCATATTGCGAGGCTCTTAGAGGTTGTTTTAAGGAGGAGTGCTCAATTGTATATAATTTAATAAAGGTTATTGGGTGGGGGATCAAAAAAAAATGGAGTGATTTTGGCTCCATAAATATAGGGAGTCTAGTAGTAATCCCTAAAATAGAAAGTATATTATTAGGCTCTTAGAGGATGTTTTAGGGAGTAGTGCTCGACTGTATATAATTAACTAAAGGTTGTCGGGTGAAGGTTCAAAAAAAATATAGAGCGGTTTTGACTCCCTAAATAAAGGGAGTATAGTAGCAATCCCAAAAATAGAGAGCATATTGCGAGGCTCTTAGATTGTGTTTTATGGAGGAGTGCTCGATTGTATATAATTTACTTAAGGTTATCGGGAAGGGGTTTAAAAAAAATATGGAGCGGTTTTGGTTTCCTAAATATAGGGAGTCTAGTAGCATTCCCAAAAATAGAGAGCATATTGTGAGGCTCTTAGATGGTGTTTTAGGGAGGAGTGATCGATTGTATATAATTTACTTAAGGTTGTCGGGTGGGGGTTCAAAAAAAATATAGAGAGGTTTTGGCTCCCTAAATATAGGTAGTTTAATAGCAATCCCAGAAATTAAGAGGCATATTACGTTGCTCTACAAGGGTGTTTTAGGAAGTAGTGCTTGATTTATATATAATTTACTTATGATTTTAGGGTATTTTTAGGAGGCAATGGCGAGGCTCTTAGAGGGTATTTTTGGGAGGAATGCTCGATTGTATATAATTTATTTAAGGTTATCGGGTGGGGGTTTAAAAAAAATATGGAGTGGTTTTGGCTACCTAAATATAGGGAGTCTAGTAGAAATCCCAAAAATAGAAAGCATATTACGAGGCTCTTAGAGGGTGTATTAGGGAAGAGTGATCTATTGTATATAATTTACTTAAGGTTGTCGGTTGGGGGTTCAAAAAAAATTTGGAGCGGTTTTGGCTCCCTAAATATAAAGAGTCTAGTAACAATCCTAAATATTAAGAGCATATTACGAGGCTCTTAGAGGGTGTTTTAGGGAGGAGTGCTCGATTGTATATAATTTACTTATTATTGTCGGGTGGGGGTTTAAAAAAAATATGGAGCGATTTTGGCTACCTAAATATAGGGAGTCTAGTAACAATCCCAAAAATAGAGACATAATGCGATGCTCTTAAAGGGTGTTTTAGGGAGGAGTGCTTGATTTATATATAATTTACTTATGATTTTAGGTTGTTTTTGGGAGGCAATGACAAGGCTTTTAGAAGGTGTTTTAGGGAGGAATGCTTGATTGTATATAATTTACTTAAGATTGTCAGGTTGGGATTCAAAATAAATATGGAACGGTTTTGGCTCTCTAAATATAGGGAGTCTAGAAGCAATCCCAAAAATAGAGAGCATATTGCGAGGATCTTAGAGGGTGTTTTAGGGTGGGGTGCTCGATTGTAGCAATCCCAAAAATATAGGTAATTTAGTCGCAATCCCAAAAATAGAGAGGCATATTGCGATGCTCTTAGAAGGTATTTTAGGGAGGAATGCTTGATTTATATATAATTTACTTATTATTTTAGGGTATTTTTGGGAGGCAATGGTGAGGCTTTTAGAGAGTGTTTTTGGGAGGAATGCTCAATTGTATATAATTTACTTAAGGTTGTCAGGTGGGGGTTTAACAAAAAATATAGATTTGTTTTGGCATCCTAAATATAGAGAGTTTAGTAGCAATCCCAAAAATAGAGAGCATATTGTGAAGCTCTTAGAGGGTGTTTTAGGGATAATTACTCGATTATATATAATTTACTAAAGGTTATCAAGTGGGGGTTCAAAAAAAATATAGAGCAGTTTTGGCTCCCTAAATATAGGGAGTCTAATAATAATCCTAAAAATTAAGTGCATATTACGAGGCTCTTAGAGGTTGTTTTAAGGAGGAGTGCTCGATTGTATATAATTTTCTTACTGTTGTCGGGTGGGGGTTCAAAAAAAATATGGAGCGGTTTTGGCTCCCTAAATATTGGGAGTCTAGTAGCAATCCCAAAAATAGAGAGATATATTGCAATGATCTTAAAGGTTGTTTTAGGGAAGAGTTCTTGATTTATGTATAATTTACTTATGATTTTAGGGTATTTTTGGGAGACCATGGCAAGGCTCTTAGAGGATGTTTTTTTAAGGAATGCTTGATTGTATATAATTTACTTAAGGTTATCGAGTGGGAGTTCAAAAAAAGTATGGAGCAGTTTTTGCTCCCTAAATATAGGGAGTCTAGTAGCAATCCCAAAAATAGAGAGGAGTCTTAGAGAGGGTCTTAGGAAGGAGTGATTGGTTATATATAAATTCTAAAGGTTGTCAGGTGGGGGTTCAAAAAAAATATATAGGGTTTTGGCTCCCTCAATATACGGATTCTAGTAGCAATCCTAAAAATAGTGAGGAATATTGCGAGGTTCTTAGAGGTTGTTTTAGAGAGGAGTGTTTGATTTATATATAATGTACTTATGATTTTAGGGTGTTTTTGGGAGGCAATGGCGATACACATAGAGGGTATTTTTGGAAGGAATGCTCAATTATATATATTTACTTAAGGTTGTCGGGTGGGTGTTAAAAAAAATATAGAGTGGTTTTAGCTCCCTAAATATAGGGAGTCTAGTAGCAATCCCAAAAATAGAGAGCATATTGTGTGGCTCTTACAGGGTGTTTTAGGGAGGAGTGATCGATTGTATATAATTTACTTATTGTTGTTGGGTTGGGGTTCAAACAAAATATAGAGCAGTTTTGGCTTCCTAAATATATAGAGTCTTGTAGATTTCTCAATATTAGTGAGGAATATTGAATGGCTCTTAGAGGGTGTTTTTGGAACGGAATGGTGAGGCTCTTAGAGGGTGTTTTTGGGAGGTAAATGACAGGTTCTTAGAGGGTGTTTTTGGAAGGAATGGTCGATTGTATATAATTTACATAAGGTTGTCGGGTGGGGGTTTAAAAATAATATGGAGCTATTTTGTCTCCCTAAATATAGGGAGTCTAGTAGCAATCCCAAAAATAGAGAGCATATTACGAGGCTTTTAGAGGGTATTTTTGGGAGGAGTGCTCGATTATATATACTTTTCTTAAGGTTGTCGGGTGGCGGTTCAAAAAAAATATAAAGCTGTTTAGGCTCTCTCAATATACGGAGTCTAGTACAAATCCCAAAAATAGATAGTATATTATGAGGCTCATAGAGGGTGTTTGAGGGAGGAGTGCTCGATTGTATATAATTTACTTAAGGTTATCGGGTGGGGTTTTAAAAAAAATATGGAGCAGTTTTGGCTCCATATTTTAGGGAGGAGTGCTTGATTTATATATAATTTACTTATGATTTTAGGTTATTTTTGGGAGGCAATAGCGAAGATGTTGAGGATGTTTTTTGGAGGACTACCCGATTGTATATAATTTACTTAACGTTGTCGGGTGAGGGTTCAAAAAAAATATGAAAAGGTTTTAGCTTTCTAAATATAGGGAGTCTAGTAGCAATCACAAAAATAGATAGGAATATTACGAGGCTCTTAGAGGGTGTTTTAGGGAGGAGTGTTTAATTTATATATAATTTATTTATGATTTTAGGGTGTTTTTGTGAGGCAATGGTGAGGCTCTTAGAGGGTGTTTTTGGGAGGAATGCTCAAATGTATATAATATACATAAGGTTATCGGGTGGTTAAAAATAATATAAAGCGATTTTGGCTTCGTAAATATAGGAAGTCTAGTAGCAATCCCGAAAATAGAGAGCATATTGTGAGGCTCTTAGAGGATGTTTTAGGGAGGAGTGCTCGATTGTCTATAATTTACTTAAGCTTGTCAGGTGGGGGTTCAAAAAAAATATGGAGCTCTTTTGGCTCCCTAAATATAGAGAGTCTACTAGCAATCCCAAAAATAGACAGGAATTTTGCGAGGCTCTTAGAGGATATTTTAGGAAGGAGTGTTTAATTTATATAATTTTAGGGTGTTTTTGGGTGGCAATAGCGAGTCCCTTAAAGGATGATTTTGGGAGTAATGCTCGATTGTATATAATTTATTTAAGGTTGTCGAGTGGAAGTTTAAAAAAATTATGGAGCGATTTTGTCTCCCTAATTATTAGGAGTCTAGTAGCAATCCCAAAAATAGAAAGCATATTGCGAGGCTCTTAGAGGGTGTTTTAGGGATGAGTGATCTATTGTATATAATTTACTTAAGGTTGTCGGTTGGGGGTTTAAAAAAATTTTGGAGCGATTTTGGCTTCCTAAATATATGGAGTCTAGTAGCACTCCCTGAAATAGAGAGGAATATTATGAAGCTCTTAAAGGGTGTTTTAGGGATGAGTGTTTGATTCATATATAATTTACTTATGATTTTATGGTGTTTTTGGGAGACAATGGTGAGGCTCTTGGAGGGTGTTTTTGGGAGGAATACTTGATTGTATATAATTTACATAAGGTTGTCGGTTGGGGGTCTAAAAAAAATATGGTACGATTTTGACTCCATAAATATAGGGAGTCTGGTAGCAATCCCAAAAATAGAGATCATATTGTGAGGTTCTTAGATGGTGTTTTAGAGAGTAGTGCTCTATTATTTATAATTTACTTAAGATTATCGGGTGGGAATTCAAAAAAAATTTGGAGCCGTTTTGGCTTCCTAAATATAGGGAGCCTAGTAGCAATCTAAAATTTAGAGAGTTTATTATGAGGCTCTTAGAGGGTGTTTTAGAGAAGAGTGCTTAATTGTATATAATTTACTTAAGGTTGTCATGTGGGGGTTCAAAAAAAATATGGATCGGTTTTGGCTCCCTATATATATGGAGTCTAGTAGCAATCCCAAAAATAGAAATATATATTACGATGCTCTTAGAGGGTGTTTTAGGGAGGAGTGTTTGATTTATATAATTTACTTATGATTTTAGGGTGTTTTTGGGTTGCAATGGCAAGGCTCTTAGAGGGAGTTTTTGGGAGGAATACTCAATTATATATAATTAACTAAATAGAGAGCATATTGCGAGGCACTTAGAGGGTGTTTTAGGGAGGAGTACTCGATTATATATAATTTACTAAAGGTTATCGGGTGGGGGTTCAAAAAAAATATGGACCAATTTTGGCTCCATAAATATAAGGAGTATAGTAGCAATCCCAAAAATAGAAAGCATATTGTGAGGCTCTTAGAGGGTGTTTTAAGTAGGACTGCTCGATTGTATATAATTTACTAAAGGTTATCGGGTGGGGATTCAAAAAAAATATGGAGCGGTTTTGACTCCCTAAATATAGGGAGTCTAGTAGCAATCCCAAAAATAGAAAGAATATTGCGATGCTCTTAGAGTGTGTTTTAGGGATGAGTGCGTGATTTATATATAATTTACTTATGATTTTAGGGTGTTTTAGGGAGGTAATGGCGAGGCACTTAGAGGGTATTTTTGGAAGGAATTCTCGATTATATATAATTTAATTAAAGATATTGGGTGGGGGTTCAAATAAATATGGTGCATTTTTGGCTCCCTAAATATAGGGAGTCTAGTAGCAATCCAAAAAATAGAGAGCATATTGCGAAGCACTTAGAGGGTGTTTTTGGGACGAGTGCTCGATTGTATATAATTTACTAAACAATGTTGGGTGGGGGTTTAAAAAAAATAAGGAATAATTTTGGCTTCCTAAATATAAGGAGACTAGTAGTAATCCTAAAAATAGAGAGCACATTATGAGGGTCTTAGAGGGTATTTTAGGGCGGAGTGATCGATGTATATAATTTACTTAAAGTTATTGAGTGGAGGTTCAAGAAAAATATGAAGCAGTTTTGGCTCCTAAATATAGGGAGTCTAATAGCAATCCCAAAAATAGAGAGGAATATTGCGAGGGTCTTAGAGGGTGTTTTAGGTGGGAGTGTTTGATTTATATATAATTTACTTATGATTTTATGGTGTTTTTGGGAGGCAATGGTGAGGCTCTTAGAGGGTGTTTTTGGAAGAAAAGCTTGATTATATATAATTTACTTAAGGTTGTCGGGTGGGGGTTTAAAAAAAAAATTGAGCAGTTTTAGCTTCCTAAATATAGGGAGTCTAGTAGCAATCCCAAAAATAGAGAGTATATTGCAAGGGTCTTAGAGGGTGTTTTTGGGAAGAGTTCGATTGTATATAATTTACTTAAGATTATCGGGTAAGGATTCAAAAAAAATATAAAACGGTTTTGGCTCCCTAAATATAGGGAGTCTAGTAGTAATCCCAAAAATAAAAAGCTTATTGCGAGGATTTTAGTAGGTGTTTTAGGGATGAGCATTTGATTTATGTATAATTTACTTATTATTTTTGGGTGTTTTTGAAAGGCAATGACGAGACTCTTAGAGGGTGTTTTCGGGAGGAATGCTCGATTGTATATAATTTACTTAAGGTTATCAGATAGTAGTTCAAAAAAAATATGGGCAGTTTTAGGTCCCTAAATATAGGTAGTTTAGTAGAAATCCTAAAAATAGAGAGCATATTGCGAGGCTCTTTGGTTGTGTTTGATGGAGGAGTGCTCGATTGTATATAAATTACTTAAGGTTGTCGGGTGGGGGTTCAAAAAAAATATAGGACGGATTTGGCTCCCTAAATATATGTAGTCTTGTAGCAATCCCAAAAATATAGAGTATATTGCGAGATCTTAGTAGGTGTTTTAGGGAGGAGTGCTCGATTGTATATATTTTACTTAAGATTGTCGGGTGGGTATTTTAAAAAAATATGGATAGGTTTTGGCTCCCTAAACATAGGTAGTCTAGTAGCAAACCCAAAAATATAGAGGCATATCGCGATGCTCTTAGAGGGTGTTTTAGCGAGGAGTGCTTGATTTATATATAATTTATTTATGATTTTAGGGTGTTTTAGGGAGGCAATGGCAATGCTCTTAGAGGGTATTTTTGGGGGCACAATTGTATATAATTTACTTAAGGTTGTCGGGTAGGGGTTAAAAAAAAATATTGATCTATTTTGGCCTATTAAATATAGGGAGTCTAGTAGCAATCCCAAAAATAGAGTGCATATTGCGAGGCTCTTAGAGGGTGTTTTAGGTAGAAGTGCTTGATTGTATATAATTTACTAAAGATTGTCAGGTAGGGGTTCAAAATAAATATGAAGCGGTTTTGGCTCACTAAATATAAGGAGTCTAGTAACAATCCCAAAAATTGAGAGTATATTACGAGGCTCTTAGAGGGTGTTTAAGGGAGGAGTGCTCGATTGTATATAATTTACTTACTGTTATCGGGTGGGGGTTTAAAAAAATTATAGGGTGGTTTTGGCTCCCTAAATATAGGGAGTCTCGTAGCAATCCCAAAAATAGAGAGACATATTGCGATGCTCTTAAAGGGTGTTTTAGGAAGGAGTGCTTAATTTATATATAATTTATTTATAATTTTAGGGTATTTTTGGGAGGCATGGTGAGGCACTTAGAAGGTGTTTTTGGGAGGAATGCTCGATTGTACATTATTTACTTAAGGTTATCGGGTGGGGGTTCAAACTAAATATGGAGCAGTTTTGGATCCCTAAATATAAGGAGTCTAATAACATTCCCAAAAATAGAGAGCATATTGCGAGGCACTTAGAGGTGTTTTAGGAAGGAGTGAATGATTGTATATAATTTACTAAAGGTTGTCGTGTGGGGGTTCAAAACAAATGAAGCGGTTTTGGCTCCCTAAATATAGGGAGTCTAGTAGCAATCCCAAAAATATAAAGAATATAGCGTGGTTCTTAGAGGGTGTTTTAGGGAGGAGTGCTCGATTGTATAAAATTTACTAAAGATTATCGGGTGGGGGTTTAAAAAAAATATGGAGAGGTTTTGGCTCTTTAAATATAGGGAGTCTAGTACCAATCACAAAAATAGAGGGGAATATTGCGATGCTCTTAGAGGGTATTTTAGGAAGGAGTATTTAATTTATATATAATTTACTTATGATTTTAGGGTATTTTTGGGAAGCAATGGCGAGGTTCTTAGCGAGTGTTTTTGGTAGGAATGCTCGATTGCATATAATTTACTAAATGTTTTCAGGTGGGGGTTCAAAATAAATATGGAGTTATTTTAGCTCCCTAAATATAGGGAGTCTAGTAGCCCAAAAATTGAGAGAATATTGTAAGGCTCTTTGAGTGTGTTTTATGGATGAGTGCATGATATATATATATATATATAATTTACTTATAATTTTAGGGTATTTTTGGGAGGCAATGTCGAAGCTCTTAGAGAGTGTTTTTGGGAGGAATGCTCGATTGTATATTATTTACTTCAGGTTGTCTAGTGGGTGTTCATAAAAAATATAGAGCGGTTTTAGCTCCCTAAATATAGGAAGTCTAGTAGCAATCCCAGAAATAGAGAGCATATTACGAGGCTCTTAGAGGGTGTTTTAGGGAGGAGTGCTCGATTGTATATAATTTACTAAAGGTTGTCGGGTGGGGGTTCAAAAAAAATATATAGCGTTTTGGCTCCCTAAATATAGGGAGTCTAGTAGCAATCCCAAAAATAAATAGCATATTGCAAGGCTCTTAGAGGGGTGTTTTAGAAAGGAGTGCTCGATTGTATATAATTTAATAAAGGCTATCGGGTGGGGGTTCAAAAAAAATATAGAGTGATTTTGGTTCGCTAAATATAGGGAGACTAGTAATATTCCTAAAAATATAGAGGAATATTGCGAGGCTCTTAGAGGGTGTTTTAGGGAGGAGTATTTAATTTATATATAATTTACTTATAATTTTAAGGTTTTTTTCGGAGGCAACAGTGAGGCTTTTAGATGGTGTTTTTGGGAGGAATGCATGATTGTATATAATTTACTTAAGATTGTCAGTTGGGAGTTTAAAAACAATATAGAGCAGTTTTGGCTCCCTAAATATAGAGAGTCTAGTAGTAATCCCAAAAATAGAGAGCATATTGCGAGGCTCTTAGAGGGTATTTTATGGAGGAGTGATCCATTATATATAATTTTCTTAAGGTTGTCGAGAGGGGGTTCAAGAATAATATAGAGCGGTTTTGGCTCCCTAAATATAGTGAGTCTAGTAGCAATCCATAAAATAGAGAGGAATATTGCGAGGCTCTTCGAGGGTGTTTTAGGGAGGAGTGTTTGATTTATATATAATTTACTTATGATTTTAGGGTATTTTTGGGTGGCAATGGCGAGGCCCTTAGAGGGTGTTTTTGGGAGAAATGCTCGATTGTATATAATTTATATAAGGTTGTCAGGTAGGGGTTTAAAAATAATATAAAGCAGTTTTGGCTCCCTAAAAAGAGGGAGTCTAGTAATAATCCCAAAAATTGAGAGAATATTACGAGGCTTTTAGAGGGCGTTTTAGGGAGGAGTGCTCGATTGTATATAATTTACTAAAGGTTGTCAAGTGGGGGTTTAAAAAATATATGGAGCGGTTTTGGCTCCCTAAATATATAAAGTATAGTAGCAATCCCAAAAATAGAGTACATATTGTGAGGTTGTTAGAGGGTGTTTTAGGGCCGAGCATTTGATACTTATGATTTTAAGGTATTTTTGGGAGGCAATGGCGAGGCTCTTAGAGGGTATTTTGGGGAGGAATGCTCGATTGTATATAATTTACTTAAGGTTATCGGGTGGGGGTTCAAAAAAAATATGGTGCAGTTTTGGCTCCCTTAGTATAGGAAGTCTAGTAGCAAACCCAAAAATAGAGAGAATCTTACAAAAATCTTAGAGGATATTTTAAGGAGGAGTACTTAATTGTATATAAATTACTTATAGGGTTCGGGTAAGGGTTCAAAAAAAATATAGAGCGATTTTGGGTCCCTAAATATATGGAGACTAGTAGCAATCCCAAAAATAGAGAGCATATTGCAAGGATCTTAGTAGGTATTATAGGGAGGAATGCTCGATTGTATATAAGTTTCTTTAGGTTGTCAGGTGGGGGTTCAAAAAAAATATGGAACGGTTTTGGCTGCCTAAATATTGGGAGTCTAGTAGCAATCCCAAAAATAGAGAGGCATATTGCGATGCTTTTAGATGGTGTTTTAGGGAGGAGTGTTTGATTTATATATAATTTACTTATGATTTTAGGGTATTTTTGGGGGGCAATAGCGAGGATCTTAGAGGGTGTTTTTGGAAGGAATGCTCAATTGTATATAATTTACTTAAGGTTGTCGGGTGGCATTTTAAAACAAATATCAAGCAATTTTGGCTCCCTAAATATAGGAAGTCTAGTAGCAATCCTAAAAATATATAGCATATTGTGAGGTTCTTAGAGGGTGTTTTAGGGAGGAGTGCTCGATTGTATATAATTTACTAAAGGTTGTCGGGTGGGGGTTCAAAAAAAACATATAGCTATTTTGGCTCCCTATATATAGGGTGTCTAGTAGCAATTCCAAAAATAGAGAGGAATATTATGAGGCTCTTAGATGGTGTTTTAGGGAGGAGTATTGATTTATATATAATTTACTTATGATTTTAGGGTGTTTTAGGGAGGCAAAGGTAAAGCTCATACAGGGTGTTTTTGGGAGGAATGCTCGATTGTATATAATTTACTTAAGATTGTCGGATGGGGGTTCAAAAAAAATATGGAGTTGTTTTGGCTGCCTAAATATAGGGAGTCTAGTAGGAATCCCAAAAATAGAGAGCATATTGTGAGACTCTTAGACGGTGTTTTAGGAAGGAGTGATCAATTGTATATAATTTATTTAAGGTTGTCTGGTGGGGGTTTAAGAAAAATATGAAACGATTTTGGCTTCCTAAATATAGGGAGTCATGTAGCAATCCCAAAAATAGAGAGGAATATTGTAAGGCTATTAGAGGGTGTTTTAGGGAGGTGTATTTTATTTATATATAATTTACTTATAATTTTAGGATATTTTTGGGAGGTAATGGCGATGCTCTTATTGGGTGTTTTTTAGGGGAATGCTTGATTGTATATAATTTACTTAAGGTTTTCAGGTAAAGATTCAAAACAAATATGGAGTGGTTTTAGCTCCCTAAATATAGAGAGTCTAGTAGCAATCCCAAAAATAAATAGCATATTGCGAGGCTCTTAGAGGTTATTTTAGGGAGGAGTTCTCGATTGTATATAATTTATTTAAGATTGTGAGGTGGGGATTCAAAAAAAATATAGAGTGGTTTTGGCTTTCTAAATATAGGGAGTCTAGTAGCAATCCCAAAAATAGAGTCATACTGCGATGCTTTTAGAGGGTGTTTTAGGGAGGAGTGCTTGATTTATATATAATTTAATTATGATTTTAGGATATTTTTGGAAGGCAATGGCGAGGCTGTTAGAGGGTGTTTTTGGGAGGAATGGTCAATTATATATAATTTACTTAATGTTATCGGGTGGGGGTTCAAAAAAAATATGGAAAGGTTTTAGCTACCTATATATAGGGAGTCTAGTAGCAATACTAAAAATTGAGAGGAATATTGCGAGGATCTTAGAGGGTGTTTTAGAAAGAAGTGTTTGATTTATATATAATTTACTTATAATTTTAGAGTGCTTTTAGGAGGCAATGGTGAGGCTCTTAGAGGGTGTTTTTGGGAGGAATACGTGATTGTAAATAATTCACTTAAGGTTATCAGGTGGGGTTTTAAAAAAAATATAGAGCGGTTTTGGCTCCCTAAATATGGGGAGTCTAGTAGTAATCCCATAAATAAAGAGAATATTATGAGGCTCTTAGAGGGTATTTTAGGGAGGAGTGCTCGATTGTATATAAATTAATTAAGGTTGTCGGGTGGGGGTTCAAAAAAAATATAGAGTTGTTTTGGCTCCCTAAATTTAAAGAGTCTAGTAGCAATCCTACAAAGAGTGATGAGGCTCTTAGAGGGTGTTTTAGGAAGGAGTGCTTGATTGTATATAATTTACTTAAGGTTATTGGGTGGAGGTTAAAAAAAATATGGAGCAATTTTGGCTCCCTAAATATAGAAAGTCTAGTAGTAATCCCAAAAATAGATAGGCATATTACGATGCTCTTAGAGGGTATTTTCGGGAGGGGTGCTTAATTTATATATAATTTATTTATGAGTTTAGTGTATTTTGGGAGGCAATGGCGAGGCTTTTAGAGGGTGTTTTCAGGAGGAATGCTCAATTATATATAATTTACTTTATATTTTTGGGTGGGGGTTCAAAAAAAAAATAGAGCGGTTTTGGCTCCCTAAATATAAGGAGTCTAGTAGCAATCCCAAAAATAGAGAGAATATTATGAGGCTTTTAGAGTATGTTTTAGGGATGAGTTCTTGATTTATATATAATTTACTTATGATTTTAGGGTATCTTTGGAAGGCAATAGCGAGGCTCTTAGAGGGTGGTTTTGAGAAGAATGCTCAATGGTATATAATTTACTTAAGGTTGTTGGGTGGGGGTTCAAAAAAAATATGGAGCAGTTTTGGCTCCCTAAATATAGGGAGTCTAGTAGCAATCCCAAAAATAGAGAGTATATTGCAGGGCTCTTAGAGGGTGTTTTAGGGAGGAGTGATCGATTGTATATAATTTACTTAAGGTTGTCGGGTGGGGGTTCAAGAAAAATATGGAGCGGTTTTGGCTCCCTAAATATAGGGAGTTTAGTAGCAATCCTATAAATAGAGAGGAATATTATGTGGCTCTTAGAGGGTGTTTTAGGAAGAAGTGTTTGATTTATATATAATTTACTTATTATTTTTTTGTATTTTTGGGAGGCAATGGCGAGGCTCTTAGAGGGTGTTTTTAAGGGAATGCTCAATTATATATAATTTACCTAAGGTTGTCAGGTGTGGGTTCAAAAAAAATATGGAGCAGTTTTTGCTCCCAAAATATGGGGATTCTAGTAACAATCCCAAAAATAAGGAGCATATTGTGAGGCTCCTAGAAGGGGTTTTAGGGAGGAGTGATCGTTTGTATATAATTTATGTAAGGCTGTCGGGTGGGGGTTCAAGAAAAATATAGAGCGGTTTTGTCTCTCTAAATATAGGGAGTCTAGTAGTAATACCAAAAATAGAGAGGAATATTGCGAGGCTCTTAGAGGGTATTTTAGGGAGGAGTGTTTGATTTATATATAATTTACTTATGATTTTAGGGTATTTTTATAAGGCAATGGCGTGGCTCTTAGAGGGTATTTTTTAGAGAAATGCTTGATTTTATATAATTTACTTAAGATTTTCTGGTGGGGGTTCAAAAAAAATATGGAGCTATTTTGGCTCCTTAAATATAGGGAGTCTAGTAGCAATCCTAAAAATAGAGAGCATATTGTGAGGCTCTTACAGGGTATTTTAGAGAGGAGTGTTTGAGTTATACATAATTTATTTATGATTTTAGGGTGTTTTGGGGAGGTAATGGCAAGGCTCTTAGACGGTGTTTTTGGGAGAAATGCTCAATTGTATATAATTTACTTAAGGTTGTCGGGTGAGGGTTTTAAAAAAATATGGAGCGATTTTGGCTTCGTAAATATAGGGAGTCTAGTAGCAATCCCAAATATAGAGAGCATATTGCGAGGCTCTTAGAGGGTGTTTTAGGGAGGAGTACTCAATTGTATATAATTTACTTAAGTTTATTGGGTGGGGGTTCAAAGAAAATATGGAGCGATTTTGGATCCCTAAATATAGGGAGTCTAGTAACAATCCCAAAAATAGAGAGCATAATACGAGGCTCTAAAAGGGTGTTTTTGGGAGGATTGATTTATTTTAGATAAATTACATAAGGTAGTCGTGTGGGGGTTCATAAAAAATATGGAGCAGTTTTGGCTCCCTAAATAAAGGGAGTCTAGTAACAATCCCAAAAATAGAGACATATTGTGTTGTTCTTAGAGGGTGTTTTAGGGAGGAGTTCTAGATTTATATATAATTTTTTTATGATTTTTGGGTATTTTTAGGAGGCAATGGTGAAGCCCTTAGAGGGTGTTTTTAAGTAAAATGTTTGATTGTATATAATTTACTTAAGGTTGTTGGGTGGGGGTTAAAAAAAAATTTGGAACGGATTTGGCTACCTAAATATATGGAGTCTAATAGCAATCCCAAAAATAGAGAGCATATTACGAGGCTCTTAAAGGGTGTTTTAGGGAGGAGTGCTCGATTATATATAATTTACTAAAGGTGGTCGGGTGGGGGCTCAAAAGAAATATGGAGCAATTTTGGCTCCCTAAATATAGCGAGTCTTGTAGGAATCCCAAAAATAGAAATTATATTGCAAGGCTCTTAGAGGGTGTTTTAGGGAGGAGTGCTTGATTGTATATAATTTACTAAAGGTTATCGGGTGGGGGTTCAAAAAATATATAGAGCGGTTTTGGCTCCCTATATATAGGGAGTCTAGTAGCAATCCCAAAAATAGAGAGAATATTGTGAGGCTCTTATAGTGTGTTTTAGTGATGAGTGCATGATTTATGTATAATTTACTTATGATTTTAGGGTGATTTTGTGAGACAATGGTGATGCTCTTAAAGGGTGTTTTTTGGAGTAATACTCGATTGTATATAATTTACTTATGGTTATCGGGTGGGGGTTCAAAAAAAATATAGAGCGATTTTGGCTCCCTAGTTATAGGGAGTCTAGTAGGAATCCCAAAAATAGAGAGCATATTACGAAGCTCTTATAGGGTATTTTAGGGAAGAGTGCTCAATTGTATATAATTTACTAAAGGTTTTGGGTGGGGGCTCAAAAAAAATATAGAGCGGTTTTTGCTCTCTAAATATAGGGAGTGTTGTAGTAATCCCAAAAATAGAAAGCATATATCGAGGCTCTTAGAGGGGGTTTTAAGGAGGAGTGATCGATTGTATATAATTTACTAAAGGTTGTCGGGTGAGGGTTCAAAAAAAATATGTAGCAGTTTTGGCTTCCTGAATATAGAGAGTCTAGTAGCAATCCCAAAAATAGAGAAGAATATTGCGAGGCTCTTAGAGGGTGTTCTAGGAAGGAATTTTTGATTTATATATAATTTAATTATGATTTTAGGGTATTTTTAGGAGGCAATGATGAGGCTCTTAGAGGGTGTTTTTGAGAGGAATGCTCGATTGTATATAATTTACTTAAGGTTCTTTGGGTGAAGGTTCAAAAAAAATATAGAACGATTTTGGCTCCCAAAATATAGGGAGTCTAGTAGCAATCCCAAAAATAGATAGCATATTTAGAGTGTGTTTTAGGGAGTAGTGCTCGATTGTATATAATTTACTTAAAGTTGTTGGGTGGGGGTTCAAAAAAAATAAGCAGCGGTTTTGGCTTTCTAAATATAGGGAGTCTAGTAACAATCTCAAAAATAGAGGCATATTGCGATGCTCTTAGAGGGTGTTATAGGAAGGAGTGCTTGATTTATATATAATTTACGTATGGTTTTAGGGTGTTTTTGGGAGGCAATAGCGAGGCTATTAGAGGGTATTTTTGGGAAGAATGCTCGATTGTATATAATTTACTTAAGGTTGTTGGGTGGAGGTTCAAATAAAATATGAAAAGATTTTAGCTTCCTAAAAATAGGGAGTCTAGTAGCAATCCCAAAAATAGAGAGGAATATTACGAGGATTTTAGAGGGTGTTTTAGGGATGAATGTATGATTTATTTATATATATACTTAGGATTTTAGTGTGTTTTTGGGAGGCAATGGCGAGGCACTTAGAGGGTATTTTTGGAAGTATTGCTCGATTATATATAATTTACTTAAGGTTGTCGGGTGGGGGTTTAAAAAAATATAGAGTGATTTTGGCTCCCTAAATATAGGATGTCTAGTAGTAATCCCAAAAATAGAGAGCATATTGTGAAGCTCTTAGAGGGAGTTTTTAGGGAGGAGTACTTGATTGTATATAATTAACTTTATGTTGTTGGGTGGGGGTTCAAAAAAAAAATATGGAGTAGTTTTGGCTCCCTAAATATAAGGAGTCTAGTAGAAATCCCAAAAATAGAGAGAATATTGCAAGGCTCTAAGAGTATGTTTTAGGGATGAGTGCTTAATTTATATATAATTTACTTATGATTTTATGTTGTTTTTGGGAGGCAATGGGGAGGCTCTTAGAGGGTGTTTATAAGAGGAATGCTCAATTGTATATAATTTACTTAAGGTAATCAGGTAGGGGTTCAAAGAAAATATAGAGCGGTTTGGCTCCCTAAATATTGGGAGTCTAGTAGCAATCCCAAAAATAGAGAGCATATTGCGAGGCTCTTAGAGGGTGTTTTAGGGAGGAGTCATCGATTGTATATAATTTACTTAAGATTGTCGGGTGGGGGTTAAAGAAAAATATAGAGCGGTTTTAGCTCCCTGAATATAGGGAGTCTAGTAACGATCCCAAAAATAGAGAGGAATATTGCAAGGCTCTTAGAGGGTGTTTTGTAGAAAAATATTTGATTCATATATAATTTATTTATGATTTTAGGGTATTTTTAGGAGGTAATGGCAAGACTCTTAGAGGGTATTTTTGGGAGGAATGCTCGATTGTATACAATTTCCTTAAGGTTGTCGGTTGGGGTTTTAAAAAAAATATGGTACGGCTTTGGCTTACTAAATATAGGGAGTCTAGTAGCAATCCCAGAAATAGAGAGTCTATTGTGAGTCTCTTAGAGGGTGTTTTAGGAGTAGTGCTCTATTATATATAATTTACTTAAGTTTGTCGGGTGGGGGTTCAAGAAAAATATGGAGCTGTTTTGGCTCCCTAAATATAAGGAGTCTAGTAGCAATCCCAAAAATATAGAGGTACACTTTTAGAGGGTATTTTAGGGAGGGATGTTTGATTTATATTCAATTTATTTATGATTTTAGGATGTTTTTGGGAGTCAATGGCAAGGCTATTAGATGTTTTTTTTAAAGGAATACTTGATTGTATATAATTTACTTAAGGTTATCGGGTGGAGGTTCAAAAAAAATATGGAGTGGTTTTGGCTCTGTAAATATAGGGAGTCTAGTAGCAATTCCAAAAATTGAGAGCATATTGCGAGGCTCTTAGAGAGTGTTTTATGGAGGAGTGATCGATTGTATATAATTTACTTAAAGTTGTCGGGTGAGGGTTAAAAAAAAATATGGAGCGATTTTGGCTCCCTAAATATAGGGAATCTAGTAGTAATCCCAAAAATAGAGAGGAATATTGCGAGGCTATTAAAGGGTGTTTTAGGGAGGAGTGTTTGATTTATATATAATTTACTTAAGATTTTAGGGTATTTTTAGGAGGCAATGGCGAGGCTCTTAAAGGGTGTTTTTGGGAGAAATACTCGATTGTATATAATTTACTTAAGGTTATCGGTTGTGGGTTTAAAAATAATATGGTGCTATTTTGGCTCCCTAAATATAGGGAGTCAAGTAGCAATCCCAAAAATAGAGAGCATATTGGGAGTCTCTTAGAGGGTGTTTTTGGATGAGTGCTCTATTGTATATAATTTACTTAGGGTTGTCGGGTTGGGGGTTCAAAAAAAATATAAAGCGGTTTTGGCTCCCATAATATAAGGAGTCTAGTAGCAATCCCATAAATATAGGACATGTTGTGAGGCTCTTAGTGGGTGTTTTAGAGAGGAGTGCTCAATTGTATAAAATTTACTTAATGTTGTCGGGTGGGCGTTTAAAAAAATATATAGTGCGGTTTTGGCTCCCAAAATATAGGGAGTCTAATAGTAATCCTAAAAATAGAGAGATTTATTATGATGCTCTTAGAGGGTGTTTTAGGGAGGAGTTCTTGATTTATATTTAATTTACTTATGATTTTAGGGTATTTTTGGGAGGCAATGGCGAAGCTCATAGAGGGTGTTTTTAGGAGAAATTCTCGATTGTATATAATTTACTTAAGGTTGTCGGGTGAGGGTTCAAAAAAAAATAGAGCGGTTTTGGCTCCCTAAATAAAGAGAGTCTAGTAACAATCCTAAAAATAGAGAGCAAATTGTGAGGCTCTTAGAGTCTAGTTTAGGGAGGAGTGCTCGATTGTATATAATTTACTAAAGGATATCGGGTGGGGGTTCAAAAAAAATATGGAGCCATTTTGGCTCTCTAAATATAGGGAGTCTAGTAGCAATCCCAAAAATAGAAAGTATATTGCGAGGCTCTTAGAGGGTGTTTTAGGGAGGAGTACTCAATTGTATATAATATGCTAAAGGTTGTCAGGTGGGGTTTTTTAGATTTTAGTGTGTTTTTGGGAGGCAATGGTGAGGCTCTTAGAGGGTGTTTTTGGAAGGAATGCTCGATTGTATATAATTTACCTAATGTTATAGGGTGGGGGTTCAAAAAAAAATATAGAGCGGTTTTGGCACCCTAAATATTTGGAGTCTAGTAGCAATCCCAAAAATTGAGAGAATATTGCTAGTCTCTTAGAGTGTGTTTTAGGGATAAGTACTTGATTTATATATAATTTACTTATGATTTTAGGGTGTATTTGGGGGCAATGGCGAGGCTCTTATAGGGTATTTTGTGGAGGAATGCTGGATTGTATATAATTTACATAAGATTGTTGGGTGGGGGTTCAAAAAAAATATGGAGTGGTTTTGGCTCCCTAAATATAGGGTGTCTAGTAGCAGTCCTAAAAATAAAGAGCATATTGCGAGACTGTTAGAGGGTATTTTAGGGAGGAGTGCTTGATTGTATATACTTTACTAAAGGTTGCCGGTGGGGGTTCAAAAAACATATGGAGTGGTTTTGGCACCCTAAATATAGGGAGTCTAGTAGCAATCACAAAAATTGACAGGAATATTGTGAGGCTCTTTAAGGTTGTTTTAGGGAGGAGTGTTTAATTTATATATAATTTACTTATGATTTTAGGGTATGTTTGGGAGGCAATGGTGAGGCTCTTAGAGGGTATTTTTGGGAGGAATACACGATTGTATATAATTTTCTTAAAGATATCGGTTGGGGGTTTAAAAAAAATATGGAGCGGTTTTGTCTCGCTAAATATAAGGAGTCTAGTAGCAATTCCAAAAATAGAGAGCATATTATACCCTAAACATATGGAGTCTAGTAGCAATCCTAAAAATTGAACGATTTTGGCACCCTAAATATAGGGAGTCTAGTAGCAATCTTAAACATAGAGAGAAATATTGCGAGGCTCTTAGAGGGTGTTTTAGGGAGGAGTATTTGATTTATATATAATTTACTTATGATTTTAGGGTATTTTTGGGAGGCAATCGCGAGGCTCTTAGAGGGTGTTTTTGGGAGGAATGCTTGATTATATTTAATTTACTTAAGGTTATCGAGTGGGGATTTTGAAAAAATATAGAGCAGTTTTGGCTCTCTAAATATAAGGAGTCTAGTAGTAATCCCTAAAATAGAGAGCATATTACAAGACTCTTAGAGGGTATTTTAAGGAGGAGTGATCGATTGTATATAATTTACATAAGGTTATCGGGTGGGGGTTCAAAAAAACTATGGAGCTATTTTGGCTCCCTAAATATAGGGAGTCTAGTAGGATTCTCAAAAATAGAGAGGAATATTATGAGGCTCTTAAAAGGTGTTTTAGGGATGAATATTTGATTTATATTTAGTTTACTTATGATTTTAGGGTGTTTTTGGGAGGCAATGGTGAGGCTCTTAGAGGATATTTTTGAGAGGAATGCTCGAATGCATATAATTACTTAAGGTTAAAGATTGGGGGTTTAAAAAAAAATAGGGTGCGATTTTGGCTCCCTAAATATAGTGAGTCTAGTAGCAATGCCAAAAATAGAGAGCATATTGCGTGACTCCTAGAGGGTGTTTTATAGAAGAGTGCTCTATTGTATATAATTTACCTAAATATATATAGTCTAGTAGCAATCTCAAAAATAGAGAGCATATTGCGAGGCACTTAGAAGGTGTTTTAGAGAGAAGTGCTCGATTGTATATAATTTACTTAAGATTGTCAAGTTGGGGTACAAAAAAAATATGGAGCGGTATTGTCTCCCTAAATATAGGGAGTCTAATAGCAATCTCAAAAATAGAGAGACATATTACGATGGTCTTAGAAGGTGTTTTAGGGAAGAGTGCTTGATTTATATATAATTTACTTAAGATTTTAGGGACTTTTTGGGAAGCAATGGTCAGGCTCTTAGAGGGTGTTTCTAGGTGGAATGCTCGATTATATATAATTTACTTAAGGTTGTTAGGTGGGGGTTCAAAGAAAATATAGAGCGATTTTGGCTCTCTAAATATAGGGAGTCTAGTAGCAATACAAAAAATAGAGAGCATATAGCGGGATACTTAGAGGGTGTTTAAGGAAGGAGTGTTCGATTGTATATTATTTTCTAAAGGTTATCAGGTATGGGTTCAAAAAAAATATGGAGTGATTTTGGCTTCCTAAATATAGGGAGTGTAGTAGCAATCCCAAAAATAGAAAGTATATTGCGAGGCTCTTAGAGGGTGTTTTAGGAAGGAGTGCATAATTGTATATATTTACTAAAGGTTGTCGAGTGGGGGTTCAAAAAAATATGGAGCAGTTTTTACTCCCTTAATATAAAGAGTCTAGTAGCAATCCTAAAAATAGATGGGAATATTATAAGGTTCTTAGAGGGTGCTTTCGGGAGGAGTGTTTAATTTATATTTAATTTACTAATAATTTTAGGGTATTTTTGGGACGCAATCGCGAGGCTCTTAGAGGGTGTTTTTGGAAGAAAAGCTCGATTGTATATAATTTACTTAAAGTTGTCAGGTGGGGTTTTAAAAAAATATGGAGCAATTTTGGCTCCCTAAATATAGAGAGTCTAGTAGCAATCCCAAAATTAGAAAGAATTTTGCGAGGCTCTTAGAGTATGTTTTAGGGATGAATGCTTGATTTATATATAATTTATTATGATTTTAGGGTGTTTTTGGGTGGCTATGGCGAGGCTCTTAGAGGGTGTTTTTGTGACGAATGCTTAATTATATATAATTTACTTAAGGTTGTCAGGTGCATGTTCAAAAAAAATATGAAGCGGTTTTGGCTCCCAAAATATAGGGAGTCTAGTAGCAATCCCAAAAATAGAGAGCATATTGTGAGACTCTTAGAGGGTGTTTTAGGGAGCAGTGCTCGATTGTATAAAATTTACTAAAGGTTGTTGGGTGTGGGTTTAAAAAAAATATAGAGCAATTTTGGCTCCCTAAATATAAGGAGTCTAGTAGCAATCCCAAAAATAAAAAACATATTGCGAGGCTCTTAGAGGGTATTTTAGGGAGAAGTGCTCGATTGTATATAATTAACTAAAGGTTATCGGGTAGGGGTTCAAAAAAAATATGGAGCGGTTTTGGCTATCTAAATATAGGGAGTCTAGTAGCAATCTAAAAAATAGAGAGGAATATTGCGAGGCTTTTAGCCGGTGTTTTAGGGTGGAGTGTTTTATTTATATATAATTTACTTATGATTTTAGGGTATTTTTGGGAGGCAATGGCGAGTCTTTTAGAGGGTGTTTTTTGGAGTAATGCTCGATTGTATATAATTTACTTAAGGTTGTCGGTTAGGGGTTTGAAAAAAATATAGATCGGTTTTGGCTCCCTAAATATAGGGAGTTTAGTTGCAATCCCAAAAATAAAGAGCATATTGCAAGGCTCTTAGAGGGTATTTTAGGAAGGAGTGATCGATTGTATAAAATTTACTAAAGGTTGTGGAGTGGGGGTTCAACAAATTTGGAGTGATTTTGACTCCCTATATATAGGGAGTCTAGTTGCAATCCCTAAAATAGAGAGGAATATTGCGAGGCTTTTAAAGGATATTTTATAAAGGAGTTTTTGATTTATATATAATTTACTTATGATTTTAGGGTGTTTTTGGGAGGCAATGGCAAGGCTTTTAGAGGGTGTTTTTGAGAGGAATGCTCGATTGTATATAATTTACTTAAGGTTGTTGGGTAGGGGTTTAAATAAAATATGGAACAGTTTTGGCTTCCTAAATACAGGGAGTGTACTAGCAATCCCAAAATTAAAAAGCATATTGTGTGGCTCTTAGAGTGTGTTTTAGGAAGGAGTGATCGATTATATATAATTTACTTAAGGTTGTCGGGTGGGGGTTCAATAAAAATATAGATCGATTTTGGCTCCCTAAATATAGGGAGTCTAGAAGCAATCCCAAAAAAAGAGAGCATACTGTGAGGCTCTTAGAGGGTGTTTTAGGGAGGAGTGCTCGATTGTTTCTAATTTACTTAAGGTTGTTGGGTGGGGGTTTAAACAAAATTTAGAGTGATTTTGGCTCCCTAAATATAGGGAGTCTAGTAGCAATCCCAAAAATATAGAGCATAATTCGAGGCTCTTGGAGGGTATTTTAGGGGGGAGTGCTCGATTTTATATAATTTACTTAAGATTATCAAGTGGCGGTTCAAAAAAAATATGGAGCGGATTTGGCTCTCTAAATATAGGGAGTCTAGTAGAAATCCCAAAAATAGAAAGGAATATTGCAAGGGTCTTAAAGGGTGTTTTAGGGAGGAGTGTTTGATTTATATATAATTTAATTATGATTTTAGGGTGTTTTTGGGAGGCAATGGCGGGCCTCTTACAGGGTATTTTTAGGAGGAATGCTCGATAGTATATAATTTACATAAGGTTATCGGTTGGGGGTTTTAAAAAAATATGGTGTTGTTTTAGCTCCCTAAATATTGGGAGTCTAGTAGCAATCCCAATAATAGATAGCATATTGTGAGGCTCTTAGAGGGTGTTTTACGAAGGATGCTCTATTGTATATAATTTACTTAAGGTTATCGGGTGGGGGTTCAAAAAAAATATGAAGCGGTTTTGGCTACCTAAATATAAGGAGTCTAGTAGCAATCTCAAAAATAGAGATCATTTTGCGAGGCTCTTAGAGGGTGTTTTTTAGAGGAGTGGTCGATTGTATATAATTTACTTAAGGTTATCGGGTAGGGGTTCAAAAAAAATATGGAGCAGTTTTGGCTCCCTAAATATAGGGAGTCTTGTAGTAATCTCAAAAATAGAGAGGTATATTATGGTGCTTTTAAAAGGAGTTTTAGGGAGGATTGCTTGATTTATATATAATTAACTTATTATTTTAGGGTGTTTTTGGGAGGTAATAGCGAGGTTCTTAGAGGTTGTTTTCGGGAGAAGTGCTCGATTATATATAATTTACTAAAGGTTATTAGGTGGGGGTTCAAAAAAAATATGGAGCGGTTTTGGCTACCTAAATATAGGAAGTCTAGTATCAATCCTAAAAATAGAAAGCATATTGTGAGGCTCTTAGAGAGTGTTTTAGGGAGGAGTGCTCAATTGTATATAATTTACTAAAGGTTATTGTGTGGGGGTTCAAAAAAAATATACTGCGGTTTTGACTCCCTAAATATTGAGAGTCTAGTAACAATCTCAAAAATAGAGGGAAATATTGTGTGGCTCTTAGAGGGTGTTTTAAGGAGGAGTGTTTAATTTATATATAATTTACTAATAATTTTAGGGTATTTTTGGGTGGCAATGGCGAGGCTCTTAGAGGGTGTTTTTGGAAGGAATGCCCGACTGTATATAATTTACTTAAAGTTGTCATATGGGGGTTTAAAAAAAATATGGAGCGGTTCTGGCTCCCTAAATATAGGGATTCTTGTAGCAATCCCAAAAATAAAGAGAATATTGCGAGGCTCTTAGATTGTGTTTTAGGTATGAGTGCTTTATTTATATATATGGTATTTTAGGGAGGAGTGATCAATTGTTTTAGGTATGAGGGTGTTTTAGGGAGAAGTGATCGATTGTATATAATTTACTTAAGGTTATCGAGTTAGGGTTCAAAAAAAATATAGAGCGGTTTTGGTTCCCTAAATATAGGGAATCTAGTAGAAATCCCAAAAATAGAAAGGAATATTGTGAGGCTCTTAAAGGGTGGTTTAGGGAGAAGTATTTGATTTATATATAATTTACTTATGATTTTAGGGTATTTTTGGAAGACAATGGCTTGGCTCCTATAGAGTGTTTTTGGGAGGAATGCTCGATAGTATATAATTTACTTAAGATTGTTAGTTGGGTGTTTAAAAAAAATATGGTACGATTTTGGCTCCCTAAATATAGGGAGTCTAGTAGCAATCCCAAAAACAAAGAGCATATTGCAAAGCTCATAGAGGGCCTTTTAAGGAGGAGTGCTCTATTGTATATAATTTTCTTAAGGTTGTCGGGTGGGGGTTCAAAAAAAATAAGGAGCGATTTTGGCTCCCTAAATATAAGGAGACTAGTATCAATCTCAAAAATAGAGAGCATATTGTGTGGTTGTTAGAGAGCGTTTTAGAGAGGAGTGCTCGATTGTATATAATTTACTTAAGGTTATAGGGTGGGGGTTCAAAAAAAATATGGAGCCGTTTTGGCTCCCTAAATATAGGGAGTCTAGTAGCAATCTAAAAAATAGAGAGACATATTGCGATGCTCTTAGAAGCTATTTTATGGAGGAGTGCTTTATTTATATATAATTTACTTATAATTTTAGGGTATTTTTGGGAAACAATGGCATGGCTCTAAGAGGGTGTTTTCTGGATGAATGCTCAATTGTATATAATTTACTTATGGTTGTCGAGTGGGGATTAAAAAAAAATATAGAGCGGTTTTGGCGCCCTAAATATAGGAAGTCTAGTAGCAATCCCAAAAATATAAAGCATATTACGAGGCTCTTAGAGGGTGTTTTAGGGAGGAGTGCTCGATTGTATATAATTTACTTAAGATTATCAGGTATGGGTTCAAAAAAAATATAGAGCGGTTTTGGCTCCCTAAATATTGGGAGTCTAGTAGAAATCTCAAAAATAGAGAGGAATATTTCAAGGCACTTAAAGGGTGTTTTAGGGAGAAGTATTTTTTTATATATAATTTACTTATGATATTAGGTTGCTTTTGGGAGGCAATGGCGAGGCTCTTAGAGGGTATTTTTGAGAGGAATGCTCGATAGTATATAATTTATATAAGGTTGTCGGTTGGGGGTTTAAAAAAAATATGGTACGGTTTTGGCTCCCTAAATATAGGGAGTCGAGTAGCAATCCCAAAAATAGAGAGCATATTGCGAGGCTCTTAGAGGGTGTTTTAGGAAGGAGTGCTCTATTGTATATAATTTAGTTAAGGTTGTCGGGTAGGGGTTCAAAAAAAATATAAAGCGGTTTTGCCTTCCTAAATATAGGGAGTCTAGTAGCAATCTCAAAAATAAGGAGCAAATTGCGAGGTTCTTAAAGGGTATTTTAGAGAGGAGTGGTCGATTGTATATAATTTACTTTTGGTTGTCGGGTGGGGGTTCAAAAAAAATATAGAGCAATTTTGGCTCCCTAAATATAGGGAGTATTTTAGCAATCTCAAAAATAGAGAGACATATTGCGATGCACTTTGAAGGTGTTTTAGGGAGTTTTTGGGAGGCTCTTAGATGGTATTTTTGGGAGGAATACTCGATTGTATATAATTTACTTAAGGTTGTCGGGTGGGGGTTCAAAAAAAATATGAAGCGGTTTTGGCTCTTTAAATATAGAGAGTCTAGTAGCAAACCTAAAAATAGAGACCATATTGCGAGGCTATTAGAGGGTGTTTTAGGGAGGAGTACTCAATTGTATATAATTTACTAAAGATTATTAGGTGGGGGTTCAAAAAAATTATGGAGCGTTTTTGGCTCCCTAAATATAGGGAGTCTAGTAGCAATCCTAAAAATAAAATGCATATTGCGAGGTTCTTAAAGGGTATTTTAGGGAGGACTGCTAAATTATATATAATTTACTAAATGTTGTCTGGTGGGGGTTCAAAAAAAACTTATAGCGGTTTTGACTCCCTAAATATAGGGAGTCTTATAGAAATCCTAAAAATATATGTGAATATTGTGAGGCTTTTAGAGGGTATTTTAGGGAGGTGTTTAATATGTATATAATTTACTGATGATTTTAGGGTGTTTTTGGGAGGCAATTGCGAGGCTCTTAGAGGGTGTTTTTGAAAGGAATTCCCGATTGTATATAATACTTAAAGTTGTCGGGTGGGGGTTTAAAATAACTATGAAGCAATTTTAGCTCCCTAAATATAGGGAGTCTGTTAGCAATCCAATAAATTGAGAGAATATTGCGAAGCTCTTAGAGTGTGTTATAGGGATGAGTGCTTGATTTATAAATAATTTATTTATGATTTTAGGGTGTTTTTGGAAGGCAATGGTGAGGCTCTTCGAGGGTATTTTTTGGAGGAATGTTTGACTGCATATAATTTACTTAAGGTTATCGGGTGGGGGTTCAAAAAAAATATGGATCGGTTTTGGCTCCCAAAATATACGGTGTCTAATAGCAATCCCAAAAATAGAGAGCATATTGCGAGGCTCTTAGAGGGTGTTTTAGGAGGAGTGCTCGATTGTATATAATTTACTTAAGGTTGTCTGGTGGGGGTGCAAAAAATATATTAAGCGGTTTTGGCTCCCTAAATATAGGGAGTCTAGTATAAATCCCAAAAATAGAGAGAAATATTATGAGGCTCTTAAAAGGTGTTTTAGGGAGGAGTGTTTGATTTATATATAATTTACTTATGATTTTAGGGTGTTTTTGGAAGGCAATGGCGAGGCTCTTAGAGGGTCTTTTTGGGAAGAATGCTCGATAACATATAATTTACTTAAGGTTGTCGGTTGGGTGTTTAAAAAAAATATGGTGCGGTTTTGGCACCCTAAATATAGGGAGTCTAGTAGCAATACCAAAAATACAGAGCATATTGCGAGGCTCTTAGTGGGTGTTTTATGGAGGAGTGGGGGTTCAAAAGAAATATAGAGCGGTTTTGGCTCCCTAAGTATAGGGAGTCTAGTAGCAATCTGAAAAATAGAAAGCATATTGCGAGGCTCTTAGAGGGTGTTTTAGAGAGGAGTGCTCGATTGTATATAATTTACTTAAGATTATCAGGTGGGGGTTCAAAAAAAATATGGAGCGGTTATGTCTCCCTAAATATAGGGAGTCTAGTAGCAATCTAAAAAATAGAGAGACATATTGCGATGCTCTTAGAAGGTGTTTTACGAAGGAGTGCTTGATTTATATATAATTTATTTTTTGGGAAGCAATTGTGAGGCTCTTAGAGGGTGTTTTTGGGAGGAATGCTCGATAGTGTATAATTTACCTAAGGTTGTTGTTTGGGGGTTTAAAAAAATATGGTGCGGTTTTAGCTCCCTAAATATAGGGATTCTAGTAGCAATCGCAAAAATAGATAGCATATTGCGAGGCTCTTAGAGGGTGTGTTAGGGAGGAGTGTTGTGTTGTATATAATTTACTTAAGGTTGTCGGGTGGGGGTTCAAAAAAAATATAAAGCGGTTTTGGCTCCATAAATATAAGGAGTCTAGTAGCAATCTCAAAAATAGAGAGCATATTATGAAGCTCTTAGATGGTGTTTTAGATAGGAGTGGTCGATTGTATTTAATTTACTTAAGGTTATCGGGTGGGGGTTAAAAAAACATATAGAGCAGTTTTGCCTCCCTAAATATAGGGAGTCTTGTAGCAATCTCAAAATTAGAGACATATTGCGATGCTCTTAAAAGGTGTTTTAGGGAGGTGTGCTTGATTTATATATAATTTATTTATGATTTTAGGGTATTTTTAGAAGGTAATGGCAAGGCGATTAGAGGGTGTTTTTGGGTGGAATGCTCGATTGTATATAATTTACTTAAGGTTGTTTGGTGGGGGTTCAAAAAAAATATGGAGTGATTTTGGCTCCCTAAATATAGGGAGTCTAGTAGCAATCCCAAAATTATAGAGCATATTGCGAGGCTCTTAGAGGGTGTTTTAGGGAAAAGTGCCCGATTGTATATAATTTACTAAAGGTTATCAAGTGGGGTTTAAAAAAAATATGGAGCGATTTTGGCTCCCTAAATATAGGGAGTCTACTAGCAATCTCAAAAATAAAAAGCATATTGCGAGGCTCTAAGAGGGTGTTTTAGGGAGGAGTGTTCAATTGTATATAATTTACTAAAGGTTGTTGGGTGGGGGTTCAAAAAAAAATATAGAATGGTTTTGACTCCTTAAATATAGGGAGTCTAGTAGCAATCTCAAAAATAGATAAGAAATTATGAAGCTCTTAAAGGGTGTTTTAGGAAGGAGTGTTAAATTTATATATAATTTACTGATGATTTTAGGCTGTTTTTGGGAGGCAATGGCGAGGCTATTTTGGAAGAAATGCCCGATTATATATAATTTACTTAAAGTTATCGGGTGGGGGTTTAAAAAAAATATGGAACGGTTTTGGCTCTCTAAATATAGTTAGTCGAGTAGCATTCCCAAAAATAGAATAAATATGGCGAGGCTCTTAGAGTGAATTTTAGGGATGAGTGTTTGATTTATATATAATTTACTTATGATTTGAGGGTATTTATCGAAGGCAATAGCGAGGCTCTTAGAGGGTGTTTTTGGGAGGAATACTCGACAGTATATAATTTACTTCAGGTTATCGAGTAGGTATTCAAAAAAAATATGGAGCAGTTTTGGCTCACAAAATATAGGGTGTCTAGTAGCAATCCCAAAAATAGAGAGGATATTGTGAGGCTCATAAAGGGTGTTTTAGAGAGGAGTTCTCGATTGTATATAATTTACTTAAGGTTGTCAGATGGGGGTTTAAAAAAATTATTGAGCAATTTTGGCTCCCTAAATATAAGAAGCCTAGTAGAAATCTCAAAAATAGAGAGAAATATTGTGAGGCTCTTAAAGGTTGGTTTAGTATGGAGTGTTTGATTTATATATAATTCACTTATAATTTTAAGGTGTTTTTGGGAGGCAATGGCGAGGCTCTTAGAGGGTATTTTTGGAAAGAATACTCGATAATATATAATTTACTTAAGGTTGTCGGGTGGGGGTTTAAAAAAAATATGGTGCAGTTTTAGATCCCTAAATATAGGGAGTCTAGTAGCAATCCAAAAAATAGAAAGTATATTGGGAGGCTCTTAGAGGGCATTTTAGGGAGGAGTGTTCTATTGTATATATTTATGTAAGGTTATTAGGTGGGGGTTCAAAAAAAATATAGAGCGGTTTTTGCTTCCTAAATATAGGGAGTCTAGTAGCAATCTCAAAAATAGAGAGCATGTTGCGAGGCTCTTAGAGGGTTTTTCAGAGAAGAGTGCTCGATTGTATATCATTTACTTAAGGTTGTTGGCTGGGGGTTCAAAAAAAATATAGAGTGGTTTTGACTCCCAAAATATAGGGAGTCTAGTAGCAATATAAAAAATAAAGAAACATATTGTGATGCTCTTAGAAGATGTTTTATAGAGGAGTGCTTGATTTATATATAATTTACTGATGATTTTATGGTTTTTTTGGGAGGCAATTGCGAGGCTCTTAGAGGGTGTTTTTGGGAGAAATGCTCGATTTTATATAATTTACTTAAGGTTGTTGGGTGGGGGTTCAAAAAAATTATGAAGAGATTTTGGCTCCCTAAATATAGGGAGTCTAGTAGTAATCCCAAAAATAGAGAGCATATTACGAGGCACTTAGAGGGTGTTTTAGGGACGAGCTCTCGATTGTATATACTTTACTAAAGGTTATAAGGTAGGGGTTAAAAAAAAATATGGAGCAGTTTTAGCTTCCTAAATATACGGAGTCTAGTAGCAATCCCAAAAATAGAAAGCATATTGCGAGGCTCTAAGAGGGTGTTTTAGAGAGGAGTGCTCGATTGTATATAATTTACTAAAGGTTGTCGAATGGGGATTCAAAAAAAATATAGAGCTGTTTTGACTCCGTAAATATAGGGAGTCTAGTAGCAATCCCAAAAATAGAGGAGAATATTGAGAGGCTCTTAGAGGGTATTTTAGGAAGGTTTTTTTAATTTATATATAATTAACTGATGATTTTAGGGTATTTTTGAGAGGAATGCTCGATTTTATATAATTTACTTAAGGTTGCCGGGTCGGGGCTCAAAAAAAATATGAAGCGGTTTTGGGTCCCTAAATATAGAGCATCTAGTAGTAATCCCAAAAATAGAGATCTTATTGTGAGGCTCTTAAAGGGTGTTTTAGGGAGGAGTACTAGATTGTATATAATTTACTAAACGTTATAAGGTGGGGGTTCAAAAAAAATATAGAGCGGTTTTCCCTCCAAAAATATTGGGAGTCTAGTAGAAATCCCATAAATAGAAAACATATTGCGAGGCTCTTAGAGGGTGTTTTAGGGAGGACTGCTCGATTATATATAATTTACTAAAGGTTGTCGGGTGGGGGTTCAAAAAAAAATTTGACCGATTTTGGCTCTCTAAATTTAGGGAGTCTAGTTGCAATCCCAAAAATAGAGAGAAATATTGCGGGGCTCTTAGAGGGTGTTTTAGGGACGAGTGTTTAATTTATATATAATTTACTTATGATTTTATAGTGTTTTGGGAGGCAATGGCGAGGCTCTTATCGGGTGTTTTTGGAAGGAATTCTCGATTGTATATAATTTCCTTAAGGTTGTCGGTTAGGGGATTAAAAAAAATATACAGCGATTTTGGATCCCTAAATATAGGGAGTCTAGTAGCAATCCAAAAAATAGAGAGTATATTGCGAGGCTCTTAGATGGTGTTTTAGGGAGAAGTGATTGATTATATATAATTTACTTAAGGTTGTTGAGTGGGGGTTCAAGAAATATATGGAGCAATTTTGGCTCCCTAAATATAGGGTGTCTAGTAGCAATCCCAAAAAATAGAGAGGAATATTGCAAGACACTAAGAGGGTATTCTGGGGAGGAGTGTTTAATTTATATATAATTTAATTATGATTTTAGGGTATTTTCTAGAGGCAATGGCGAGGCTCTTAGAGGGTGTTTTTAGGAGGAATGCTCGATTGTATATAATTTACTTAAGGTGTTCGGGTGGGGGTTTAAAAGAAATATGGAGCGGTTTTGGCACCCTAAATACAGGGTATCTAGTAGTAATCCTAAAAATAGAGAGCATATTGCAAGACTCTTAGAGGGTGTTTTAGGGAGGAGTGCTCGATTGTATATAATTTACATAAGGTTGTCGGGTGGGGGTTCAAAAAAAAAATTGAGCAGTTTTGGCCCCCTAAATATAGGGAGTCTAGTAGCAATACCAAAAATAGAGAGCATATTGCAAGGCTCTTAGAGGGTGTTTTTGGGAGGAGTGCTCGATTGTATATAATTTACTTAAGGTTGTCGGGTGGAGGTTCAAAAAAAATATGGAGCATTTTTGTCTCTCTAAATATAAGGAGTCTAGTAGCAATCCCAAAAATATAAAACATATTGCGAGGCTCTTAAAGGGTATTTTAGGGAGGAGTGCTTGATTGTATATAATTTACTTAAGGTTATCGGGTGGGGGTTCAAAAAAAATATAGAGCGATTTTGGCTCCGTAAATATAGGGAGTCTAGTATAAATCCCAAAAATAGAGAGGAATATTACGAGGCTCTTTGAGGGTGTTTTAGGGAGGAGTATTTGATTTATATATAATTTACTTGTGATTTTAGGGTATTTTTGGGATGCAATAGCGAGGCTCTTAGAGGATGTTTTTGGGGGGAATGCTCGATAGTATATAATTTACTTAAGTTTGTCGGTTGGGGGTTTAAAAAAAATATTGTACGGTTTTGGCTCCTTAAATATAGGGAGTCTAGTAGCAATCCCAAAAATTGAGAGCATTTTGCAAGGCTCTTAGAAGGTGGTTTATGGAGGAGTACTCTAGTATATATAATTTACTTATGGTTGTCGGGTGGGTATTCAAAAAGAATATGGAGCGATTTTGGCTTCCTAAATATAGGGAGTCTAGTAGCAATCTCCAAAATAGAGAGTATATTGCGAGGCTCTTAGAGGGTGTTTTAGAGAGGTGTGCTCGATTGTATATAATTTACTTAAAGTTATCGGGTGGTGATCCAAAAAAAATATGGAGCGGTTTTGGATCCCTAAATATAGAGTCTTGTAGCAATCTAGAAAATAAAGAGCATATTACGATGCTCTTAGAGGGTATTTTTGGGAGGAACTCTCAATTGTATATAATTTATTTAAGATTGTTGAGTGGGGGTTTAAAAAAAATATGGAATGTTTTAGCTCCCTAAATATAGGGAGTCTAGTAGCAATCCAAAAAATAGAGAGCATATTACAAGACTGTTAGAGGGTGTTTTAGGGAAGAGTGCTCGATTGTATATAACTTACTAAATTTTATCAGGTGGAGGTTCAAAAAAAATATGGAGCGGTTTTGGCTCCCTAAAAATAAGGAGTCTAGTAGCAATCCCAAAAATAGAAAGCATATTGTATCTCTCTTAGAGGGTGTTTTAGAGAGGAGTGCTCTATTGTATATAATTTACTAAAGGTTATCGGGTGGGGATTCAAAAACAATATGGAGCGATTCAAAAAAAATATGGAGCTCTTAGAGAATTTTACGGAGGAGTGTTTAATTTATATATAATTTACGGATAATTTTAGTGTATTTTTGGGAGGCCATGGCGAGGCTCTTAGAGGGTATTTTTGGAAGGAATGTTCGATTGTATATAATTTACATAAAGTTATTGGGTGGGGGTTTAAAAAAAATATGGAGCTGTTTTAGCTCCCTAAATATATGGAGTCTAATAGCATTCCCAAAAATAGAGAGAAAATTATGAGGCTCTGTGAGTGTGTTTTAGGGATGAGTGCTTTATTTATATATAATTTACTTATGATTTTAGGGTATTTTTGGGAGGCAATGGCGAGGCTCTTAGAAGGTGTTTTTGGGAGTAATGCTCAACTATATATAATTTACTTAGGATTGTCGGGTAGGGGTTCAAAAAAAATATGGAGGAATTTTTACTCCCAAAATATAGGGTGTCTAGTAGCAATCACAAAAATAGATAGCATATTTTTAATCTCTTAGAGGGTGTTTTAGGGAGGAGTGCTCGATTATATATAATTTACTTAAGGTTATTGGGTGGGGGTTTAAGAAAAATATAGAGCAGTTTTGGCTCCCTAAATATAGAGAGTTAAGTAGAAATCCTAAAAATAGAGAGCAATATTGTGAAGCTCTTAAAGGGTGGTTTAGGGTGGAGCTTTTGATTTATATATAATTTACTTATGATTTTAGGGTATTTTTGGGAGGCAATGGCGAGGCTCTTAGAGGGTATTTTTGAGAGGAATGCTCGATAGTATATAATTTACTTAAGGTTATCGGTTGGGGGTTTAAAAAAAATATGGCACGGTTTTGGCTACCTAAATATAGGGAGTCTTGTAGCAATCTCAAAAATAAAGAGCATATTGTGAGGCTCTTAGAGGATGCTTTAGGGAGGAGTACACTATTGTATATAATTTACTTAATGTTGTCGGGTGGGAGTTCAAAAAAAATATGGAGCGGTTTTGGCTCGCTAAATATAGGGAATCCAGTAGCAATCTCATAAATAAAGAGACATATTACGATGCTCTTAGAAGGTGTTTTAGGGAGGTGTGCTTGATTTATATATAATTTACTTATGATTTTAGGGTATTTTTGGGAGGCAATGGCTAGGCTCTTAGAGGGTATTTTTGGGAGGAATACTCGATTGTATATAATTTACTTAAGGTTGTCAGGTGGGGGTTCAAAAAAAGTATAGAGCTATTTTAGCACCCTAAATATTGGGAGTCTAGTAGTAATCCTAAAAATAGAGAACATATTGCGATGCTCTTAGAGGTTGTTTTATGGAGGAGTGCTCGATTGTATATAATTTATTAAAGGTTATCATGTAGGGGTTTAAAAAAATATGGAGCAGTTTTGGATCCCTAAATTTAGGGATTCTAGTAGAAATCCCAAAAATAGAAAGTGTATTGCGAGGCTCTTAGAGGGTGTTTTAGGGAGTAGTGCTCGATTATATAAAATTTACAAAAGGTTATCGGGTGATGGCTCAAAAAAAATATGGAGTGGTTTTGACTCCCTAAATATAGGGAGTCTAGTAGAAATCCTAAAAATAGAAAGGAATATTGCAAGGCTCTTAGAAGTTATTTTAGGGAGGAGTGTTTAATTTATATATAATTTACTGATGATTTTATAGTGTTTTTGGAAGGCAATGGCGAGGCTCTTAGAGGGTGTTTTTGAAAGGAATGCTCGATTGTATATAATTTACTTAAATTTGTAAGATGGGGGTTTAAAAAAAATATGGAGCAGTTTTAGCTCCCTAAATATAAGGAGTCTAGTAACAATCCCAAAATTAAAGAGAATATTACAAGGCTCTTAGAGTGTGTTTTAGAAATAAGTACTTGATTTATATATAATTTACTTAAAATTTTAAAGTGTTTTTGGGAGGCAATAGTGAGGCTCTTAGAGAGTGTTTTTGAGAGTAATGCTCGATTGTATATAATTTACTTAAGGTTGTCGGGTGGGGGTTCAAAAAAAATATGGAGCATTTTTGCTTCCAAATTATAGGGAGTCTAGTAGCAATCCAAAAAATAGAGAGCATATTGCGAGGCTCTTAGAGGGTGTTTTAGGGAGGAGTGCTCGATTGTATATAATTTAGTTAAGGTTATCGGGAGGGTGTTCAAAAAAAATATAGAGCGGTTTTGGCTCCCTAAATATAGGAATTCTAGTAGATCACCCAAAAATTAAAAGCATATTGTGAGGCTCTTAGAGGGTGTTTTAGGGAGGAGTGCTCGATTGTATATAATTTACTAAAGGTTGTGGGATTAGGGATCAAAAACAATATAATTTTAGGGTATTTTTAGGAGGCAATGGCGAGGCTCTTAGAGGGTGTTTTTGGGAGGAATGCACGATTGTATATAATTTACTTAAAGTTGTCGGTTATGGGTTTTAAAAAAATACGGAGCAGTTTTGGCTCCCTAAATATAGAGAATCTAGTAGCAATCCCAAAAATAGATAGCATATTGCGAGGCTCTTAGAGGGTGTTTTAGGGAGGAGTGATCGATTGTATATAATTTACTTAAGGTTATCGAGTGGAGGTTCAAGATAAATATGGAGCGATTTTGGCTCCCTAAATATAGGGAGTCTAGTAGCAATCCTAAAAATAGAGAGGAATATTGCGAGTCTCTTAGAGGGTATTTTAGGTAGGTGTTTAATTTATATATAATTTATATATGATTTTAGGATATTTTTAGGAGGCAATGGCGAGACTCTTAGAGGGTATTTTTGGGAGGAATGCTCAATTGTATATAATTTACTTAAAATTTACGGGTGGGAGTTTAAAAGAAATATAGAGCGATTTTGGCTGCCCAAATATAGGGAGTCTAGTAGCAATCCCAAAAATAGAGAGCATATTGCGAGCCTCTTAAAGGGTGTTTTAAGGAGGAGTGCTCGATTGTATATAATTTACATAAAGTTGTCAGGTGGGGGTTCAAAAAAATATGGAGCGGTTTTAGCTCTTTAAATATAGGGAGTCTAGTAGTAATCCTAAAAATAGAGAGCATATTGCGAGGCTTTTAGAGGGTGTTTTAGAGAGGAATGCTCGATTATATATAATTTACTTATTGTTATCATATAGGGGTTCAAAAAAAATATGGAGCAGTTTTGGCTCCCAAAATATAGGGAGTCTAGTAGCAATCCTAATAATATAGAGCATATTGCGAGGCTCTTAGAGGTTGTTTTAGAGACGAGTGCTCGATTGTATATAATTTATTAAGGTTGTCGGGTGGGGGTTCAAAAAAAATATGGAGCGGTTTTGGCTCCTTAAATATAGAAAGTCTAGTAGAAATCTCAAAAATAGAGAGGAATTTTGCGAGGCTCTTAAAAGCGGTTTTAGAAAGGAGTGTTTGATTTATATATAATTTTCTAATGATTTTAGGGTGTTTTTGGGAGGCAATGGTGAGGCTCTAAGATAGTATTTTTGGGAGAAATGCTGGATAGTATATAATTTACTTAAGGTTATCTGTTGGGGGTTTAAAAAAAATATAGTGCAATTTGGCTCCCTAAACATAGGGAATCTAGTAGCAATCCCTTAGATAGAGAGTATATTGTGAGGCACTTAGAGGGTATTTTAGGGAGGAGTGCTCTATTATATACAATTTACTTTAGGTTGTAAGGTGGGGGTTCAAAAAAAATATGGCGCAGTTTTGGCTCCCTAAATATAGGGAGTCTAGTAAGAATCTCAAAAATAGAGAGCATATTGCGAGGCTCTTAGATGGTATTTTAGAGAGGAGTGCTTGATTGTATATAATTTACTTATGATTATCGGGTAGGGGTTCAAAAAAAATATGGAGCGGTTTTGGCTCCCTAAATATAGAGTGTCTAGTAGCAATCTTAAAAATAGAGAGACATATTGCGATGCTCTTAGAAGGTGTCTTAGGGAGGAGTGCTTGATTTATATATAATTTACTTATAATTTTAGGGTGTCAATGGCGAGACTCTTAGAGGTTGTTTTTAGTAAGAATGCTTGATTGTATATAATTTATTTAAGGTTATCGGGTGGTGGTTAAAAATAAATATGGAGTTGTTTTGTTTCCCTAAATATAGGTAGTCTAATAGCAATCCCAAAAATATAGGGTGTGAGGCTCTTAAATGGTATTTTAGGACGGAGTGCTCGATTAAATATAATTTACTAAAGGTTATCATGTGGGGGTTCAAATAAAATTTTGACCGATTTTGGCTCCCTAAATATAGGGAGTCTAGTAGCAATCCCAAAAATAGAAAGAATATTACGAGGCTCTTAGAGGGTGTTTTAGGGAGGAGTGCTCGATTGTATATAATTTACTATAAGGAGTCTAGTAGAAATTCTAAAAATAGAGAGGAATATTATGAGGCTCTTAGAGGGTGTTTTAGGGAGGAGCATTTAATTTATATATAATTTACTTATGATTTTAGTGTGTTTATGGGAGGCATTGGCGAGGTACTTAGAGGGTGTTTTTGGGAGGAATACTCGATTGTATTTACTTTACTTATGGTTGTCGGGTGGGGGTTTAAAAGAAATATGGAGCGGTTTTGGCTTCCTAAATACAGGGAGTCTAATAATAATCCTAAAAATAAAGTGTATATTGCGAGGGTCTTAAAGGGTGTGTTAGGGAGTATTGCTCGATTGTATATAATTTGCTTAAGATTGTCGAGTGGGGGTTCAAAAAAATATGAAGCGGTTTTGCCTCCCTAAATATAAGGAGTCTAGTAACAATCCCAAAAATAGAGAGCATATTTTTAGGCTCTTAGAGGGTGTTTTAAGAAGGAATGCTCGATTATATATAATTTACTTAAGGTTGTCGGGTGGAGGTTCAAAAAAAATATGGAGCGATTTTGGCTCCATAAATATAGGGAGTCTAGTAGCAATCCTAAAAATATAGAGCATATTGCGAGGCTCTTAGAGGGTTTTTTCGGGAGGAGTACTCGATTGTATATAATTTACTTAAGGTTGTCGGGTGGGGGTTCAAAAAAATATAGAGCGGTTTTGGGTCTCTAAATATAAAGAGTCTACTAGAAATCCCAAAAATAGAGAAAAATATTGTGAGGCTCTTAAATGGTGTTTTAGGGAGGAGTATTTGATTTATATATAAGTTACTTATGATTTTAGGGTATTTTTGGGAGGCAATGGTGAGGCTCCTAGAGGGTGTTTTTGAGAGGAATGCTTGATAGTATATAATTTACTTAAGGTTGACGGTTGGGGGTTTAAAAAAAATATGGTACGGTTTTGGCTCCCTAAATATAGCAAGTCTAGTAGCAATCCTAAAAATAGAGAGCATATTGCGAGGCTCTTGGAGGGTGTTTTAGGGACGAGTGCTCTATTATATATAATTTAATTAAGGTTGTCGGCTGGGGGTTCAAAAAAAATATGGAACGGTTTTGGCTCCCTAAATATAGGGAGTCCATTAGCAATCTCAAAAATAGAGAGCATATTGCGAGTCTCTTAGAGGGTGTTTTAGAGAGGAGTGCTCGATTGTATAAAATTTACATAAGATTTTCGAGTGGGGGTTAAAAAAAATATGGGATGATTTTGGCTCCCTAAATATATGGAGTCTAGTAGCAATCTAAAAAATAGAGAGACATATTGTGATGCTTTTAGAAGGTGTTTTAGGGTGGAGTGGTTGATTTATATATAATTTACTTATGATTTTAGGGTGTTTTTGGGTGGCAATGGCGAGGCTCTTAGAGGGTGTTTTTGGGAGGAATGTGCGATTGTATATAATTTACTTAATATTATCGGATGGGGGTTCAAAAAAAATATGGAGCGGTTTTGGCTCCCTAAATATAGGAATTCTTGTAGCATTCCCAAAAATAGAGAGCATATTATAATGCTCTTAGAGGGTGTTTTAGGGATGAGTGTTTGATTGTATATAATTTACTAAAGGTTATCGGGTAGGGGTTCAAAAGAAATATGGAGCTGTTTTGACACCCTAAATATAGGGAGTCTAGTAGCAATACCAAAAATAGAGGGAAATATTGTGAGGTTCTTAGAGGGTGTTTTAGGGAGGAGTGATTAATTTATATATAATTTACTGATGATTTTTGGGTGTTTTTGGCAGGCAATGATGAGGCTCTTAGAGGGTGTTTTTGAAAGGAATGCTCGATTGTATATAATTTTATTTAATATTGTTGTGAAGGGGACTAAAACAAATATGGAGTGATTTTGGGTCCCTAAATATAGGGAGTCTAGTAGCATCCCAAAAATAGAGAGAATATTGTGAGGCCCTTAAAGTGTGTTTTACGGATGAGTGCTTGATTTATATATAATTTACTTATGATTTTAGGGTGTTGTTGTGAGGCAATGGCGAGGATCTTAGAGGGTGTTTATGGGAGGAATGCTTGATTGTATATAATTTACTTAAGGTTCTCATGTGGGGGGTTCAAAAAAAATATAGAGTGGTTTTGTCTCCCAAACTATAGGGAGTCTAATAGAAATCCCGAAAGTAGATAGCATATTGCAAGACTCATAGAGGGTGTTTTAGGGATGAGTGCTCGATTATATATAACTTACTAAAGTTTGTTGGGTGGGGGTTCAAATAAAATATAGAGTGGTTTTGGGTCCCTAAATATAGGGAGTCTAATAGCAATCCCAAAAATAGAAAGCATATTCCGAGGCTCTTAGAGGGTGTTTTAGGGAGGAGTGCTCGATTGTATATAATTTACTAACGGTTATCAGGTGGGGGTTCAAAAACAATATAGTGCGGTTTTGGCTCCTTAAATATAAGGAGTCTAGTAGCAATCCCAAAAAAAAAGAGAAATATTGCGAGGTACTTAGAGGGTGTTTTAGGGAGGAGTATTTAATTTATATTTAATTTACTTATGATTTTTGGGTATTTGTGGGAGGCAATGGAGAGGCTCTTAGAGGGTGTTTTTGGGAGGAATTCTCAATCGTATATAATTTACTTAAGGTTGTCAGGTGTTACAAAAAATATAAAGCGGTTTTTGCTCCTAAAATATAGGGAGTCTAGTAGCAATCCCAAAAATAGAGAGCATATTATGAGGCTCTTAGAGGGTGTTTTAGGGAGGAGTACATGATTGTATATAATTAACTTAAGGTTATCGGGTGGGGGTTCAAAAAAAATATCGAGCGGTTTTGGATCCCTAAATATAGGGAGTCTTGTAGCAATCCCAAAAATAAAAAGCATATTGCGAGGCTATTAGAGGGTGTTTTAGGGAGGAATGCTCGATTGTATATAATTTACTAAAGGTTGTCGAGTGGGGGTTCAAAAAAAATATAGAGCGATTTTGGCTCCCTAAATATAGGTAGTCTAGTAGCAATCCTAAAAATAAAGAGGAATATTACGAGACTCTTAGAGGGTGTTTTAGGGAGGAGTGTTTAATTTATATATAATTTACTTATGATTTTAAGGTATTTTTAGGAGGCAATGGCGAGGCTCTTAGAGGGTGTTTTTGGGTGGAATGCTCGATTGTATATAATTTACATAAGGTTGTCGGTTAGGGATTTAAAAAAAATATGGTACGGTTTTGGCTCCATAAATATTGAGAATCTAGTAGCAATCTCAAAAATAGAAAGCATATTGAGAGGCTCTTAGAGGGTGTTTTAGGGAGGAGTGATCGATTGTATATAATTTACTTAAGGTTGTCGAGTAGGGGTTCAAGAAAAATATGGAGCGAATTTGGTTCTTTAAATATAGGAAGTCTAGTAGCAATCCCAAAAATAAAGAGGAATATTGCGAGACACTTAGAGGGTATTTTAGGAAGGAGTGTTTAATTCATATATAATTTATATATGATTTTAGGGTATTTTTGGAAGGCAATGATGAGACTCTTAGTGGGTGTTTTTGGGAGAAATGCTCGATTGTATATAATTTACCTAAAGTTATCAGGTGGGGGTTTAAAAGAAATTTGCAGCAATTTTGGCTCCCCAAATACAGGGAGTCTAGTAGCAATCCCAAAAATAGAAAGCATATTGTGAGGCTCTTAGAGGGTATTTTTGGGATGAGTGCTCGATTGTATATAATTTACTTAAAGTTATCGGGTGGGGGTTCAAAAAAAATATGGAGCGGTTTTGGCTCCATAAATATAAGAAATCTAGTAGCAATCATAAAAATATAAAGCATATTGCGAGGCTCTTAAAGGGTGTTTTTGAGAGGAGTGCTTGATTGTATATAATTTAGTTAAGGTTATCATATGGGCATTCAAAAAAAATATGGAGCGGTTATGGCTCTCTAAATATAAGGAGTCTAGTAGCAGTACCAAAAATATAGAGCATATTGCAAGGCTCTTAAAGGATATTTTAGGGAGTAGTGCTCGATTGTATATAATTTACTTAAGGTTATCTGGTGGTGGTTCAAAAAAAATATGGACTGGTTTTGGCTCCCTAAATATAGAGAGTCTAGAAGAAATCCCAATAATAGAGAGGAATATTGCGAGGCTCTTACAGGCTGTTTTAGGGAGGAGTGTTTGATTTATATATAATTGACTAATGATTTTAGGGTGTTTTTGGGAGGCAATGGCGAGGCTCTTAGACGGTGTTTTTGGGAGCAATGATCGATAGTATATAATTTACTTAAGGTTGTTAGTTGGGGGTTTAAAAAAAATATAAGGCAATTTTGGCTCCCTAAATATAGGGAGTCTAGTAGCAATCTCAAAAATAGTGAGTATATTGCGAGGCTCTTAGAGGGTTTTTTAGGGAGGAGTGCTCTATTATACATAATTCAATTAAGGTTATCAGGTGGGGGTTTAAAAAAAATATAGAGCAGTTTTGGCTCCCTAAATATAGGGAGTCTAGTAGCAATCTCAAAAATGTAGAGCATGTTATAAAGCTCTTAGAGGGTGTTTTAGAGAGGAGTGCTTGATTGTATATAACTTACGTAAGGTTGTCAGGTGGGGGTTCAAAAAAAATATGGAGCAGTTTTGACTCCCTAAATATAGGGAGTCTAGAAGCAATCTTAAAAATAGAAATACATATTGCAATGCTCTTAGAAGGTGTTTTAGGGAGGAGTGCTTGATTTATATATGATTTACTAATGATTTTAGGGTGTTTTTGCGTAGTAATGGCGAGGCTCTTAGAGGGTGTTTTTAGGAGTAATGCTTTTTGGTGGGGGTTTAAAAAAAATATTGAGCAGTTTTGACTCCCTAAATATAGGGAGTCTTGTAGCAATCCTAAAAATATAGAGCATATTACGAGGCTCTTAGAGAGTATTTTAGAGATAAGTACTCGATTATATATAATTTACTAAAGGTTATCTAGTTGGGTTTCAAAAACAATTTGGAGCAATTTTGGCACCTAAATATAGGGAGTCTAGTAGCAATCCCAGAAATAGAAAGCATATTGCGAGAATCTTAGAGGGTGTTTTAGGGAGGAGTGCTCGATTGTATATAATTTACTAAAGGTTGTCGATTGGGGGTTGTGGTCGCGGAAAAAGATTCGGGTCGTCTTTATTGCGGATCACACGAGATTACAAATTTTCTTTGATCAGGAGATTGTGGGAGAGATCCTCTGGAGGGTCCCTTTGATCCGCGTCTCCACGTGGTGTTCGTGCGAGAGCTCTGAAGGGGTTGCCTAGGACAGAGGTCTTTACAGGGTGAGGGTTTTTTAGAGGCTAAGGAGTTTCTGCCGTTGATTTTGTCCCGTCCGTGCTTCGCGCTTTCTCGGCTAGGGAGGCTTTGGGCTTCGTTCCTTGGTCTTCGTGTCTTCCTCGATCCTGGCTCGACCTCAACGTCCTTGATCGTCGGTTCGCGGCGTCGATCGTGTTTTTGGCGTCAGCTTCGGCTTTGGCTTTCGGCTTTGGCGTAGCTTTGGCGTGGCTCTGGCGTTTGCTTTGCTTTGGCGCTTGCGCTTGAACGTAGGCGAGTAGAGGCTTGCGATGCTTTAGTTCTTCCGGACTTCGCGTTGTATCGGCTAGAATGTGCGGTGCTTTGCTCGTGACCGTCGTAGTTGCTTGGCTTTGGCACGTGCGTTGCTTTAGCGCGGGCTTTACCGAAGCGTTTGCTTTGGCTTCTTGCGTCGGCTTTGACTTTAGCTTTGACTCGATCTTCTTCTCGAACGACTGGCGTTGCTTCTTCAAGGCTTCTTTCTTCTTCCAACTTCCTCGACGGTTGCGGCGTCGGCCTGGCTTTTCGGTGGGGGTAGCACCGATCTTCGTGCGATGGTTGTAGCGTCGACTTTTGTTGATGAAGACGGCAGGGGTAGCACCGGCTTCGGCACGACGTTTGTAGCGTCGACTTTTGGTTGACGAAGGCGGCAGGGGTAGCACCGGCTTCAGGCTTTCTTCTCCTGGCTTTCTTCTTCGTGCAAGGAGTTGATGCCTTTGAAGACGACGGGTGTTGTCGGCTTCGATCTTCTTCTCCGGCCTTTGCTTATGGCGTCTTCGGAGCTGATGAAGATCGTTGGAGCGATCGGGTGATGACGGCTCCGGGTCTTCTTCTCCACGCTTCTTCTTCGTGCGAGGAGTCGAAGCTCTGATCTCCGAGTGTAAGGTCTTCACGTTGATGAGGACTTGAAGGGCCAAGGACTCCCGTAGGATATGCTTGCCGTGTCTCGTGAAGCCTTCGGTCTTCAAGCGTTGGAGCTTCTTCGTAGCGCTCTTTCGTCTTCAGCTTTTCGGACCCTTGATGCCTTCCCCCACCCCCTCTATTTATAGGCAAAGGTGGGTGGTTGGGGGAGATATTGCTGAAATCTTTTTGTTTCATCCAATATCTCCCCCCATAACCATCAAGATTTTGTTCCTTGATTCGGGGAAACAAACTCAACCCCCTCCCTTTTAGTTGGGGTGGTTATGGGCTAGATGTGACTCGATCTTTTAAAGATTGAGTTGTTATTCTTGTTGCACTTTTGGATCGGATGGCGACACAACGTCATCTTGTCCGTTGGATCGAGGGATCGTCGCGGATCTACGGCTACGTAGACGTCCACGCCACCTCCCCCCGCATCGAGGCGGTTTTGATTTCTTTTTCCTTTCTTTTCTTTTTCTTTTCTTTTTCTTTTCTTTTTCTTTCCTTTTTCTTTTTCTTTTTCTTTTCTTTTTCTTTTAGGGCCGGCCCCACCTCTCCATGAAGAGGGGGGCATGGTTTTCTAGAAGGGCCGGCCCCACCTCTTCATGAAGAGGGGGGCACGGTTTTCTAGAAGGGCCGGCCCCACCTCTCCATGAAGAGGGGGGGCACGGTTTTCTAGAAGGGGGGCCGGTGGGCCCCCCTCTTTGTGTCCGAGTTGCGGGTCCGGTGGGACCCGTTTGCTTTGGGTCGGGCCATGGCGCGCGAATTGAGTTCGCACGTGGGCCTAGTTCGCACGCGGGCCGTTGTGTGCGGGCCGAGTTTCGCATACGGGCTGTTGTGTGCGGGCCGAGTTTCGCATGCGGGCCGTTGTGTGCGGGCCGAGTTTCGCATGCGGGCCGTTGTGTGCGGGCCCAAGTTGCATGAGCGAGTCGGGTTCGACCCGAAGATCATCGAGTGCAAGCCCATTTTTTGTGTACAAATCGGGTTCGACCCGAAGGCCGTTGGGTGCGGGCCTATTTTTTTGTGTAAAAATCGGGTTCGATCCGTGGGCTAATTTCGATGCCCACAAGTGCCCCCTCAAGTTCGAGTGCGCCCGCGGGAAACGCGTAGCGGTTGGACTTGAGTCGCGTATTCGTGGGATTAGGTCTTTAAAAGGACCCCTGTTTTTCGTTTCTCTTCATTATCAGTGATTCTCGGCGGCTTGGAGTCGAGAGCTCTGCTAGGGTTTCTTGCTTCGCAACGATGCCGCGGAGGATGAAGATGGTGACGTCATGGGGTTCACAGAGGAGGGAAGATCGCCGGCCCGTGGACGGCGGCGGGTTGCCGGCGAGGTGATCCTTCTCCTCCTCCTTTTTCTTCTTCTTCTTCTTCCTCTTCTTCTTCTTCTTCTTCTTCTTCTTCACATGGTGCGAGAGGGCGCGACGGGCGTGGCCGGGGGCTGCTGTGGCGGCCGGCGCGCGGGTTGGAGGCGCGGGAGGGCGCAAGTCGGAGGGTGCGAGGCGCGGGTGCGGCCGGGGGCTGCTATGGCGGCCGGTGCACGGGCTGGAGGCGCGGGGCGCGGGCGCAGCACGCGGGGGCCGGAGGCGTGGGCGCAGCGGTCGGCGCGGCAGGGCGCGGGGGCCGGAGGCGTGGGCGCAGCAGGCGGCGCGGTAGGGCGCGGGGGCCGGAGGCGTGGGCGCAGCGGGCGGCGCGGGGGCCGGAGGCGACCGGGGCTGCGGGTGCAGCGCGCGGGGCCGGAGGCGTGGGCGCAGCGGGCGGCGCGGGGGCCGGAGGCGGCCTGCGCCCGCGGGGCCGGAGCCGGGCTCGGTCGGAGGCACGGGGGCCGGCGGCACGGGCGCAGGGTGGTAGGGCGTGGGGCCGGAGCCGGGCGCAGCGGGCGCGGGGCCGGGTCCGCGGAGTGTAGGGCGGCAGGGCGCTGGGGCTGCAGCCGGGCTCGGCCGGAGCCGGGCTCGGTCGGAGGCACGGGGGCAGGAGCCGGGCTCGGCCGGAGGCGCGGGGCAGCGCGGTAGGGCGCGGGGGCCGGAGCCGGGGGCGGAGGCGGCCGGTGCAACAGCACCCCCCCTTCTTTACGTGTTTTTAATAGGAGAGGATGGGGTCGTGGCTTTTGGCCATGACCCCCCTCCTTTTTAGGCTTATTTGATGGAAGGACGAAAGCCCCCCCCCCACCCCCCCGTATGTTTTGATAGGAGAGAAAGGGAGGGGGTTGCGGCTTTTTGCCGTGACCCCCCTCCTTCTTTCCTTTATCGGCTCGAAGGACTGCAGCACCCCCCCCCCGTTTGTTTTGATAGGAGAGAGAGAGAGAGGGGGTTGCGGCTTTTTGCCGTGACCCCCCCTCCTTCTTTCCTTTTTTTGGCTCGAAGGACGGCAGCACCCCCCCCCCCCCCCCGCATGTTTTGATAGGGGAGAGAGAGGGAGAGAGAGAGAGAGAGGGAGGGTTGCGGCTTTTTGTCGTGACCCCCCTCCTTTTTATCTTTATTTGTTCGAATGACGGGGCGCCCCTTTTGCTTAGGCCTCCCCCCCGATTTCTTCGTTTCTGTATTCGGAAACTATCTGACTTGGGCTTTGTGTTCTTTCTTTTTCAGGTCTCGTCGTTACGAGAGCTTTCCGAGTTCCGGCTGGATTATTGATGCGGTCTTCCACGGGAGTACGTACCTTCGCTTCCCCTTCGCGCAAGTCTTCCATCACCATGCTTCGAGACAGGAGACCGGGCTGTCAGTGCTTCAGCTTTTGACGCACGAGCGAGTTTGCGAGGATGGCGTGACCGACGGCTCTTGTCGAGTGTTAAAACTTGGCGAGCGCATCCTTACTGACGAAGGATCTTCCCGGCAAATTGTCCGGCCGAGCTTGGGGTTACCGTTTCACCATACTGGAGATGAGTCAGTTCCGGTCCCTGTTGTTGCTTTGAAGATATGCTCCCACCGTACGCGATAGGGTGTGGGGATTCAATCGCGTGGAGATGTCACCTATCTGGGAGGTTTCCGGGACTGGATGAAAGAGCTATCCAGCGCGTTGGAGGCAGAGCCAGGGATGGAGCGTCTGGCGAGGTTTGTGGAGCCGGCTTGTTGGGAGTACAGTCGTCCGGATGGTATGTACCGGGCTCTGTGTGAGCAGTGGTGCCCTGAGACCAACACCTTCTTGACCGGAGCTGGTGAGATTGGGATCACCCTTCGCGACGTGCATGTCATCTCTGGGTGTCCAGAAGTTCAGAGCTACTATCAGGAGGAGGTTCCTTCTCTAGAGGTTTTGACGGACCCAGACGAATCTCCTTGCTTCTGCCTTTTGCTTTTTAAGGCGTATGCTATTATAGCGGCGCGCGAGAGGTCAGACCGGGTACTTCACTCGGATTGGGTGGACTTCTGGTTTCGAGGAGAGTATCGTCACGCTCCCCCTTCGAGTCACCCGATGTGGAGATATGCTTCGTCAAAGAGACCGGCGCCTGGCACCTTCCGGCGACCGATTGAATCTCTAAAGAAAGAGTGGTGTTCGATGGCCGGGGCGCAACGTCCCTGGGAAGTTTTGGGACTTGAAGAATGCAGCGATGACTGGCGTGCTGTTTACTGGTCAGCGGGGTTAGTACTTTTCCTCTGCCGCTTTGCTTTACCCTGGGAAGGGGATGTGGTACGTCCTGGGACCTTCCTTGCGGCTGCTCGGATGGTGACTGGAGATTTTCTTAACCTGGCGCCGGCAATTCTCTGCTCGTTGTACGGTGGGCTTAGCGGCACCTACTGGAGTTTATCGAGTGCAGGTAATGAAAGAGGGGAGGTAGGCAGAGCCAGTTCTTTTTGCCCCCTGCATTACCTCTATGGTTGGATTGGGCTTCACTTTTCGAAGGGGATCTTTGCGGTGCGTGGACCTTCGACCTCGGTGCCCATTCTTCCATGTGTGGGAGGTGTAATGAACGCTTTTTATGCATGGGAGCGTCCGAAGCCTAGTGCCCGAGAGTGTTTACGGCGCATGGGCCCCTCTGACTTCGAATTTGTATCGGAAAATGCACTGGCGCTTTCTATGAAATCCCTGGTGTGTGATGGGGCGGAGATGTCCGAGCCTTTGTACTGGAGCATGGTGAGTTGCAGGCCTGGGTATCTTGTTTGGCGTCGTGGGGATGTAGTGGAGGTGGCAAGGTACTCTCCCCACCGGTTTGCTCGCCAGCAGGGCTTTCGGCAGGAGTTGCCTGGGACTCCTTTGCGCCTGCGGTTACGTTACACTCCGCAGGAGGCGTACCGCCTCTGGGGAGCGCTTTACGATCGATGTACTTGATGTACTTTCTCACCGGGGATTAAGTCGGGCGGCAAGGATGCCGCAACTCCTGAGTATCGTCGCTGGGTCAACGGGTCAGTGCTTCCCCTCTTGGCTGGCCTTCCGCTAGACGTCCTTGCTAGCAGCGAGCGGGCTGACTTTCCTTTTGACTCTTTGGCGGGGTCAGAGGATCGCCATCTTTGGTCCAAGGAGCGATGGTCAGAGAACTCTTGTGGACATCGAGAGAGTACTTCCCAAGCTTCACTTTCTGTGCAAGAAGTTGAGATGGCTCCGTCCTCCAAGGTTCAGGGCCTTCCTGAGACTCAGGCTTCTTGGAGTGGGGGTGCTTCTCCCAAGAGGAGAAAGTTGGACCTCTTGTGTGAGGCAGCTTTGACTAGTGCTGGCGAGGCAGGGCCAGCTCGAGACGGAGAGCCAGGGCTTTTTATCGATGGGGTAATCCCTCCTTCTGGGGTATCTTCATCGGACGCTGCAGGTATATCTTGTTTTTAGTTTCTCATGAATTTCTGTGCTTGTATTCTTACTTCGTTGGCTGAGTTGTCCAGCTCTCATTTTGGCAGGGTCTGCTGGACCGGACTGCGAGTCTGCCCCGAAGGGGGTTGGGCAGGAGTGCTCTCCCATCAGAGCAACGTTGATTGAAGGTGGCGGGCTGGATGTTCCCTGGGATAACTTGGAGCTTTTGGGAGCGTGTGGAGCAGACTTTACCGGCAGTGCTGTCAACCTGGATGATATTGACGTGGAGCAGTTGGGCTTTGGTGAGGAGGATGAGGTCTCCAGTGTAGGGAGAGAACAGACTCCTCCAGCTAGGTCCGGTACTCCGGCAGAGGTTACTCCCGCAATCGTTTTGTCGGAAGGTTTGCCTGTGCCTCCTCCTTCGGCTCTGGTGGTTCCGCTGACTGTTATCACGGCGATGGTCCAGGAGGCGGTTCCTTCACTTGAGCCTTCAGGGCCGGAGCCCACCTTGCCTGTTCACTCAGAGGCAGACAAGAGAAAGTACAGTTCGCGAGACCTTCTCTCTGTGCTTCTTTTGGAGAGCTGTCAGAAGTATATCCAGACGACGCTCGCACCCTTCCAGGAAGAGGGCTTTGCCGCTTTGAGCAGCTGGTGGGTCCTCGAGGGGCCTGAGTTTTGCAAGAACCTGGCGGCCTTCCAGGTAGATGGCTCTTTGTTTGAGACACAGATGCGTGTTCTCTTGGCGGATAGTGAAGCTCATTGTTTGAAACGGGCTTTGCTGGAAGATGACCTTCCCCTGATACTGGCAAAGGCTGAGGACGAGGAGCGTCGACTGGAGGCGCAGCATGCACTTGCCACTGCGAGCCTTGTTCGGGCACGGAAGAAGCTAGAGGCTGCTCGCGCATCTTTCGAGAAAGCTGAGACGATCGAGGAGTCTTCTGGAGCAGACCTGGCAAAGCAGCGTATCGAGCTGGCGACGCATCGGGAGCGGGTAGCTTCTCGATCTTCAGAGTTGGAGCGCATGGAGGTTACTGACGGCGAGCTGCTCCAACGTCTCAAAGGATTTGATTCGCTTTACTAGCATGTCGCATTTCCTTTTCTTTCTTGTCATTTCTGCTGAACAGACTTGTAGTTCTGCTTTTCTTTATCTGGTGATAACTTAATATCATGCATCTATTTTTTTTTTTTTGGGGGCTTGTATTCTGGAATGGCAGAGCTTGGTTGTGTTTTTCTTTTGTTTGGACTGAACCTTTACAGGCTGCCTACGTACCCTACTGAGAGGGATCAAGTCACACGTAGTTCCTTTTTTTTTTTTTTTGCAAGGAGTGTCGCCTTGCTTTTAGGCATAGTACCTTTTGAGGTACTTGCCATTGATAGGGCCGAGTGTAAGCCCTTCTGGCATGGTGAGAAGATATGCGCCGTTGGAGTAGACCTCTTTGACAACGTGCGGTCCATCCCACTTGGCGTCGAACTTCTTTCCTCCTCGATGTGAAAGGATGATGGGGCGTTTGACTGCGAGCACCAATTCTCCTTCTTGGAAGGATCGAGGGCGAATCCTTTTGTTGAAGGCTCGGGTTAGCCTGGCTTGGTAGCATTCCAGGCGTTGCTGGGCTTCGAGGCGCTTTTCATCTAGGGCTTCTAATTCCGCTAGGCGAAGTTGAGTGTTGTCGCCGTTGACGAGGCCTTCCTGGACGGCTATCCTGAGTGACGGGATCTGGAGTTCAAGCGGGAGGACAGCTTCTACTCCGTAGACCAGCGAGTACGGAGTCGCCTGTGTCGGCGTGCGAAAAGAGGTGCGATATGCCCATAGTGCTTCACCCATGCGTTCATGCCAGTCTTTCTTCGATTTTGAGACGACTTTCTCCAAAAGTTTGCAGAGTGTTTTATTGAAAGCTTCAGCTAGGCCGTTGGCAGAGGCATTGTACATGGTTGAACACCTTTGCTTGATATCGAACTTGGCGCAAAATTGGCTGACGGCGGCGTTCTTGAATTGCTTCCCGTTGTCCGTAACGATATAGCGAGGGATGCCGTACCGGAAGATGATGTCGTTCTGGATGAAGTTGATGACAGAGTGCCTGGTAACTTCTCGCAATGGTACTGCCTCAGCCCACTTGGAGAAGTAATCTGTTACCGCCAGGATATAAAGATGCTGTTTGGATGACTTGGGCAGTGGACCGACAATATCGAGTCCCCATCCATCGAAGGGCCATAATGCGATGGTTGGATGCAAAGGTTCCGGAGGCTGACGGATGTAGTCGCCATGCAGCTGGCAAGTGTGGCATCTTTTTGCAAACTCGAGGGAGTCCTTGATCATAGTGGGCCAGTAGTACCCCATCCGCCTGATGCGGAAGTGCAGCTTTGGACCGGACTGATGTGAGCCACAGATCCCGGCATGGACTTCTTCTAGTGCTGTTTCCGCTTCTTCTTTTGCAAGACACCTCAGGAGCGCACCATCGTAGCTTCGACGGTACAACTCGTTGTTGAAGTGGAAGAATTTCAGAGACCGCCGGCGAATGTCGGCCTTACGCTTCGGATCTTCAGGGAGCTTCCCGTGGACAAGAAAGTCTATAAATGGTTGTCTCCAGTCTAGCTCGTCGGTCACGAAGACGTGTACTGTATTGACTTGGTCCGGGATTCCCATAGGGAGGTCTTACTCGGTGATCACCATCCTCTTACAGATAGGGATGATGAGTTGGCTTTTTTCTGGGAACGGAAGTGTAGCCGCTAAATTTGCAAGCGCATCAGCCTGCTGATTAAGGTTTCTGGGAACATGCTGGATTGAAGCATCTTTGAGTGTACCAAGGAGTTTCAAGGCTCGTAGGTGCAATGGCACGAGATCTTCTTTGTTGACCTCGTATGCCCCCAATATCTGCTGAATGATGAGTTGAGAGTCGCCGAAAATTGTGAGCCCTTAAAGTTTCATATCATTGGCGAGTTCGAGGCCAATGATCAGAGCTTGATATTCCGCCCTGTTGTTGGAGCATGGCTCTGATAGTAGAAACGAGAAGGGAAGTACTTCATCATTTGGTGTGACGAAGATAACTCCCGCTCCTGCTACATCTTGCCTGGCCGCACCGTCGAAGAACATTTTCCAAGAAGGGGCGATGTCGATGCAGAATACTTCTTCGTCTGGGAGATCTTCCGATAGTTCCCATTCTGCTGGAAGGGGGTATTCTGCTAGGAAGTCTGCGAGAGCTTGACCTTTGACCGCTTTACGAGGGACAAAGGTGATGTCAAACTCAAGGAGGAGCAAAGCCCACTTGGCCAGACGTCCGGAGAGCACTGGTCTCGACATGATGTATTTGAGCGGATCGGCTTTTGAGATGAGCCTGATGGCGTGAGCTAACATATAGTGTCGCAGCTTTTTTGTAGCGAAGATGAGCGCCAGACAGACCTTCTCAATCGGAGAGTAGTTTAGCTCCGCGCCGATGAGAGTGCGGCTCAAATAGTAGTATGTTGTTTCCTTGCCTAGCTCGTTGTCTTGAGCCAGGAGTGCCCCCAAGGACTACTCCTGGGTGCTGATGTAAAGGACCAATGGCTTTCCTTGAACTGGTGCTGTCAGAACCGGGGGCTTGAGTAAGTAATCCCTAATGTTTTGGAGGGCTTCCTGACAAGCTTCATCCCACTTGAATGCCGCTCCTTTCTTCATGAGGCGACTGAAGGGCCTGCATTTTCCAGCTAAGTTGGCGATGAACCTTCTGATATATGCTAGATGGCCCTGGAGACCTCGGAGGTCTCGCACGGTTTTCGGGATTAGCATATTGAGGATAGCATCTATTTTGGATTGATCTATCTCGATGCCTCGATGGCGTACGACAAAGCCGAGAAACTTTCCCGAGGAGACCCCAAATGCGCATTTAAGCGGGTTCATGCGGAGCTGGTACCTTCGAAGTCGCTTGAAGATTAGCTCGAGGTCTTGAAGATGTGTTGACTTTTGTCTTGATTTTACCACGAGGTCGTCGACGTAGCATTCTACATTCTGATGAAGGATATCGTCGAAAATTTTTTGCATGGCTCGTTGGTAAGTGGCTCCTGCATTTTTCAAGCCGAAAGGCATGACTTTGTAGCAGTAGATCCCTTTTGGCGTGCGGAATGCCGTAAGCTCTTCGTCTTTGGGCGCCATCCGGATCTGGTTGTAACCCGAGGATCCATCCATGAAGGTTAGTGCTTCATGGCCTGTTGTTGCATCCACCATTAGTTCTGTGATTGGCAGTGGGAAGTCATCTTTGGGGCATGCATTGTTTAAGTCCCTGAAGTCCACGCATACTCTGATCTGGCCGTTCTTCTTCTTGACTGGGACCACGCTGGAGATCCATGTTGGGTATTTAACTTCTCGGATAAAGCCGGCTTCAATGAGCCTGTTGACTTCGCCCTCTATTTGCGGTACCAGTTTCGGTCGGTAGCGTCTTTGTCCTTGCTTGACGGCGCTAGCTCCATGTCTGACAGCAAGCTGATGTACTGCAATCTTGGGGTCAAGTCCGGGCATTTCCTTGTAGGACCATGCGAAGACATCTCTGTATTCTTGGAGTAGCCTGATGTATGCAGCTTCCTCTTCGGGAGTCAGGAGTGCACTTACGAATGTAGGCCGAGGATCCTCTTGCGTACCCAAGTTGATTTCCTTCAAATCGTCGACGGTAGATTGCCCCCCTTCTTCGAGGACCGGCGGGGCGTCGAGCAACTCGTCGTCCGAAGTAGAAGATGCGTCGATTGGAGAGTCGGAAATGGTGATATGATTAACAGAGACCATGATAATGTTGGTGATGTCGCCAGTTTCGTAGAATGAGAAGGGTGGGTGGGTGGGAATGATTTTTCTCACCTCAGTGGGTGGCTTTTCCAAACGGTCGAATACTGACCTTTGCTTTGCTTGTCTGATTGGCCCAAGTCTTTTGAATACTGATATGGGATTTTGACTTGCCTGGTTTTTGACGCTCTTCTTTTGCTTTTAAGGTACGGTCCGACGCCGAGCTCGATATCGCCTTCTTTTGGTGCCTTTTGTACCGGGATGAATATTGGTGGAGCGTGCATCGGAAGCTGACGATCCCTCTTCCGCTTCATTCACCAACTTCACCTCAATGTAGTTAGAGGTGAAGGTCTTCTCTCCTGTTATCTTGATGACCATCGGGGTTTGACGAGAGCCGATGCCTCGCCGATTTGGTGGGATCTGCTCGCCACCCTGGAGTAAATGGGCTTGAGTCTTAGTCATCCCGTATGGTATTGGAGCTGGCAGGAGCGTACTCATATGTGCAGCACTGTCTTTGTCATAGCCAGCTTTGAACAGCAGCTTGGCGGCATTTTGCCCCCAGCTTCCTTTTGGCTTGAATGTGAGTTGGCTGGATTGGAAGGGATTGATGGGTTTTGGCGAACTTGAAGCTTGCCCCAAGCTGGGTAGTGGCAGTGTCATCTCTTGCAGAGTGATGACATTAGCTTCTGATAGCGGCTGGACCATCCCTTTTGGCGGGGCAAAAGGTGGTGGTTCATCTTTGCGAAGCCACTGAGGCGTGAGGCGTAAGACTGTCGTAGCTTGGGCAGGTAATGGAGTGTGCTTCATGGATCTTGGCTTGGAGCTGATGCGCATTCTTCGTCTCGGCGCTAGCACTTCTTTGACTTCGCGTATCGCCTTAGATAGTGGTACTGGATTTGGGGTTGGCAGAGCTTCTTCCTGCTCCATCCTTTTAGCTTTCTGAGTTCGAGGAGCTTTAGCTGGAAGGACTTCTGCAACAAGGTCCTTTGCTTGGTAAAACTTGGCATCGGCGAGGTGCGCTTCAGCCTCATTGAATGGTTTGTCGTCTGCAACAATGCACTTCTCCAGACCTTCCTCGTAGTACTTGAGGCATTGGTGCCAGGTAGACACTACGACACCGTTTTCGTGCAGCCACGGTCTTCCCAGCAAGAGGTGATATGATGTTTGACAGTCAATGACGTGGAAAAGAACCGTCGTGTCAAGTTGACTGATGGAGAGTTTTAGACAAATGATCCCTATGGTGGACTGTCCTCCTTGGTTGAACCCTTGAATGACCAGCTGGCTTTGCGAGAGCTGGTCGGTGGTGATGCCGAGCTGGCGCATTGTTTGGATAGGCATGATATTGACGGCGGAGCCGCAGTCCAACAGGATTCGATTTACCGGCTTCTCGTTGATGTATCCTGAGACATAGACAGGTCGATTGTGCAGTCGTGCTCCGAGCTACAGATCTTCGTCCGAGAAAGTTATTGCTGCGTTACATAAGATAATAGTTTTGTCCTTCTCGGCGTTTTTCTTCTTTCTTTTGTAGCTGTCTGGGTCTGTCAAAGCCTCGGTCATTGCTAGGCGAGCTTTCTCTGGGAGGTGTAGTGCTTCTATGAGTGGCAAGTGCAGGATTGCCTCATCGTAAGCAGCAGTACTGTCTTTGTCGGAATCATCCTCCTCGTTGTCGGTGTTGCTTTCTTTGGAAGGCTTGATCCTATCTTCTTTTTCCGGTGCTATGTGAATCTCAACCATGCAACAGGAGGCTTCGTGCTGCTGATTAGCTGGGAGGAAGTAATCGGGGAAGAACTCTTGCAACGTTGTCGGTTCTGGAGGGCTTTGCAGGAGGAGCTCATCAGGATCTGCTGGCGGTACTTTGAATTCCCTCCTTCCTGGAGCTTTGCTTTTCTTTTTGTAAGTTCTTCGTTCCGGAAGCTTCTTTGTTACCCGATCGAGCTTGCGACTTCTTGACATCCATGGCCTTCGTCTGCGGGGCAACATGACCCAGGCATCTTCATCAGTGGATTCTTCGTTACCAAGGTGAAGGTCTGGAATGGCAGCTGTAGGTTCTTCATGGGTCGAGGAGACCTGCTTCTCTGGGGACCTTGGTGGTTCGCCTTCTGACTCCCAGTCGGTGGGCTTGATTTCTTCTATTGAGACAGACGGAGGTTTGGAATAGAGGACGTAGTAGTCGAATTTACCTGAGGGCTGGCCTAACAGGCCGACCTCCGGGTCTCCTTGTTCGTACCTTGTCTGGAGATTCGTGGGTTCTCCGTGATTCGGGGAGCCTTGCTCCTCTGGGGACCTTGGAGGTTCGCCTTCTGACTCCCAGCCGGTGGGCTTGATTTCTTCTATTGAGACAGGACGAAGGTCTGGAGTAGAGGACGTAGTAGTCGAATTTACCTGAGGGTTGACCTAACAGACCGACCTCCGGGTCTCCTTGCTCGTACCTTGTCTGGAGATTCCGTTGGGACATAGCTTTGTTTGGGGGAGACGTCGATGTAGGCGACGGCTGCCCCCAAGGCAGTGACGTTTCTTGCTCAGCGAGCTTAGGAGCGTACTGCTGTCGTCTTGAGACTTTCCGTCGTGGAGCCAACTTCGCAATTGGCCTTTGGCGATTGATGCGCAACTTGGGCCTTCTCTGGTGGGTGGCAATGAGTACCGGTTGAAACGAACCGAAGGTGATGGATGTCATGTTTGCTGTTGCAACGTTGCTGGAGTCGATCTCAATTTTTCCTTGCTTTGCAAGCGCCATGATCTTTTCTTTGAAGACGAAACATTTCTCGATAGGGTGGCTAACCAGTCGATGGTATTTGCAGAAGAGCGGATCATTGACACGATGCATCTGCTCGGGCCTTTTTGAAGGAGGAAGCTCGATCATCTTTTCTTGTAGCAGTTGATCGAACATGGAGGAGACTTCCGATTCTGGAAAAGGATACTCTTTAGCCTCGAGTTCTTCTAGAGTCATCTTCGACTGCCTTTGGGGTGGAGGCGGTGGTATGGCAGCTCCCTTTTCTTGATCCGACTTACCGCTGATTTTGAGTGGCTTAGAGGTCGAGGCGATGTCGGCGACGTTGACTTGCTTTGATTTGGGTGCCGGCGTTTTGTCTTTCTTTTTCACCTTCAGGAAGTCTTTGGTCTTTGAGTCCCCGCGATTTGCTAAGCTGAGTTCCATGTCGTGGGCTCGAGTTGCGAGTTCTTCGAAGGACCGAGGCTTGATCCCCTTGAGGATGTAGAGTAAGCCCCAGTGCATGCCTTGGGTGCACATCTCGATAGCCGAGTCTTCCGACAAACGGTCTCGTGAATTCAGGGCGAGATTCCTCCATCGATCGATGTAGTCGATTACTGATTCATCCTTCCTTTGCTTGACGGCAGTAAGCTCGGTCATGCTAACGATGCGCCGAGTGCTGTAGAAGCGGTTGAGGAATTCCCTCTCCATCTGATCCCAGCTGTCAATGGATCCTGGAGGAAGATCAACATACCAGTCAAAAGCATTACCTTTGAGTGTGCGAACGAACTGCTTCACCATCTCATCACCGTATGTGCCGACGTTATTGCAAGTTTCGACGAAGTGGGAAATGTGTTGCCTTGGGTTCCCCTTTCCGTCGAAGTGTTGAAACTTCGGTGGCTGGAACCCGGTAGGGAAGCGCAGCTGCTGGATCCTTGCGGTGTAAGGCTTCGAGTATGCCTCCGTGATCGGAGGTAGGCTGCCACCGTGGGAACGCATCATGTCAGCCACCAGTGCTTGTATTTGCTGGGCATTCATCGTTGCTGCCACTGAAGGTTGCGCGGCTATCGAGACCGGCACGGGAGCCGAGGAAAGTGCAAGAGTAATTGCTAGTGTTGCCGGGCCAACTTCTGCAAGAGCAGGAGTTGGAGACGGGGCTGGAGCAGCTACTGGAGAAGCAGGAGGTTGATCGAATGTTGCGACATCCCTGGCACTCAGCCTCTGAAGCAAGGTATTGATGTGACGATCCTTCTCTTCCATTAGTCGGGTGAGCTGAGCCATGTGTTCACCCATTTGCATGACTTGGAGCTGGAGAGCGGACGGAGGATGATGTCGCAGGACGTCTCGATGTTGCATGCCCGCACCCTCGCCATCATCGTCGGAGACGTAGTTACACTGACTTGTTTCTGCTTGATGACGGATGTTTGCCCCCGGCAAGGGAGGTGCAAAGTCCGCTGGAGAACCCGAATGGGTTCGGGGTTGGGGCTGGTCCTCCCCAAATTTCTGGACAGATGTTCCAGGATTGAGGCTCGTTTCTTCATGCACCAAGGCCTCATTGGCGCCTTGGCGGGCATCTTCGGTAGCAGTTTCTGGCGTGAAGAAGTCCGCGAGAGTTTGAGTACGCCGAGTGTAGACGCGTACTACCGGGGGAATGACAACCTCCGGGTTTTCTGGATCGCCGTGTTGGAGTAGTGGCGACTCGGCGATAGGTGAGAGGCTTGTTGGAGCAAACGTATCATCATTTGTTCCGGCCATGGCGAACTTGAAGCAACTCCTTCAAACGTACGGATGAAAGGAGAGGATGTCCCACCGGGCGTGCCAGAAATCTGTGGTCGCAGAAAAAGATTCGGGTCGTCTTTATTGCGGATCACACGAGATTACAAATTTTCTTTGATCAGGAGATTGTGGGAGAGATCCTCTGGAGGGTCCCTTTGATCCACGTCTCCACGTGGTGTTCGTGCGAGAGCTCTGAAGGGGTTGCCTAGGACAGAGGTCTTTACAGGGTGAGGGTTTTTGAGAGGCTAAGGAGTTTCTGCCGTTGATTTTGTCCCGTCCGTGCTTCGCGCTTTCTCAGTTAGGGAGGCTTTGGGCTTCGTTCCTTGGTCTTCGTGTCTTCCTCGATCCTGGCTCGACCTCAACGTCCTTGATCGTCGGTTCGCGGCGTCGATCGTGTTTTTGGCGTCAGCTTCGGCTTTGGCTTTCGGCTTTGGCGTAGCTTTGGCGTGGCTCTGGCGTTTGCTTTGCTTTGGCGCTTGCGCTTGAACGTAGGCGAGTAGAGGCTTGCGATGCTTTAGTTCTTCCGGACTTCGCGTCGTATCGGCTAGAACGTGCGGTGCTTTGCTCGTAACCGTCGTAGTTGCTTGGCTTTGGCACGTGCGTTGCTTTAGCGCTGGCTTTACCGGGGCGTTTGCTTTGGCTTCTTGCGTCGGCTTTGACTTTAGCTTTGACTCGATCTTCTTCTCGAACGACTGGCGTTGCTTCTTCAAGGCTTCTTTCTTCTTCCGACTTCCTCGACGGTTGCGGCGTCGGCTTGGCTTTTCGGTGGGGGTAGCACCGATCTTCGTACGATGGTTGTAGCGTCGACTTTTGTTGATGAAGACGGCGGGGGTAGCACCAGCTTCGGCACGACGTTTGTAGCGTCGGCTTTTGGTTGACGAAGGCGGCAGGGGTAGCACCGGCTTCAGGCTTTCTTCTCCCGGCTTTCTTCTTCGTGCAAGGAGTTGATGCCTTTGAAGACGACGGGTGTTGTCGGCTTCGATCTTCTTCTCCGGCCTTTGCTTATGGCGTCTTTGGAGCTGATGAAGATCGTTGGAGCGATCGGGTGATGACGGCTCCGGGTCTTCTTCTCCACGCTTTCTTCTTCGTGCGAGGAGTCGAAGCTCTGATCTCTGAGTGCAAGGTCTTCACGTTGATGAGGACTTGAAGGGCCAAGGACTCCCGTAGGATATGCTTGCCGCGCCTCGTGAAGCCTTCAGTCTTCAAGCGTTGGAGCTTCTTCGTAGCGCTCTTTCGTCTTCAGCTTTTCGGACCCTTGATGCCTTCCCCCACCCCCTCTATTTATAGGCAAAGGTGGGTGGTTGGGGGAGATATTGCTGAAATCTTTTTGTTTCATCCAATATCTCCCCCCATAACCATCAAGATTTTGTTCCTTGATTCGGGGAAACAAACTCAACCCCCTCCCTTTTAGTTGGGGTGGTTATGGGCTAGATGTGACTCGATCTTTTAAAGATTGAGTTGTTATTCTTGTTGCACTTTTGGATCGGATGGCGACACAACGTCATCTTGTCCGTTGGATCGAGGGATCGTCGCGGATCTACGGCTACGTAGACGTCCACGCCACCTCCCCCCGCATCGAGGCGGTTTTGATTTCTTTTTCCTTTCTTTTCTTTTTCTTTTCTTTTTCTTTCCTTTTTCTTTTTCTTTCCTTTTTCTTTTTCTTTTTCTTTTCTTTTTCTTTTAGGGCCGGCCCCACCTCTCCATGAAGAGGGGGGCACGGTTTTCTAGAAGGGCCGGTCCCACCTCTTCATGAAGAGGGGGGCACGGTTTTCTAGAAGGGCCAGCCCCACCTCTCCATGAAGAGGGGGGCACGGTTTTCTAGAAGGGGGGCCGGTGGGCCCCCCTCTTTGTGTCCGAGTTGCGGGTCCGGTGGGACCCGTTTGCTTTGGGTCGGGCCATGGCGCGCGAATTGAGTTCGCACGTGGGCCTAGTTCGCACGCGGGCCGTTGTGTGCGGGCCGAGTTTCGCATACGGGCCGTTGTGTGCGGGCCGAGTTTCGCATGCGGGCCGTTGTGTGCGGGCCGAGTTTCGCATGCGGGCCGTTGTGTGCGGGCTCAAGTTGCATGAGCGAGTCGGGTTCGACCCGAAGGTCATCGAGTGCAAGCCCATTTTTCGTGTACAAATCGGGTTCGACCCGAAGGCCGTTGGGTGTGGGCCTATTTTTTTGTGTAAAAATCGGGTTCGATCCGTGGGCTAATTTCGATGCCCACAGGGGTTCAAAAAAAAAATAGAGTGGTTTTGACTCCCTAAATATAGAGAGTCTACTAGCAATACCAAAAATAGAGAAGAATATTGCGAGGCTCTTAGAGGGTGTTTTAGGGTGGAGTGTTTAATTTGTATATAATTTACTGATAATTTTAGGGTGTTTTTGGAAGGCAATGGTGATGCTCTAAGAGGGTGTTTTTGGAAGGAATGCTCGATTGTATATAATTTACTTAAAGTTATCGGGTGGGGGTTTAAAAAAATATGGAGCGGTTTTGGCTCCCTAAATATAGGGTGTCTAGTAGCAATCCCAAGAATAAAGAGCATATTGTGAGGCTCTTAGTGTATGTTTTAGAAATGAGTGCTTGATTTATATATAATTTACTTATTATTTTAGGGTGTTATTGGGAGGCAATGGCAAAGTTCTTAGGGGGTGTTTTTAGGAGAAATGCTTAATAGTATAAAATTTACTTAAGGTTGTCAGGTGGGGGTTCAAAAAAAATATGGAGCGGTTTTGGCTCCCCAAATATAGGAAGTCTAGTAGAAATCCCAAAGATAGAGAGGAATATTATGAGGCTCTTAAAGGGTGGTTTAGGGAGGAATATTTGATTTATATATTATAATTTTAGGGTATTTTTGGGAGGCAATGACGAGGATCTAAGAGGGTATTTTTAAGAGAAATGCTCGATAGTATATAATTTACTTAAAGTTGTCGGTTGGGGGCTTAAAAATAATATGGTGCGGTTTTGGCTCCCTAAATATAAGGAGTCTAGAAGCAATCCTAAAAATAAAGAGCACATTATGATACTCTTAGAGGGTGTTTTAGGGAGGAGTATTCTATTATATATAATTTGCTTAAGGTTGTCGGTGGGGGTTCAAAAAAAATATAGTGCGGTTTTGGCTCCCTAAATATAGAGAGTCTAGTAGCAATCTCAAAAATATAGAGCATATTGCGAGGCTCTTAGAGGGTGTTTTAGAGAGGAGTGCTCGATTGTATATAATTTACTTAAGGTTATCAGGTTGGGGTTCAAAAAAAATATGGAGCGATTTTGGCTCCCTAATTATAGTGAGTCTAGTAGTAATCTCAAAAATAGAGACATATATTGCGATGCTCTTAGAAGGTGTTATAGGGAGGAGTGCATGATTTATATATAATTTACTTATGATTTTAGGGTGTTTTTAGGTGGCAATGGCGAGGCTCTTAGAGGGTGCTTTAGGGAGGAATGCTTGATTGTATATAATTTACTTAAGGTTGTCAAGTGGGGGTTCAAAAAAAATATGGAGTGGTTTTGGCTCCCAAAATATAGGGAGTCTAGTAGCAATCCCAAAAATAGAAAGCATATTGCAAGGCTCTTAGACGATGTTTTAGGAAGTAGTGCTCGATTATATATAATTTACTAAAGGTTGTTGGGTGGGGGTTCAAAAAAAATATAGAGTTATTTTGGCTCTCGAAATATAGGGAGTCTAGTAGTATTCCCAAATATAGAAAGCATATTGCTAAGCTCTTAGAGGGTGTTTTAGGGAGGAGTGCTCGATTCTATATAATTTACTAAAGGTTATCGGGTGGGGGTTCACAAAAAATATGGAGCGGTTTTGGCTCCCTAAATATTAGGAGTCTAGTAGCAATCCCAAAAATAGAGAGGAATATTGAGAGGCTCTTAGAGGGTGTTTTAGGAAGGAGTGTTTAATTTATATATAATTTACTTATGATTTTAGGGTGTTTATGGGAGGCAATAGCGAGGCTTATAGAGGGTGTTTTTGGGAGAAATGCTCAATTATATATAATTTATTGAAGGCTGTCATTAGGGGTTTAAAGAAAATATAGAGCGGATTTGGCTCCCTAAATATAAGGAGTCTAGTAGCAATCCCAAAAATAGAGAGCATATTACGAGGCTCTTATAGGATATTTCAGGGAGGAGTGATCGATTGTATATATATTACTTAAGGTTGTCGAGTGGGGGTTCAAGAAAAATAGAATAGAATATTGCGAGGCTCTTAGAGGGTGTTTTAGGGAGGATTGTTTAATTTATATATAATTTACTTATGATTTTAGGATGCTTTTGGGAGGCAATAGTAAGGCTCTTAGAGGGTGTTTTAGGAAGAAATACTCGATTATATATAATTTACTTAAGGTTGTCGGTTAGGGGTTTAAAAAAAATATGGAGCGGTTTTGGCTCCCTAAATATAGGGAGTCTAGTAGCAATCCCAAAAATAGGGAGCATATTACAACGCTCTTAGAGGGTATTTCAGGGAGGAGTGATCGATTGTATATATATTACTTCAGGTTATCGAGTGGGGGTTCAAGAAAAATATAGAGCGATCTTGGCTCCCTAAATATAGGGAGTCTAGTAGCAATCCTAAAAATAGAGAAGAATATTACGAGGCACTTAGAGGGTGTTTTAGGGAGGAGAGTATAATTTTTATATAATTTACTTAAAATTTTAGGATGTTTTTAGGAGGCAATGGCGAGGCTCTTAGGAGGTATTTTTGGGAGGAATGCTTGATTGTATATAATTTACTTAAGGTTATTGGGTAGGGGTTTAAAAGGAATATAGAGCGGTTTTGGCTCTCTAAATACAGGGAGTGTAGTAGCAATCCCAAAAATAGAGAGCATATTGAGAGGCTTTTAGAGGGTATTTTAGGGTGGAGTGCTGGATTGTATATAATTTACTTAAGATTATCGAATGGGGGTTCAAAAAAAATATGGAGCGGTTTTGGCTCCCTAAATATAGGGAGTCTAGTAGCAATCCCAAAAGTAGAGAGCATATTGCAAGACTCTTAGAGGGTGGTTTAGGAAGGAGTACTCGATTGTATATGATTTACTTAGTGTTGTAGAGTGGGGGTTCAAAAAAAATATGGAACGGTTTTGGCTCCCTAAATATAGGGAGTCTAGTAGCAATCCCAAAACTATAGAGCATATGCAAGGCTTTTAGAGGGTGTTTTAGGTAGGAGTGCTCGATTGTATATAATTTACTTAAGATTGTCGGGTGGGGGTTCAAAAATAATATGGAGCGATTTTGGGTCCCTAAATATAGAGAGTCTAGAAGAAATCCCAAAAATAGAGAGGAATATTACGAGGCTCTTACAGGGTGTTTTACGGAGGAGTGTTTGATTTATATATAATTTACTTATAATTTTAGGGTATTTTTGGTAGGAAATGGCGCGACTCTAAGAGGGTGTTTTTTTGTAGGAATGCTCGATATTATTAAATTTACTTAAGGTTGTCGGTTGGGGGTTTAAAAAAAATATGGAGCGATTTTCACTCCCTAAATATACGGAGTCTAGTAGGAATCCCAAAAATAGAGAGCATATTACGAGGCTCTTAGAGGTTATTTTAGGAAGGAGTGATCGATTGTATATAATTTACTTAAGGTTGTCGAGTGGGGGTTCAAGAAAAATATAGAGCAGTTTTGGCTCCCTAAATATAGGGAGTCTAGTAGCAATCTCAAAAATAGAGAGACATACTGCGATGCTCTTAGAAGGTGTTTTAGGAAGGAGTGCTTGATATATATATAATTTACTAATGATTTTAGGGTGTTTTTGGGTGGCAATGGCGAGGCTCTTAGTGGATATTTTTGGGAAGAATGTGCGATTGTATATAATTTACTTAAGGTTATTGGGTGGGGTTGAAAAAAATTATAGTATGGTTTTGGCTCCCTAAATATAAGGAGCCTAATAGCAATCCCGAAAATATAGAGGATATTGTGAGACTCTTAGAGGTTATTTTAGGGAGGAGTGCTCGATTATATATAATTTGCTAATGGTTATCAGGTGGGGATTCAAAATAAATATGGAGTGGTTTTGGCTCCATAAATATTAGGAGTCTAGTAGTAATCCTAAAAATAGAAAGTATATTGTAAGGCTCTTAGAGGGTGTTTTAGGGAGGAGTGCTCGATTATATATAATTTACTAAAGGTTGTCGGTTGGAGTTTTAAAAAAAATAAGTAACAACTTTGACTCCCTAAATATAGGGAGTCTAGTAGCATTCTCAAAAATAGAGGGGAATATTGTGAGGCTCTTAGAGGTTGTTTTAGGGAAGAGTATTTAATTTATATATAATTTGTTGATAATTTTATGGTGTTTTTGGAAGGCAATGGCAAGGCTCTTAGAGGGTGTTTTTGAAAGGACTGCTCGATTGTATATAATTTACTTAAAGTTATCGGGTGGGGGTTTTAAAAAAATATAGAGCGATTTTGGCTCCATAAATATAGGAAGTCTAGTAGCAATCCTAAAAATAGAGAGAATATTGCGAGGATCTTAGAGTATATTTTAGGCATGACTGCTTGATTTATATATAATTTACTAATGATTTTATGGTGTTTTTGGGAGGCAATGGCGAGGCTCTTAAAGGGTGTTTTTGGGAGGAATGCTCGATTATATATAATTTACTTAAGGTTTTCAGGTGGGGTTTTAAAAAAAATATGGATCGATTTTGGCTCCCAAAATATAAGGAGTCTAGTAGCAATCCCAAAAATAGAGGGCATATTCTGATGCTCTTAAAGGGTATTTTAGGGAGGAGTGCTCAATTATATATAATTTTCTTAAGTTTATTGGGTGGGAGTTCAAAAAAAATATAGAGCGGTTTTGGCTCCATAAATATAGAGAGTCTAGTAGAAATCCCGAAGATAGAGAAAAATATTACGAGGCTCTTAAATGGTGGCTTAGGGAGGAATGTTTGATTTATATATAATTTACTTATAATTTTAGGGTATTTTTGGGAGGCAATGACAAGGATCTTAGAGGGTGTTTTTGTGAGAAATATTCGATAGTATATAATTTACTTAAGGTTATTGGTTGGGGGTTTAAAAATAATATGGTGCGGTTTTGGCTCCCTAAGTATAGGGAGTCTAGAAACAATCCTAAAAATAGAGAGCATATTGCAAAGCTCTTAGAGGGTGTTTTAGGGAGTACTCTATTGTATATAATTTGCCTAAGGTTATCGGTGGGGGTTCAAAAAAAATATAGAGCGGTTTTGGCTCCCTAAATATAGGGAGTCTAGTAGCAATCTCAAAAATATAGATCATATTGCGAGGCTCTTAGAGGGTGTTTTAGAGAGGAGTGCTCGATTGTATATAATTTACTTAAGGTTGTCGGGTGGGGGTTCAAAAATAATATGGAGCGATTTTGGGTCCCTAAATATCGAGTCTAGAAGAAATCCCAAAAATAGAGAGGAATATTACGAGGCACTTACAGGGTGTTTTAGGGAGGAGTGTTTGATTTATATATAATTTACTTATAATTTTAGGGTATTTTTGGGAGGAAATGGCGCGGCTCTAAAAGGGTGTTTTTTGTAGGAATGCTCGATATTATTAAATTTACTTAAGGTTGTCGGTTGGGGGTTTAAAAAAAATATGGAGCGATTTTCGCTCCCTAAATATACGGAGTCTAGTAGGAATCCCAAAAATAGAGAGCATATTACGAGGCTCTTAGAGGTTATTTTAGGACGGACTGATCGATTGTATATAATTTACTTAAGGTTGTCGAGTGGGGGTTCAAAAAAAATATAGAGCAATTTTGGCTCCCTAAATATAGGGAGTCTAGTAGCAATCTCAAAAATAGAGAGACATACTGCGATGCTCTTAGAAGGTGTTTTAGGAAGGAGTGCTTGATTTATATATAATTTACTAATGATTTTAGGGTGTTTTTGGGTGGCAATGGCGAGGCTCTTAGTGGATATTTTTGGGAAGAATGCGCGATTGTATATAATTTACTTAAGGTTATTGGGTGGGGTTCAAAAAAATTATAGTATGGTTTTGGCTCCCTAAATATAAGGAGCCTAATAGCAATCCCAAAAATATAGAGGATATTGTGAGACTCTTAGAGGTTATTTTAGGGAGGAGTGATCGATTATATATAATTTGCTAATGGTTATCAGGTGGGGATTCAAAAAAAATATGGAGTGGTTTTGGCTCCATAAATATTAGGAGTCTAGTAGTAATCATAAAAATAGAAAGTATATTGTAAAGCTCTTAGAGGGTGTTTTAGGGAGGAATGCTCGATTATATATAATTTACTAAAGGTTGTCGGTTGGAGTTTTAAAAAAAATAAGTAACAACTTTGACTCCCTAAATATAGGGAGTCTAGTAGCATTCTCAAAAATAGAGGGGAATATTGTGAGGCTCTTAGAGGTTGTTTTAGGGAAGAGTATTTAATTTATATATAATTTGTTGATAATTTTATGGTGTTTTTGGAAGGCAATGGCAAGGCTCTTAGAGGGTGTTTTTGAAAGGACTACTCGATTGTATATAATTTACTTAAAGTTATCGGGTGGGGGTTTTAAAAAAATATAGAGCGATTTTGGCTCCATAAATATAGGAAGTCTAGTAGCAATCCTAAAAATAGAGAGAATATTGCGAGGATCTTAGAGTGTATTTTAGGCATGACTGCTTGATTTATATATAATTTACTAATGATTTTATGGTGTTTTTGGGAGGCAATAGTGAGGCTCTTAAAGTGTGTTTTTGGGAGGAATGCTCGATTATATATAATTTACTTAAGGTTTTCAGGTGGGGTTTTAAAAAAAATATGGTTCGGTTTTGGCTCCCAAAATATAAGGAGTCTAGTAGCAATCCCAAAAATAGAGGGCATATTCCGATGCTCTTAAAGGGTATTTTAGGGAGGAGTGCTCAATTATATATAATTTTCTTAAGTTTATTGGGTGGGAGTTCAAAAAAAATATAGAGCGGTTTTGGCTCCATAAATATAGAGAGTCTAGTAGAAATCCCGAAGATAGAGAAAAATATTACGAGGCTCTTAAAGGGTGGCTTAGGGAGGAATGTTTGATTTATATATAATTTACTTATGATTTTAGGGTGTTTTTGGGAGGCAATGACAAGGATCTTAGAGGGTGTTTTTGTGAGGAATACTCGATAGTATATAATTTACTTAAGGTTATTGGTTGGGGGTTTAAAAATAATATGGTGTGGTTTTGGATCCCTAAATATAGGGAGTCTAGAAACAATCCTAAAAATAGAGAGCATATTGCAAAGCTCTTAGAGGTTGTTTTAGGGTGGAGTACTCTATTGTATATAATTTGCCTAAGGTTATCGGTGGGGGTTCAAAAAAAATATAGAGCTGTTTTGGCTCCCAAAATATAGGGAGTCTAGTAGCAATCTCAAAAATATAGAGCATATTGCGAGGCTCTTAGAGGGTGTTTTAGAGAGGAGTGCTCGAGTGTATATAATTTACTTAAGGTTATCGGATGGGAGTTCAAAAAAAATATGGAGCGGTTTTGGCTCCCTAAATATAGTGAGTCTAGTAGTAATCTCAAAAATAGAGACATATATTACAATGCTCTTATAAGGTATTATAGGGAGGAGTGCCTGATTTATATATAATTTGCTTATGATTTTAGGGTATTTTTAAGAGGAAATGGCGAGGCTCTTAGAGGGTGCTTTTGGGAGGAATGCTTGATTGTATATAATTTACTTAAGGTTGTCAGGTGGGGTTCAAAAAAAATATAGAGTGGTTTTGGCTCCCAAAATATAGGGAGTCTAGTAGCAATCCCAAAAATAGAGAGCATATTGTAAGGCTCATAGAGGGTGTTTTAGGGAGTAGTGCTCGATTATATATAATTTACTAAAGGTTGTTGGGTGGGGTTTCAAAAAAATATAGAGTGGTTTAGGCTCCCTAAATATATGGAGTCTAGTAGCATTCCCAAAAATAGAAAGCATACTGCTAGGCTCTTAGAGGGTGTTTTAGGGAGGAGTGCTCGATTCTATATAATTTACTAAAGGTTATCGGGTGGGGGTTCAAAAAATATATATAGCGATTTTGGCTTCCTAAATATAGGGAGTCTTGTGGCAATCCCAAAAATAAAGAGGGATATTGAGAGGCTCTTAGAGGGTGTTTTAGGGAGGAGTGTTTAATTTATATATAATTTGCTGATGATTTTAGGGTGTTTGTGGGAGGCAATAGTGAGACTCATTGAGGGTGTTTTTGGGTAGAATGCTTAATTGTATATAATTTACTGAAGGTTGTCAGTTAGGGGTTTAAAAAATATATAGAGTGGTTTTGGCTCCCTAAATATAGGGAGTCTTGTAGCAATCCCAAAAATAGAGAGCATATTACGAGGCTCTTTGTGGATATTTCTGGGAGGAGTGATCGATTGTATATATATTACTTAAGGTTGTCGAGTGGGGGTTCAAGAAAAATATAGTGCGATTTTGGCTCCCTAAATATTGGGAGTCTAGTAGCAATCCTAAAAATAGAGTAGAATATTGCGAGGCTCTTAGAGGGTGTTTTAGGGAGGAGTGTTTAATTTATATATAATTTACTTAAGATTTTAGGGTATTTTTGGGAGGCAATGGCGAGGCTCTTAGGGGGTATTTTTAGGAGGAATGCTTGATTGTATATCATTTACTTAAGGTTATCGGGTGGGGGTTTAAAAGAAATATAGAGCGGTTTTGGCTCCCTAAAAACAGGGAGTCTAGTAGTAATTCCAAAAATAGAGAATATATTGCGAGGCTTTTAGAGGGTGTTTTAGGGTGGAGTGCTGGATTGTATATAATTTACTTAAGATTATCGAATAGGGATTCAACAAAAATATAGAGCGGTTTTGGCTCCCTAATATGGTGAGTCTAGTAATAATCCCAAAAATAGCGAACATATTGCGAGACTTCTTAGAGGGTGTTTTAGGAAGGAGTGCTCGATTGTATATAATTTACTTAGGGTTGTCAAGTGGGGGTTCAAAAAAAAATATGGAGTGGTTTTGGCTCCCTAAATATAGGGAGTCTAGTAGCAATCCCAAAAATATAGAGCATATTGCAAGGATTTTAGAGGGTGTTTTAAAAAGGAGTGCTCGATTGTATATAATTTATTTAAGGTTGTCGGGTGGGGGTTCAAAAAAAATATGGAGCGGTTTTGGGTCCCTAAATATAGAGAGTCTAGTAAAAATCCCAAAAATAGAGAGGAATGGCGAGGCTCTTAGAGGGTGTTTTTGGGAGTCTAGTATAATTTACTTATAATTTTAGGGTGTTTTTGGGAGGCAATGGCAATGCTCTTAGAGGGTGTTTTTGGGAAGAAAGCTCGATATTATAAAATTTACTTAAGGTTGTCGGTTTGGGGTTTAAAAAAAATATGGAGCGATTTTGGCTCCCTAAATATAGGGAGTCTAGTAGCAATCCTAAAAATAGAGAGCATATTACGAGGTTCTTAGAGGGTATTTTAGGTAGAAGTGATCGATTGTATATAGTTTTGGCTCGCTAAATATAGGGAGTCTAGTAGCAATCTCAAAATTAGAGAGACACATTGCGATGCTATTAGAAGGTGTTTTAGGGAGGAGTGCTTGATTTATATATAATATACTTATGATTTTAGGGTGTTTTTGGGTGGCAATGGCGAGGCTCTTAGAGGATGTTTTTGGGAGGAATGCTCGATTGTATATAATTTACTTAAGGTTGATGGGTGGGGTTCAAAAAAAATATGGACTGGTTTTGGCTCCCTAAATATAGGGAGTTTAATAGCAATCCCAAAAATATAGAGGATATTGCGAGGCTTTTAGATAGTGTTTTAGGGAGGAGTGCTCGATTATATATAATTTACTAAAGGTTATCCAGTGGGGGTTCAAAAAAAATATGGAGCGATTTTGGCTCCATAAATATTGGGAGTCTAGTAGCAATCCCAAAAATAGAAAGCATATTGTGAGCCTCTTAGAGGGTGTTTTAGGGAGGAGTGCTCGATTGTATATAATTTACTAAAGATTGTCGATTGGGGTTTTAAAATAAATAAGGAACAGCTTTGACTCCCTAAATATAGGAAGTCTAATAGCATTCCCAAAAATAGAGGGGTATATTGCGAGGCTCTTAGAGGTTGTTTTAGGGAGGAGTATTTAATTTATATATAATTTACTGATGATTTTATGGTATTTTTGGTAGGCAATGGCAAGGCTCTTAGTGGGTGTTTCTTAAAAAAATGCTCGATTCTATATAATTTACTTAAAATTATCGGGTGGGAGTTTTGAAAAAATATAAAGCGGTTTTGGCTCGCTAAATATAGGGAGTCTAGTAGCAATCCTAAAAATATAGAAGAGTATTGTGAAGCTCTTAGAGTGTGTTTTAGGGATGAGTGCTTGATTTATATATAATTTACTAATGATTTTAGGGTGTTTTTGGGAGGTAATGGCGAGGCTCTTAGAGGGTGTTTTTGGGAGGAATGCTCGATTGTATATAATTTACTTAAGATTGACTGGTGGGGGTTTAAAAATAATATGGATTGCTTTTGGCTCCCAAAATATAAGGAGTTTAGTAGCAATCCCAAAAATAAAGAGCATATTTCAATGCTCTTAGAGGGTATTTTAGGAAGGCGTGCTTGATTGTATATAATTTATTTAAGGTTGCAGGTGGGGGTTCAAAAAAATATAGAGCGGTTTAGCTATCTAGATATATGGAGTCTAGTAGAAATCCCAAAGATAGAGAGGAATATTATGAGGCTCTTAAAGGGTGGTTTAGGAAGGAATATTTTATTTATATATAATTTACTTATGATTTTAGAGAGTTTTTGGGAAGCAAGGACGAGGCTCTTAGAAAGTATTTTTGAGAGGAATGCTCAATAGTATATAATTAACTTATGGTTCTCGGTTGGGGGTTTAAAAATAATATAGTGTGGTTTTGGCTTCCTAAATATAGGGAGTCTAGAAGCAATCCTAAAAATAAAGAGCATATTGCGATGCTCTTAGCGGGTGTTTTAGGGAGTACTCCATTGTATATAATTTGCTTAAGGTTGTCGGTGGGGGTTCAAAAAAAATATAGAGAGGTTTTGGCTCCCTTAATATAGGGAGTCTAGTAGTAATCTCTAAAATATATAGCATATTGCGAGGCTCTTAGAGGGTGTTTTAGAGAGGAGTGCTCGATTGTATATAATTTACTTAAGGTTGTCGGGTGGGGGTTCAAAAAAAATATATGGTAGAAGGTGTTTTAGGAAGGAGTATTTAATTTATATATAAATTACTGATGATTTTAGGGTGTTTTTGGGGGGTAATGGCGAGGCTCTTTGAGGGTGTTTTTGGAAGGAATGCTTGATTGTATATAATTTACATAAAGTTATCAGGTAGGGGTTTAAAAAAAAATATGGAGCGGTTTTGGCTCCCTAAATATAGACAGTCTAGTAGCATTTCCAAAAATAGAGAGAATATTATGAGGCTCTTAGAGTGTGTTTTTGGGATGATTGTTTGATTTATAAATAATTTATTTATTATTTTAAGTTGTTTTTGGGAAGTAATGGGAAAGCTTTTAGAGGGTGTTTTTAGGAGGAATGCTCGATTGTCTATAATTTACTTAAGATTATCGGGTGGGGGTTCAAAAAAAATATGGAGCGGTTTTTGTTCCCAAAATATAGGGTATCTAGTAGCAATCCCAAAAATAAAGAGCATATTGTATGGCTCTTAGAGGGTGATTTAGAGAGGAGTACTCGATTGTATATAATTTACTAAAGGTTGTCGGGTAAGGGTTCAAAAAATATATAGAGCGGTTTTGGCTTCCTAAATATTGCGAGTCCAGTAGCAATCCCAAAAATAGAAAGTATATTGCTAGGCTCTCAGAGGGTGTTTTAGGGAGGAGTGATCAATTGTATATAATTTACTAAAAGTTGTCGGGTTGGAATTCAAAAAAAATATGGAGCAGTTTTAGCTCCCTAAATATAGGGAGCCTAGTAGCAATCCCAAAAGTAGAAAGGAATATTTTGAAGCTCTTAGACGGTATTTTAGAGAGGAGTTTTTAATTTATATATAATTTAACTATGATTTTAGGGTATTTTTGGGAGGCAATGGCGAGGCGCTTAGAGGGTGTTTTTAGGAGGAATGCTCGATTGTATATAATTTACCTAAGGTTGTCGGTTAGGGATTTAAAAAAATTATGGAGCGGTTTTGACTCCCTAAATATAAGGAGTCTAGCAGCAATCCCAAAAATAGAGAGCATATTGTGAGGCTCTTAGTGGGAGTTTTAAAGTGGAGTGATCGATTGTATATAATTTACTTAAGCTTGTCGAGTAGGGGTTCAAGAAAAATATGGAGTGATTTTGGCTCCCTAAATATAGGGAGTCTAGTTGTAATCCCAAAAATAAAGGGGAATATTGTTAGGCTCTTAGAGGGTATTTTAGGTAGGAGTGTTTGACTTATATATAATTTACTTATAATTTTAGGGTATTTTTGGGAGGCAATGGTGAGGCTCTTAAAGGGTGATTTTTGGAGAAATGTTCGATTGTATATAATTTACTTAAGGTCATCGGATGGGGGTTTAAATAAAATATCGAACGGTTTTGGCTTCTTAAATATAAGGAGTCTAGTAGCAATCCCAAAAATAGAGAGCATATTGTGAGGCTCTTCGAGGGATTTTTAGGGAGGAGTGCTCAATTGTATATAATTTACTTAAGGTTATCGGGTGGGGGTCAAAAGAAATATGGAGCGATTTTGGCTCCCTAAATATAGGGAGTCTAGTAGCAATACCAAAAATAAAGAGCATATTACGAGGCTCTTAGAGGGTGTTTTAGGGGGGAGTGCTCGATTGTGTATAATTTACTTCAGGTTATCGGGTGTGGGTTTAAAAAAAATATGGAGCGATTTTGGCTCCCTAAAATTAGGGAGTCCTGTAGCAATCCCAAAAATATAAAGCATATTGCAAGGCTCTTAGAGGGTGTTTTAGGGAGGAGTACTCGATTGTTTATGATTTACTTAAGGTTGTCGGGTGGGGGTTCAAAAAAAATATAGAGCAGTTTTGGCTTCCTAAATATAGGGAGTCTAGTAGCAATCCCAAAAATAGAGAGGCTAATTGCGATGCTCTTTGAGGGTGATTTAGGGAGGTGTGCTTAATTAAATATAATTTATTTATTATTTAAGGGTGTTTTTGGGAGGCAATGGTGATACTTTTAGATGGTGTTTTTGGGAGGAATGCTCAATTATATATAATTTAATTAAGGTTGTCGGATGGGGGTTCATAAAAAATATAGAGTAATTTTGACTCCTTAATTATAGGGAGTCTAATAGCAATCCCAAAAATAGAAAGCATATTGTAAGGCTCTTAGATGGTGTCTTAGGGGGGAGTGCTCGATTGTATATAATTTACTAAAGGTTATCGGGTGGGGGGTTCAAAAAAAATATATAGCAATTTTGGCTTCCTAAATATAGGAAGTCTAGTAGCAATCCTAAAAATAGAGAGGAATATTGTGAGGCTCTTAGAGGGTATTTTAGGAAGGAGTGTTTGATTTATATATAATTTACTTATGATTTTAGGGTGGTTTTGGAAGGCAATGGCGAAGCTCTTAGAGGGTGTTTTTTAGAGGAATGCTCGATTGTATATAATTTACTTAAGATTATCGGGTGATGGTTCAAAAATAATATGGAGCAGTTTTGGCTCCCTAAATATAGGGAGTCAAGTAACAATCTCAAAAATAGAGTGCATATTGCGAGGCTCTTAGAGGGTGTTTTCGGAAGAAGTGCTCGATTGTATATAATTTACTTAAAGTTGTCGGGTGGGGGTTCAAAAAAAATATGGATCGGTTTAGGCTTCCTAAATATAGGGAGTCTAGTAGCAATACTAAAAATATATAGCATATTACGTGGCTCTTAGAGGGTGTTTTAGGGAGGAGTGCTCTATTGTATATAATTTAATAAAGCTTGTCAAGTGGGGTTCAAAAAAGATATGGAGTAGTTTTGGCTACATAAATATAGGGAGTCTAGTAGCAATCCTAAAAATAGAAAGGAATATTTCAAGGCTCTTAGAGAGAGTTTTAGGGAGGAGTGTTTAATTTATATATAATTTACCTATGATTTTAGGGTATTTTTGGGAGGCAATGGTGAGGTTCTTATAGGATATTTTCGGAAGGAATGCTTGATTGTATATAATTTACTTAAGGTTGGCGGTTATGGGTTTAAAAAATATATAGAATGGTTTTGGGTCCCTAAATATAGAGAGTCTAGTAGCAATCCCAAAAATAGAGTGCATATTGTGAAACTCTTAGAGGGTGTTTTAGGGAGGAGTGATCGATTGTATATAATTTACTTAAGGTTGTCGAGTGGGGGTTCAAGAAAAATATGGAGCGATTTTGGCTCCCTAAATATAGGATGTCTAGTAGTAATCCCAAAAATAGAGAGGAATATTGTGAGGCTCTTAGAGGGTGTTTTAGGGAGGAGTTTTTTATTTATATATAATTTACTTATGATTTTAAGGTATTTTTGGGAGACAATGGCGAGGCTCTTAGAGAGTGTTTTTGGGAGGAATGCTCGATTGTATATAATTTACTGAAGGTTGTCGGATGGGGGGTTTAAATGAAATATCGAGCGATTTTGGCTCCTTAAATATAGGGAGTTTAGTAGCAATCCCAAAAATAGAGATCATATTGCGAGGCTCTTAGAGGGTGTTTTAGGGGGGAGTGCTTAATTGTATATTATTTACTTAAGGTTGTCGGGTGGGGGTTAAAAAAAATATGGAGTGGTTTTGACTCCCTAAATATAGTGAGTCTAGTAGCAATCCTAAAAATAGATAGCATAGTGTGAGGCTCTTAAAGGGTGTTTTATTAAGGAGTGCTCGATTGTATATAATTTACTTACGGTTGTCTGGTGGGGGTTCAAAAAAAATATGGAGCGGTTTTGGCTCCCTAAAATTAGGGAGTCTAGTAATAATCCCAAAAATATAAAGCATATTGCGAGGCTCTTAAAGGGTGATTTAGTGAGGAGTACTCAATTGTATATAATTTACTTAAGGTTGTCGGGTGGGGGTTCAAAAAAAATAAGGAGCGATTTTTGCTCCCTAAATATAAGGAGTCTAGTAGTAATCCCAAATATATAGAGGTATAGTGCGATGCTCTTAGAGGGTGTTTTAGGGAGGAGTACTTAATTTATATATAATCTACTTAAGGTTGTCGGGTGGGGGTTCAAAAAAAATATGGAGCGGTTTTGGCTCCCTAAAATTAGGGAGGCTAGTAGCAAGCCCAAAAATAGTGAGCATATTGCGAGGTTCTTAGAGGATGTTTTAGGGAGAAGTGCTCGATTGTATATAATTTACTAAATATCGTCTGGTGGGGGTTCAAACAAAATATGTAGCGGTTTTGGCTCTTTAAATATAGAAAGTCTAGTAGCAATTCTAAAAAAAGAGAGGAATATTGTGAGGCTCTTATAGGGTGTTTTTTGGAGGAATGCTCGATTATATATAATTTACTTAAGAGGGTGTTTTTTGGAGGAATGCTCAATTATATATAATTTAATTAAGAGGGTGTTTTTTGGAGGAATGCTCGATTATATATAATTTACTTAAGATTATCGGGTGGGGTTTCAAAAAAATTTGGAGCAGTTTTGGCTCCCTAAATATAGGGAGTCGAGTAGCAATCTCAAAATAGAGAGCATATTGTGAGGTTCTTAGAGGATGTTTTAGGGAGAAGTGATCGATTATATATAATTTACTTAAGGTTATCGAGTGTGGATTCAAAAAAAATATAAAGCGGTTTTGGCTTCCTAAATATGGGGAGTCTAGTAGATTTTACAAGATTAGAGAAGAATATTACGAGGCTCCTGGAGGGTGTTTAAGGGAGGAGTTTTTTATAAATATATAATTTACTTATGATTTTAGGGTATTTTTGGGAGGCAATGCCGAGGTTCTTAGAGGGTGTTTTTGGGAAGAATGCTCGATTGTATATAATTTACTTAAGGTTGTTGGGTGGGGGTTTAAAAAAAATATAGAGCGGTTTTGGCTCCCTAAATATAGTGAGTCTAGTAGCAATTCCAAAAATAGAAAGCATATTGTGAGGCTCTTAGAGGGTGTTTTTGGGAGGAGTGCTCGATTGTATATAATTTACTTAAGGTTATCGGGTGGGGGCTTAAAAAAATATAGTGCAATTTTGGCTCCCTAAATATAAGGAGTCTAGTAGTAATCCCAAAAATAGAGAGCAATTTTGAGAGGCTCTTAGAGGTTGTTTTAGGGAGGAGTGTTTAATTTATATATAATTTACTTATGATTTTAGGCTATTTTTGGGTGGCATTGGTGAGGCTCTTAGAGGGTGTTTTTCAGAGGAATGCTCGATTGTATATAATTTAATTAAGGTTGTCGGATGGGGGTTTAAAAAAAATATAGAGCGGTTTTGGCACCCTAAATATAAGGAGTCTAATAGCAACCCCAAAATTGGAAAATATATTGCGAGGCTCTTAGAGGGTGTTTTAGGGAGGAGTGATCAATTGTATATAATTTACTTAAGGTTGTTGGGTGGGGGCTCAAAAAAAATATGAAGCGGTTTTGGCTCCCTAAATATAGGGAGTCTAGTAGCAATCCCAAAAAAAGAGAGAAATATTGTGAAGCTCTTAAAGGGTATTTTAGGGAGTAATATTTGATTTATATATAATTTAATTATGATTTTATGGTTTTTTTGGAAGGCAATAGAGAGGCTCTTAGAGGGTGTTTTTAGGAGAAATGCTCGATTGTATATAATTTACTTAAGGTTGTCGATTAGGAGTTTAAAAAAAATATGGTTCGGTTTTGGCTCCTTAAATATAGGGAGTTTAGTAGCAATCCCAAAAATAGAGAGCATATTGTGAGGCTCTTAGAGGGTGTTTTACGGAGTAGTGCTCTATTATTTATAATTTACTTGAGGTTGTCGGGTGGGTGTTCCAAAAAAATATGATGCAGTTTTGGCTACCTAAATATAGGGAGTCTAGTAGCAATCCCATCAATAGAAAGCATATTACGAGGCTTAATGGGTATTTTAGGAAGGAATGCTCGATTGTTTATAATTTACTAAAGGTTATCAGGTAGGGATTCAAAAAAAATATTTAGCGGTTTTGACTCCCTAAATATAGGGAGTCTAGTAGCAATCCAAAAAATAAAGAGGAATATTGTGAGGCTCTTAGATGGTGTTTTAGAGGGTTTTTTAGCGAGTCTAGTAGCAATCCCAAACATAAAGAGCATATTGCGAAGCTCTTAGAGGGTGTTTTAGAAAGGAGTGCTCGTTTGTATATAATTTACTTAAGGTTGTTGGATGGGGGTTCAAAAGAAATATGGATCGGTTTTAGTTCCCAAAACTTAGGGAGTCTTATAGTAATTCCAAAAAAAGGGAGGCATATTGCGATGCTTTTATAGGGTGTTTTAGAGAGGAGTGCTTGATTTATATATTATTTACTTATGGTTTTAGGATATTTTTGGGAGGCAATGGTGAACTCTTAAAGGGTGTTTTTGGGAGGAATGCTTGATTATATATAATTTACTTATGGTTATCAGGTGGGGGTTCATAAAAAATATAAAGCGGTTTTGGCCCCCAAAATTTAGGGAGTTTAGTAGCAATCCCAAAAATAGAGAGGAATATTGTGAGGCTCTTATAAGGTATTTCTAGAAGGAGTATTTTATTTATATATAATTTAATTATGATTTTAGAGTATTTTTAGGAGGCAATGGCGAGGCTCTTAGAGGGTGTTTTTAGGAGGAATGCTTAATTGTATATAATTTACTTAAGGTTGTCGGGTGGGGGTTTTAAAAAAAATATGGAGCTGTTTTGGCTCTCTAAATATAGGAGTCTAATAGCAATCCCAAAAATAGAGAGCATATTGCGAGGCTCTTAGAGGGTATTTTAGGGAGTGCTCGATTGTATATAATTTACTTAAGGTTATCGGGCCAAGGTTTAAAAGAAATATGGAGCGATTTTGGCTCCCTAAATATAGGAAGTCTAGTAGCAATCCCAAAAATAAATAGCATATTACGAGGCTCTTAGATAGTGTTTTAGGGAGGAGTGCTCGATTGTATATAATTTACTTAAGCTTGTCGGGTGGGGGTTCAAAAAAAGTATGGAACAGTTTTGGCTTCCAAAATATAGGGTGTCTAGTAGCAATCCCAAAAATAGAGAGGCATATTACTTGGCTCTTAGAGTGTGTTTTAGGAATGAGTGCTTGATTTATATATAATTTACTTAAAATTTTAGGGTATTTTAGGGAGGCAATGGCGAGGCTCTTAGAGGGTGTTTTTAGGAGGAATGCCCGATTGTATATATAATTTATTTAAGGTTGTCTGGTGGGGGTTTAAAAAAAATACGGAGTGGTTTTGGCTCCTCAAATATAGGAAGTCTTGTAGTAATCCCAAAAATAGAGAGAATATTTCAAGGCTCTTAGAGGGTGTTTTAGGAAGGACTGCTCGATTGTATATAATTTACTTAAGGTTGTCGGGTGGGGGTTCAAAAAAATATAGAGCGGTTTTGGCTCCCTAAATATAAAATGTTTAGTATCAATCTAAAAAATATAGAAGAATATTGTGAGGCTCTCAGAGAGAATTTTAGGGAGGAGTGTTTGATTTATATAAATTTACTTATGATTTTAGGGTATTTTTGGGTGGCAATGGCTAGGCTTTTAGATGGTGTTTTTGGAAGGAATGCTCGATTGTATATACATTACTTAAGGTTGTCGGGTGGGGGTTTAAAAAAAATATGGAGCAATTTTGGCTCCCTAAATATAGGGAGCCTAGTAGCAATCCCAAAAATCGAGAGCATATTCTGAGGCTCTTAGAGGGTATTTTAGGGAGGAGTGCTCGATTGTATATAATTTACTTAAGGTTATCGGGTGAGGGTTCAAAAAAAATATAAAGTGATTTGGGTTTCCTAAATTTTGGGAGTCTAGTAGCAATCCCAAAAATAGAGAGGCATATTGTGAGGCTCTTAAAGTGCGTTTTAGGGAAGAGTGCTTGATTTATATATAATTTACTTATGATTTTATGTTACTTTTAGGAGGTAATGGCAAGGATCTTAGAGGGTGTTTTTGGAAAGAATGCTCGATTGTATATAATTTACTTAAGGTTGTTAGGTGGGGGTTCAAAGAAAATATGAAGCAATTTTGGTTCACTAAATATAGGGAGTCCAGTAGTAATCCTAAAAATATAGAGCATATTTTGAGGCTCTTAGAGGGTGTTTTAGGGAGATATGCTCGATTATATATAATTTACTAAAGGTTGTCGGGTGGGGGTTCAAAAAAAATATGGAGCGGTTTTTGCTCCCTAAATATAGGGAGTCTTGTAGCAATCCCATAAATAGATAGGAATATTGCGAGGGTCTTAGAGAGAATTTTACGGAGGAGTGTTTGAGTTATATATAATTTACTTATGATTTTAAGGTATTTTTGGGAGGCAATAGCGAGGCGCTTAGAGGGTATTTTTGGAAGGAATACTCGATTGTATATAATTTACTTCAGGATATCGGGTGGGGATTTTAAAAAAAAATATAGAGTGGTTTTGGCTCCCTAAATATAAGGTATCTAGTAGCAATCCCAAAAATAAAGAGCATATTGCGAGGCTCTTAAAGGGTGGTTTATAGAGGAGTGATCAATTGTATATAACTTACTTAAAGTTATCGGGTGGGGGTTCAAAAAAAATATGGAAAGGTTTTGGAGCCCTAAATATAGGGAGTCTAGTAGCAATCCGAAAAATAGAGTGGAATATTATGAGGCACGTAGAGGGTGTTTTAGGGAGGAGTGTTTGATTTATATATAATTTACTTATGATTTTACAATTTTTTTGGAAGTCACTGGCGAGGCTCTTAATGGGCATTTTTGGGAGGTATGCTTGATTGTATATAATTTACTTAAGGTTGTATGGTGGTAGTTCAAAAAAAACATGAAGCAGTTTTGGCTCCCAAAATATAGGGAGTCTAGTAGCAATCCCAAAAATAGAGAGCATATTACGAGGCTCTTATAGAGTGTTTTAGGAAGGAGTGCTCGATTGTATATAATTTACTAAAGATTTTCGGGTTGGAGTTCAAAAAAAATATATAGTGGTTTTGGCTCCCTAAATATAGGGAGTTTATTAGCAATCCCAAAAATAAAGAGGAATATTGCGAGGCTCTTAGACTATATTTTAGGGAGGAATATTTAATTTATATATAATTTGCTTATGATTTTAGGTTATTTTTAGGAGGCAATGGTGAGGCTCTTAGAGGGTGTCTTTGGGAGGAATGTTCGATTGTATATAATTTACTTAAGGTTATCGGGTGGGGGTCCAAAAAAAAATAGAGCTGTTTTGGCTCCCTAAATATAGGGAGTCTTTTAGCAATCATAAAAATAAAGAGCATTTTGCGAGGCTCTTAGAGGGTGTTTTAGGGAGGAGTGCTCGATTGTACATAATTTACTTAAGGTTATCGGGTGGGGGTTCTAAAAAAATATGGAGTGGTTTTGGCTCCCTAAATATAGGGAGTCTAGTAATAATCTCAAAAATAGAGAGAAATATTATAAGACTCTTTGAGGGTGTTTAAGAGTGGAGTGCTTAATTTATATATAATTTATTTATGATTTAAGGGTATTTTTGGGAGGCAAATGGCGAGGCTCTTAGATAGTGTTTTTGGGAGGAATGCTAGATTGTATATAATTTACTTAAGGTTGTCAGGTGGGATTTTAAACAAAATATAGAGTGGTTTTGGCTCCCTAAATATAGGGAGTCTAATAGCAATCCCAAAATTCAAGACCATATTATGAGGCTCTTAGAGGGTATTTTAAAGAGGAGTGCTCGATTGTATATAATTTATTTAAGGTTGTCAGGTGGGGGTTCAAAAAAATATGGAGCGGTTTTGGCTTTCTAACTATAGGGAGTCTAGTAGCAATCCCAAAAATAGAGAGGCATATTGTGAGGTTCTTGCAGTGTGTTTTAGGGATGAATGCTTGATTTATATATAATTTACATATTATTTTAGGATGTTTTTGGGAGGCAATAGTGAGGCTCTTAGAGGGTGTTTTTGGAGGAATGCTCGATTGTATATAATTTACATAAGGTTGTTTGGGTGGGGGTTCAAAAAAAAATAAGTGGTTTTTGCTTTCTAAATGTAGTGAGTCTAGTAGCAATCCCAAAAATAGAAAGCATATTACGAGGCTCTTAGAGGGTGTTTTAGAGAGGATTGCTCGATTATATATAAATTACAAAAGGTTGTCTGGTGGGGGTTCAAAAAAAATATGAAACAATTTTGGCTCCCTAAATATACGGAGTCTAGTAGCAATCCCAAAAATAGAGAGGAATATTGTGAGGCTCTTAGAGGGTGTTTTAGCGAGGAGTATTTAATTTTTATATAATTTACTTATAATTTAAGGGTGTTTTTGGAAGGCAATGGCAAGGCTCTTAGAGGATGTTTTATGGAGGAATGCTCGATTGTATATAATTTACTTAAAGTTGTTAGGTAGGGATTCAAAAAAAATATAGAGTGATTTTGGCTCCCTAAATATAGGGAGTCTAGTAGCAATCCCAAAAATAGAGAGCATATTGCAAGGCTCTTAGAGGATGTTTTAGGGAGGGGTGCTCGATTGTATTTAATTTACTTAAGGTTCTCGTGTGGGGGTTCAAAAAAAATATGGAGTGGTTTTGACTCCCTAAATATAGGTAGTCTAGTAGCAATCCAAAAAATAGAGAGGCATATTATGATGCTCTTAGAGGGTGTTTTAGGGAGGTGTGCTTGATTTACATATAATTTACTTATGATTTTATAGTGTTTTTGGGGGGCAATGGCAAAGCTCTTAGAGGGTGTTTTTGGAAGGAATGTTTGATTGTATATAATTTAATTAAGGTTGTTGGGTGGGGGTTTAAAAAAAATATGGAGCAGTTTTGGTTCCCTAAATATATGGAGTCTAGTAGTAATCCTAAAAATAGAGAGCATATTGTGAGGCTCTTAGAGGATATTTTAGGGAGGAGTGCTTGATTGTATATAATCTACCTAAGGTAGTCAGGTGGGGGTTCAAAAAAAATATAGAGTTATTTTGGCTTCCTAAATATAGAGAGTCTAGTAGCAATCCAAAAAATAAAGAGGCATATTGTGAAGCTCTCAGTGTTTTAGGGATGAGTGCTTGATTTATATATAATTTACTTATGATTTTATGGTATTTTTGGGAGGCAATGGCGAGGCTCTTAGAGGGTATTTTTTGAAAGAATGCTCGAGTGTATATAATTTATGTAAGATTATCTGCTGGGGGATCAAAAAAAATATAGAGCGGTTTTGGCTCCCTAAATATAGGGAGTATAGTAGCAATCCTAAAAATAGAGAGCATATTGTAATGCTCTTAGAGGGTCTTTTAGGGATGAGGGCTCGATTGTATATAATTTACTAAAGGTTATCGAGTGCGTGTTCAAAAAAAATAAGAAGCAGTTTTGGCTCCCTAAATTTAGGGAGTTTAGTAGCAATCCCAAAAATAGAGAAGAATATTATAAGGCTCTTTGTGGGTGTTTTATGGAGAAGTGTTTGATTTATATATAATTTACTATGATTTTAGGGTATTTTTGGGAGACAATGGCGAGGCTCTTAGAGGATGTTTTTGGGAGGAATGCTAGATTGTATATAATTACTTAAGGTTATCGAGTGGGGGTTTAAAAAAATATATAGTGCAGTTTTGGTTCAATTAATATAGGGAGACTATTAGCAATCCCAAAAATAGAGAGCATATTGTGAGGCTCTTAGAGGGTGTTTTAGGGAGGAGTGCTCGATTGTATATAATTTACTTAAGGTTGTCGGGTTGGGGTTTAAAAAAAATATAAAACGATTTTGGCTCCCTAAATATAGGAAGTCTAGTAGCTATCCCAAAAATAGAGAGGCATATTGTGATGATCTTAGAGGGTATTTTAGGGAGGTGTGCTTGATTTATATATAATTTACTTATAATTTTATGGTGTTTTTGGTAGGCAATGACAAGGCTCTTAGAGGGTATTTTTGGGAGGTATGCTCAATTATATATAATTTAATTAAGGTTATCGGGTAGGGTTTAAAAAATATATTGAGCGACTTTGGCTCGCTAAATATAAAGAGTCTAGTAGCAATCCAAAAAATAGATAGCATATTATGAGGATCTTAGAGGGTGTTTTAGGAAGGAGTGCTCGATTGTATATAATTTACTTAATGTTGTCAGGTGGTGGTTCAAAAAAAATATAGAGCTGTTTTGGCTCCCTAAATATAGGGAGTCTAGTAGCAATCCCAATAATTGAGAGTATATTGCAAAGCTCATAGTGGGTGTTTTAGGGAGGAGTGCTTGATTGAATATAATTTACTTAAGATTGACTGGTGGGGGTTTAAAAAAATATTGAGTGGTTTTGGCTTCCTAAATATAGGGAGTCTTGTAGCAATCCCAAAAATAGAGAGGCATAATGCGAGGCTCTTAGAGTGTGTTTTTGGGATGAGTGCTTGATTTATATATAATTTACTAATGACTTTAGGGTATTTTTGGGAGGCAATGTCGAGGCTTTTAGATGGTGTTTTTGGGAGGAATGCTAGATTGTATATAATTTACTTAAGGTTGTTGGGTGGGGGTTCAAAATAATTATAGAGCGGTATTGGCTCCATAAATATAGGGAGTCTAGTAGCAATCCTAAAAATAGAGAGTATATTGCAAGGCTCTTAGAGGGTGTTTTAGGGAAGAGTGCTCGATTGCATATAATTTACTTAAAGTTATCGCGTGGGGGTTCAAAAAAAATATGGAGCGATTTTGGCTCCAAAAATATTGGGAGTCTAGTAGCAATCCCAAAAATAGAGAGCATATTGCAAGGCTCTAAGAGGGTGTTTTAGGGAGGAGTGTTTGATTGTATATAATTTACTTAAGGTTGTCGGGTGGGGGTTCAAAAAAAATATGGAGCAATTTTGGTTTCCTAAATATAGGGAGTCTAGTAGCAATCCCAAAAATATAGAGGAATATAGCGAGGCCCTTAGAGTGTGTTTTAGTGATTATTGCTTGATTTAAATATAATTTATTTATGATTTTAGGGTGCTTTTGTGAGGCAATGGCAAAACTCTTAGAGGGTGTTTTTGAAAGGAATGCTCGATTGTATATAATTTACTTAAGCTTGTCGGGTGGGGGTTCAAAAAAAATATGAAGCAATTTTGACACCCTAAATATAGGGAGTCTAGTAGCAATCCCAAAAATAGAGAGCATATTGCGAGACTCTTAGAGGATGTTTTAGGGAAGAGTGCTCGATTGTATATAATTTACTAAAGGTTATTGGGTGGGGCTTCAAAAAAATATAGAGCAGTTTTGCCTCCCTAAATATCGAGAGTCTAGTAGCAATCCCAAAAATAGAGAGAAATATTACGAGGCTCTTAGAGGGTAGTTTAGGGAGGAGTGTTTGATTAATATATAATTTACTTATGATTTTAAGGTATTTTTGGAAGGCAATGGCGAGGCACGTAGAGGGTGTGTTTGAGAGGAATGCTCGGTTGTATGTAATTTACTTAAGGTTGTCTGGTATGGTTCCAAAAAAATATGGAGCTATTTTGGCTCCCTAAATATAGGGAATCTAGTAGCAATCCCAAAAATAAAGAGATTATTGTGAGACTCTTAGAGGAAGTTTTAGAAAGGAGTGATCGATTGTATATAATTTACTTAAGATTGTCGGGTGGGGGTTCAAAAAAAATATGGTGCGGTTTTGGCTCCCTAAATATAGAAAATCTAATAGCAATCCCAAAAATAGAGAAGAATATTGTGAGGCTCTTAAAGGGTATTTTATAGAGGAATGCTCGATTATATATAAGATGGTGTTTTTGGGAGGAATGCTCGATTATATATAACTGACTTAAGGTTGTCGGGTAGGGGTTTAAAAAAAATATAGAGTGGTTTTGGTTCCCTAAATATAGTGAGTCTAGTAGCAATCCCAAAAATAGAGTGCATATTGCGAGGCTCTTAGAGGGTATTTTAGGGAGGAGTGCTCGATTTTATATAATTTATTTAAGGTTGTAGGGTGGGGGTACAAAAGAAATATGGAGCAGTTTTGGCTCCCTAAATATAAGAAGTCTAGTAACAATCCAAAAAATAGAGAGGCATATTGCGATGCTCTTAGAGGGTATTTTAGAGAGGAGTTCTTTATTTATATATAATTTACTTATGATTTTATGGTATTTCTACGAGACAATGGCGAGGCTCTTAGAGGGTGTTTTTGGGAGGAATGCTCAATTGTAGATAATTTACTTAAGGTTGTCGAGTGGGCGTTTAAAAAAATATGGAGAGGTTTTGGCTCCCTAAATATAGGGAGTCTAGTAGCAATCCCAAATATATATAGCATATTGCAAGGCTCTTAGAGGATGTTTTAGGGAGGAGTGCTCGATTGTATTTAATTTACTTAAGGTTGTAGGGTAAGGGTTCAATAAAAATATGGAGCAGTTTTGTCTTCCTAAATATAGGGAGTCTTATAGCAATCCTAAAAATAGAGAGCATATTGCGAGGCTCATAAAGGGTGTTTTCGGGAGGATTTCATGATTGTATATTATTTACTTAAGTTTGTCGGGTGGGGGTTCAAAAAAAATATAGGTCGATTTTATCTCCCTATAAATATAGAGTCTAGTAGCAATCCCAAAAATAGAGAGGAATATTGTGAGGCTCCTATAGGGTGTTTTAGGGAGGAGTGTTTGATTTATATATAATTTACTTTAGGTTGTTGGGTGGAGTTTACAAAAAATATAGAGCGATTTTGGCTCCCTAAATATAGGGAGTCTTGTAGCAATCCCAAAAATAGAAAGCATATTACGAGGCTCTTGGAGGGTATTTTAAGGAAGAGTGCTTGATTTTATATAATTTACTTAAGGTTGTAGGGTAGGGTTCAAAAAAAATATGGAGCGATTTTGGATTCCTAAATATAGGGAGTCTTGTAGCAATCCCAAAAATAGAGAGCATATTACGAGGCCCTTAGAAGGTGTTTTTGGAAGGAGTGCTCGATTGTATATAATTTACATAAGGTTATCAGGTGGGGGTTAAAAAACAATATGGAGCAGTTTTGGCTCCCTAAATATAGGGAGTTTAGTACCAATCCCAAAAAATATAGAGGAATATTGTGAGGCTCTTAAAGGGTATTTTAGGGAGGAGTATTTGAATTATATATAATTTACTTATGATTTTAGGGTATTTTTGGGAGGCAGTGGCGAGGCTCATAGAGGGTGTTTTTGGGAAGAATGCTCGATTGTATATAATTTACTTAAGTTTGTCGGGTGAGAGTTCAAAAAAAATATGGAGCAGTTTTTGCTCCCTAAATATAGGGAGTCTAGTAGCAATCCCAAAAATAGAGAACATATTACGAGGCTCTTAGTTGGTATTTTAGGGAGAAGTGCTCGATTGTATATAATTTACTGAAGGTTGTCAGGTGGGGGTTCAAAAAAAATATGGAGCAGTTTTAGCTCCCTAAATATAAGGAGTCTAGTAGGAATCCCAAAAATAGAGAGGCATATTGCGATGCTCTTAGTGGGTGTTTTAGGAAGGAGGAGTGCTTGATTTATATATAATTTACTTATGATTTATTGGTATTTTTGTGTGGCAATGGTAAGGCTCTTAGAGGGTGCTTTTCGGAGGAATGATCGATTGTATATAATTTAATTAAGACTATCGGGTGGGGGTTCAAAAAAAATATGGAGCGATTTTGGCTCCCTAAATGTAGGGAGTTTAGTAGCAATCCCAAAAATAGAGTGCATATTACGAGGCTCTTAGAGGGAGTTTTAGGGAGAAGTGATCGATTATATATAATTTACTTAAGGTTATCGGGTGGTGGTTCAAAAGAAATATGAAGCGGTTTTTGTTCCTTAAATATAGGGAGTCTAGTAGCAATCCCAAATATAGAGAGGAATATTGCGAGGCACTTAAAGGGTGTTTGAGGGCGGAGTTTTTGATTTATATATGATTTATTTATGATTTTAGGGTGTTTTTTGGCGATAATAGCGAGGCTCTTTGAGGGTGTTTTTGGAAGGAATGCTCGATTATATATAATTTACTTAAGATTATTGGGTGGGGGTTTAAACAAAATATGGTGTGGTTTTGGCTACCTAAATATAGGGAGTCTAGTAGCAATCCCAAAAATAGAGAGCAAATTGCGAGGCTTTTAGAGGGTATTTTAGGGAGGAGTGCTCAATTGTATATAATTTTCTTAAAATTATCGGGTGGGGGTTCCAAAAAAATATGGAGCTATTTTGGCTTCCTAAATATAAGGGGTCTAGTAGCAATCTCAAAAATAGAGAGGTGTATTGCGAGGCTCTTAGAGTGTGTTTTTGGGATGAGTGCTTTATTTATATATAATTTAATTATGATTTTATGGTGTTTTTTGGAGGCAATAGCGTGGCTCTTAAAGGGTGTTTTGGCAAGAAATGCTCGATTGTATATAATTTACTTAACATTGACAGGTGGGGGTTAAAAAAAATATCGAGCAATTTTAGCTCCCTAAATATAGGATATTTAGTAGCAACCCCAAAAATTGAGGTCATGTTGCTAGGCTCTTAGAGGTGTTTTAGGTAGGAGTACGCGATTGTATATAATTTACTTAAGGTTATTGGGTGAGGGTTCAAAACAAATATATAGCGGTTTTGGCTCCCTGAATATCAGGAGTCTCGTAGCAATCCCAAAAATAAAGAGAAATATTTTGAGGCTCTTAGAGGGTGTTTTATGGAGAAGTGTTTAATTTATATATAATTTTCTTATGATTTTTGGGTATTTTTATGAGGCAATGGCGAGGCTCTTAGAGAGTGTTTCTGGCAGGAATGATTGATTGTATATAATTTACATAAGGTTATCGGGTGGGGGTTCAAAAAAAATATTGAGCAATTTTTGCACACAAAATATAGGGAGTCTAGTAGCAATCTCAAAAATAGAAAGCATATTATGAGGCTCTTAGTGGATGTTTTAGGAAGAAATGCTTGATTGTATATAATTTACTTAAGGTTGTTAGGTAGGGGTTCAAAAAAAATATGGAGCGGTTTTGGCTCACTAAATATAGGAAGTCTAATAGCAATCCCAAAAATTGAGGCATATTGTGATACTCTTAGTGGTTGTTTTAGGGAGGAGTGCTTGATTTATATATAATTTACTTATGATTTTATGGTGTTTTTGGGAGGCAATGGCGAGGCTCTTAGAGGGTGTTTTTCAGAGGAATGCTCGATTATATATAATTTACTTAAGGTTGTCGGGTGGGGGTTTAAAAAAAATATGGAGCGGTTTTGGCTCCCTAAAAATAGGGAGTTTAGTAGCAATCCCAAAAATAGAGAGCATATTACGAGGCTCTTAGAGGATGTTTTATGAAGGAGTGATCGATTGCATATAATTTACTTAAGGATGTCGGGTTGTGGTTCAAAAAAAATATGGAGCGATTTTTATTCCTTAACTATAGGGAGTCTAGTAGCAATCCCAAAAATAGAGAAGAATATTACGAGGCTCTTAGAGGGTATTTTAGAAAAGAGTATTTGATTTATATATAATTTATTTATAATTTTAGGGTATTTTTTTGGCAATAATGGCGAGGCTCTCTGAGGGTATTTTTGGAAGGAATGCTCGATTTTATATAATTTACTTAAGGTTGTCGAGTGGGGGTTTAAAAAAAACATTGAGCCATTTTGGCAATCTAAATATAGGGAGTCTAGTAGAAATCCCAAAAATAGAGACCATATTTCGAGGCTCTTAGATGGTATTTTAGGGAGGAGTGCTCAATTGTATATAATTTACTTAAGGTTGTCGAGTGGGGGTTCAAAAAAAATATGGAGCTGTTTTGGCTTCCTAAATATAGGGAGTCTAGTAGCAATCCCAAAAATTAAGAGGTATATTGCGAGGCTCATAGAGTATGTTTTAGGGATGAGTGCTTAATTTATATATAATTTACTTATGATTTTAGGGTGTTTTTAGGAGGCAATGGCGAGGCTCTTAGAGGGTGTTTTTGCAAGAAATGCTCGATTGTATATAATTTACTTAACATTGTCAGGTGGGGGTTCAAAAAAAATATGGAGCGGTTTTAGCTCCCTAAATATAAAAAGTTTAGTAGCAATCCCAAAAATTGAGAGCATATTGCAAGGCTTATCATGGAGGGGTACATCAATGTGTCAAAGGGATGACTTTTACACCCCCATGTGTTTTTCTAAAATATAAATATTCCTATTACTATGAGGGTTCCACTATTATATATATGGAACTTATATCCGTATATATATAGCCAAAATATAAAGAGTCTCATAGGTAGAAGTTATCCCACTATTATAAGATCCTTATTCATGTATAATATTATAATAATAGTCCAAGTGTACGCCTCTGACTATATCATAGGTGATATATCTATATATCAACATGGTGAGTTTAATACCAGCATATATGTGGCCAAAATATACATAGTATTATAGCTAAAAGGGATCCATCTATTATAAGAGAAGCATAAGTATACCTCCTGAATATATCATGGAAGGTACATCTATGTGTCAAAGGATAACTTTAACACCTGTATTTATTAGGCCAAAATATAAAGTCTCATAGCTAGGAGATATCCAACTATTGTGAGATCCTCATTCATGTAGCAGATTATGAGTGGAGTCCAAATATACCGCGTAACTAAATTATGGGGGGTACATCTATGTGTAAAAAGAATGACCTTAGCAACCACATATGTAGCCAAAATATTAAGAGCTAGAAAGCTATGAAGGGTCCTACTAATATGGGATCCTTATTTATATAGCAGATTATCAGAGGAGTCTAAGTGAACTAACCACCCCAATTAAATCATGGGGATACATCTATGTATTAAAGGGATGACTTTAACACCCGTATATGTATAGCTAAATTATAAAGTCCCTTAACTAAGAGGGGTCCCACTATTGTGGGATCAATATCCATTAAACAGATTATGAGAAAAGTCCAAGTGTACATCCTTTCTACTAAATCATGGGGGTATATCTATCTGTCAAAGGGGTGACTTGAGTACTCGTATTTGTGTTGCCAAAATATAAATTATCCCAAAGCTAGTTGGGGTCTCACTATTGTGGGATCTTTATTCATGTAGCAGATTCTTAAAGTAGTCTAAATATACTTTCCCCCTCGACTATAGTATGGGGGGTATATCTAAGTGTCACAGGGTGACTTTAATACTCATATATATGTGACCAAAATATAAAAACTCCCATAGCTATGAGGGGTCCCACTATTGTGGGATCCATATTCTTATAGCAGATTGTGAAAGGAATTCAAATATACCCTCTTCCCCCGACTACATCATAAGGAGGTATATCTATATATAGATGGGGTGACTTTAACACTTACATGTTTATGACCAAAATATAAAGAGTCACAAAACTAGGATGGGTCCCTCTATTGTGGAATTCTTATTGATATAGCAGATTATGAGAGAAGTCCAAGTGCACTCTCTTGGCAACATTATGATGGTATATCTTTGTGTAAAAGGTTTAACTTTAATACCCGTATGTGTGTGGCTAAAATATAAAGAGTCTAATAGCTATGAGATAATTATTCATGTAGCTGATTATAAGAGTAGTCCAAATGTACCCCTCTGACTATATAATGATGTACCCCTCTAACTATATCATAGGGGGGTATATCTTTGTATTAAAGGGATGACTTTAACACTTGCATGTTTATGGTCAAAATATAAATAGCCCTACAGCTAGGAGAGATCCCACTAATATAGGATCCTTATATGTATAGTAGATTATCAGAGGAGTCCAAGTATACCACCACACCTACTACATAATCGAGGGTACATCTACGTGTCAAAGAGGTGACTTTAATACCCATATATATATGGCCAAAATATAAAGTCCCTTATCTAGGAGGGGTTCTACTATTATGGGATCTATATTAATATAGCATATTAAGAGAGGAGTCAAAGTGTACCTCTTCCCCACTAAATCATGGGGGGTACATCTATGTATCAAAGGGATGACTTTAACACTTCCATGTATGTAACTAAAATATAAAGAGTCTCATTGCTAGGAGTGATCCCACTATTATGGGATCCTTATACTTATAGTATATTATAATAGGAGTCCAAGTATACCCCGCCGACTATATCAATGGAAAGTATATTACTTTTTCAAAGGGTGACTTTAACACCTGCATGTGTGTGGCCAAATATATAAAGTACTATAGATAGGATGGGCCCTATTATTGTGGGATCTTTATTCATTTAGCATATTAAGAAAGGAGTATGTGTAACCCCTCGACTATATTTTGGCGGGGTACATGTATGTGTCAAAGGGGTGACTTTAACACCCACATATTAGTTGATAAATTATAAAGAATCCCTTAGCTTAGAGGGGTCCCACTTTTGTGGAATTCTTATTTATATAGTAAATTATAAGATGAGCCCAAGTGAACCCCCCTCCCCGACTATTATCATGGGGGGTACATCTATGTGTTAAAGGGGTAATGTTAACATCCATATATGTATGTCTAAAATATAAATAGCCCCATAGCTAGGAATGGATCCCATAATTATAAAATCATTATTCTTATAGCTGATTCTGATAGGAGTTCTAGTGTACCCCCTGACTACAACACGAGGGTATACATCTATATGTCAAATAGATAACTTTAACACTCGTATATGTATAGCCAAAATATAAAGTCTCATAGCTAGGAGGTGTCCCACTATTGTGGGAACCTTATTCATATATCAGATTTCGAGAAGAGTCCAAGTGTACCCTTCGACTATATTATCAGGGGTATATATATATATATATATATATATATATATATATATATATATATATATATATATATATATATATATATATATATATATATATATATATATATATATATATATATATATATATATATATATATATATATATATATATATATATATATATATATATATATATATATATATATATATATATATATATATATATATATATATATGTCAAAGGAATGACTTTATCATCCGCATGTGTGTAGCGAAAATATAAAGAATCTCATAGCTAGAAGAGGTTCCACTATTGTAGGATCCTTATTCTTATAGTAGATTCTGAGAGGAGTTCAAGTGTACCTCCTTGACTACATCATTGGGGTACATCTACGTGTAAGTTAAAGGGGTAACTATAACACCCGCATGTGTGTTACCAAAATATAAATAGTCCCTATAGCTAGGAGGGGCCCCGCTATTATGCGATCCTTATTTATTTTGCAGATTATGAGGGGGGTTTAAGTATACACCCCTATTACATCATGCAGGGGTATATCTATATGTCAAAGGGGTGACTTTAACACCCGCATATATATGGCCAAAATATAAAGAGTCCCATAGTTGGGAGAGGTCCCATTATTATGGGATCCTTTTTAATATAACAGATAATGTATTAAGTTCAAGTGTACCCCCCATTACATCATTGGGGTATATTTATATATTAATGGGTGACTTTAATATCCGAATGTGTGTGACAAAAATATAAATAATACCATAGCTAAGAGGGGTCATACTATTATGGAATCCTTATTTATATAGCAGATTATGAGAAGAGACCAAGTGTACCTCCTGACTTCATTATGGGGGGTATATCTATATGTCAAAGGGTGACTTTAATACTTGGATATGTGCGGGCAAAATATAAAGTCCTATAATTATAAGGGATCCTACTTTTGTCAAATCCTTGATCATGTAGCAAATTATAAGAGGAGTCTAAGTATACCCCCCCCGACTACATCATGGGGGGGTACATCTATGTATCAAAGGGGTGACTTTTTAACCCTTATGTATAGCCAAAATATAAAGAATCTCATAACTAGAAGGAGTCACTATTGTGAGATCCTTGTTAATATAACAGATTATAAGAAAAGTCCAAGTATACCCCCTCGACTATATCATAGGCGGGTATATCTATATGTCAAAGGGATAACTTTAATACCCATATGTAAATAGCCAAAATAAAGAGTTTCATAGTTTGGAGGGGTCCAATACTTATAGGATCCTTATTTATTAGTATATTGTGAGAGGAGTCCAAATGTACCATTCCCGGACTATATCATGGGGGTACATTAATGTGCCAAAGGGGTGAAATTAACACCCGCAAGTGTGTAGCTGAAATATAAAGAGCCTCATAACTAGAAAGGGATTCACTAATATGGAATCCTCATTTAAGTAGTATATTATCAGCGGAGTCCAAAAATAGAAAGCATATTGTGAGGCTCTTAGAGGGTATTTTTGGGATGAGTGCTCGATTGTATATAATTTACTTAAAGTTATCGGGTGGGGGTTCAAAAAAAATATGGAGCGGTTTTGGCTCCATAAATATAAGAAATCTAATAGCAATCATAAAAATATAAAGCATATTGCGAGGCTCTTAAAGGGTGTTTTTGAGAGGAGTGCTTGATTGTATATAATTTAGTTAAGGTTATCATATGGGCATTCAAAAAAAATATGGAGCGGTTATGGCTCTCTAAATATAGGGAGTCTAGTAGCAGTACCAAAAATATAGAGCATATTGCCAGGCTCTTAAAGGATGTTTTAGGGAGTAGTGCTCGATTGTATATAATATACTTAAGGTTATCTGGTGGTGGTTCAAAAAAAATATGGAGTGGTTTTGGCTCCCTAAATATAGAGAGTCTAGAAGAAATCCCAATAATAGAGAGGAATATTGCGAGGCTCTTACAGGCTGTTTTAGGGAGGAGTGTTTGATTTATATATAATTGACTAATGATTTTAGGGTGTTTTTGGGAGGCAATGGTGAGGCTCTTAGACGGTGTTTTTGGGAGCAATGATCGATAGTATATAATTTACTTAAGGTTATTAGTTGGGGGTTTAAAAAAAATATAAGGCGATTTTGGCTCCCTAAATATAGGGAGTCTAGTAGCAATCTCAAAAATAGTGAGTATATTGCGAGGCTCTTAGAGGGTTTTTTAGGGAGGAGTGCTCTATTATACATAATTCAATTAAGGTTATCAGGTGGGGGTTTAAAAAAAATATAGAGCAGTTTTGGCTCCCTAAATATAGGGAGTCTAGTAGCAATCTCAAAAATGTAGAGCATGTTATAAAGCTCTTAGAGGGTGTTTTAGAGAGGAGTGCTTGATTGTATATAATTTACGTAAGGTTGTCGGGTGGGGGTTCAAAAAAAATATGGAGCAGTTTTGACTCACTAAATATAGGGAGTCTAGAAGCAATCTTAAAAATAGAAATACATATTGTGATGCTCTTAGAAGGTGTTTTAGGGAGGAGTGCTTGATTTATATATAATTTACTAATGATTTTAGGGTGTTTTTGCGTGGTAATGGTGAGGCTCTTAGAGGGTGTTTTTAGGAGTAATGCTTTTTGGTGGGGGTTTAAAAAAAATATTGAGCAGTTTTGACTCCCTAAATATAGGGAGTCTTGTAGCAATCCCAAAAATATAGAGCATATTACGAGGCTCTTAGAGAGTATTTTAGGGATAAGTACTCGATTATATATAATTTACTAAAGGTTATCAAGTTAGGGTTCAAAAACAATTTGGAGCAATTTTGGCACCTAAATATAGGGAGTCTAGTAGCAATCCCAGAAATAGAAAGCATATTGCGAGAATCTTAGAGGGTGTTTTAGGGAGGAGTGCTCGATTGTATATAATTTACTAAAGGTTGTCGAGTGGGGGTTCAAAAAAAAAAATAGAGTGGTTTTGACTCCCTAAATATAGAGAGTCTAGTAGCAATACCAAAAATAGAGAAGAATATTGCGAGGCTCTTAGAGGGTGTTTTAGGGTGGAGTGTTTAATTTGTATATAATTTACTGATAATTTTAGGGTGTTTTTGGAAGGCAATGGTGATGCTCTAAGAGGGTATTTTTGGAAGGAATGCTCGATTGTATATAATTTACTTAAAGTTATCGGGTGGGGGTTTAAAAAAATATGGAGCGGTTTTGGTTCCCTAAATATAGGGTGTCTAGTAGCAATCCCAAGAATAGAGAGCATATTGCGAGGCTCTTAGTGTATGTTTTAGAAATGAGTGCTTGATTTATATATAATTTACTTATTATTTTAGGGTGTTATTGGGAGGCAATGGCAAAGCTCTTAGGGGTGTTTTTAGAAGAAATGTTTAATAGTATAAAATTTACTTAAGGTTGTCAGGTGGGGGTTCAAAAAAAATATGGAGCGGTTTTGGCTCCCCAAATATAGGAAGTCTAGTAGAAATCCCAAAGATAGTGAGGAATATTATGAGGCTCTTAAAGGGTGGTTTAGGGAGGAATATTTGATTTATATATTATGATTTTAGGGTATTTTTGGGAGGCAATGACGAGGATCTAAGAGGGTGTTTTTAAGAGGAATGCTCGATAGTATATAATTTTCTTAAAGTTGTCGGTTGGGGGCTTAAAAATAATATGGTGCGATTTTGGCTCCCTAAATATAAGGAGTTTAGAAGCAATCCTAAAAATAAAGAGCACATTATGATACTCTTAGAGGGTGTTTTAGGGAGGAATATTCTATTATATATAATTTGCTTAAGGTTGTCGGTGGGGGTTCAAAAAAAATATAGTGCGGTTTTGGCTCCCTAAATATAGGGAGTCTAGTAGCAATCTCAAAAATATAGAGCATATTGTGAGGCTCTTAGAGGGTGTTTTAGAGAGGAGTGCTCGATTGTATATAATTTACTTAAGGTTATCGGGTAGGGGTTCAAAAAAAATATGGAGCGATTTTGGCTCCCTAAATATAATGAGTCTAGTAGTAATCTCAAAAATAGAGACATATATTGCGATGCCCTTAGAAGGTGTTATAGGGAGGAGTGCATGATTTATATATAATTTACTTATGATTTTAGGGTGTTTTTAGGTGGCAATGGCGAGGCTCTTAGAGGGTGCTTTAGGGAGGAATGTTTGATTGTATATAATTTACTTAAGGTTGTCAAGTGGGGGTTCAAAAAAAATATGGAGTGGTTTTGGCTCCCAAAATATAGGGAGTCTAGTAGCAATCCCAAAAATAGAAAGCATATTGCAAGGCTCTTAGACGATGTTTTAGGAAGTAGTGCTCGATTATATATAATTTACTAAAGGTTGTTGGGTGGGGGTTCAAAAAAAATATAGAGTTATTTTGGCTCTCGAAATATAGGGAGTCTAGTAGTATTCCCAAAAATAGAAAGCATATTGCTAAGCTCTTAGAGGGTGTTTTAGGGAGGAGTGCTCGATTCTATATAATTTACTAAAGGTTATCGGGTGGGGGTTCACAAAAAATATGGAGCGATTTTGGCTCCCTAAATATTAGGAGTCTAGTAGCAATCCCAAAAATAGAGAGGAATATTTAGAGGCTCTTAGAGGGTGTTTTAGGAAGGAGTGTTTAATTTATATATAATTTACTTATGATTTTAGGGTGTTTATGGGAGGCAATAGCGAGGCTTATAGAGGGTGTTTTTGGGAGAAATGCTCAATTGTATATAATTTATTGAAGGCTGTCATTAGGGGTTTAAAGAAAATATAGAGCGGATTTGGCTCCCTAAATATAAGGAGTCTAGTAGCAATCCCAAAAATAGAGAGCATATTACGAGGCTCTTATAGGGTATTTCAGGGAGGAGTGATCGATTGTATATATATTACTTAAGGTTGTCGAGTGGGGGTTCAAGAAAAATAGAATAGAATATTGCGAGGCTCTTAGAGGGTGTTTTAGGGAGGATTGTTTATTTTATATATAATTTACTTATGATTTTAGGATGCTTTTGGGAGGCAATAGTGAGGCTCTTAGAGGGTGTTTTAGGAAGAAATGCTCGATTATATATAATTTACTTAAGTTTGTCGGTTAGGGGTTTAAAAAAAATATGGAGCGGTTTTGGCTCCCTAAATATAGGGAGTCTAGTAGCAATCCCAAAAATAGGGAGCATATTACAACGCTCTTAGAGGGTATTTCAGGGAGGAGTGATCGATTGTATATATATTACTTAAGGTTATCGAGTGGGGGTTCAAGAAAAATATAGAGCGATCTTGGCTCCCTAAATATAGGGAGTCTAGTAGCAATCCTAAAAATAGAGAAGAATATTACGAGGCACTTAGAGGGTGTTTTAGGGAGGAGAGTATAATTTTTATATAATTTACTTAAGATTTTAGGATGTTTTTGGGAGGCAATAGCGAGGCTCTTAGGAGGTATTTTTGGGAGGAATGCTTGATTGTATATAATTTACTTAAGGTTGTTGGGTAGGGGTTTAAAAGAAATATAGAGCAGTTTTGGCTCTCTAAATACAGGGAGTGTAGTAGCAATCCCAAAAATAGAGAGCATATTGAGAGGCTTTTAGAGGGTATTTTAGGGTGGAGTGCTGGATTATATATAATTTACTTAAGATTATCGAATGGGGGTTCAAAAAAAATATGGAGCGGTTTTGGCTCCTTAAATATAGGGAGTCTAGTAGCAATCCCAAAAGTAGAGAGCATATTGCGAGACTCTTAGAGGGTGTTTTAGGAAGGAGTACTCGATTGTATATGATTTACTTAGTATTGTAGAGTGGGGGTTCAAAAAAAATATGGAACGGTTTTGGCTCCCTAAATATAGGGAGTCTAGTAGCAATCCCAAAAATATAGAGCATATGCAAGGCTTTTAGAGGGTGTTTTAGGTAGGAGTGCTCGATTGTATATAATTTACTTAAGGTTGTCGGGTGGGGGTTCAAAAATAATATGGAGCGATTTTGGGTCCCTAAATATGGAGAGTCTAGAAGAAATCCCAAAAATAGAGAGGAATATTACGAGGCTCTTACAGGGTGTTTTAGGGAGGAGTGTTTGATTTATATATAATTTACTTATAATTTTAGGGTATTTTTGGGAGGAAATGGCGCGGCTCTAAAAGGGTGTTTTTTGTAGGAATGCTCGATATTATTAAATTTACTTAAGGTTGTCGATTGGGGGTTTAAAAAAAATATGGAGCGATTTTCGCTCCCTAAATATACGGAGTCTAGTAGGAATCCCAAAAATAGAGAGCATATTACGAGGCTCTTAGAGGTTATTTTAGGACGGACTGATCGATTGTATATAATTTACTTAAGGTTGTCGAGTGGGGGTTCAAAAAAAATATAGAGCAATTTTGGCTCCCTAAATATAGGGAGTCTAGTAGCAATCTCAAAAATAGAGAGACATACTGCGATGCTCTTAGAAGGTGTTTTAGGAAGGAGTGCTTGATTTATATATAATTTACTAATGATTTTAGGGTGTTTTTGGGTGGCAATGGCGAGGCTCTTAGTGGATATTTTTGGGAAGAATGCGCGATTGTATATAATTTACTTAAGGTTATTGGGTGGGGTTCAAAAAAATTATAGTATGGTTTTGGCTCCCTAAATATAAGGAGCCTAATAGCAATCCCGAAAATATAGAGGATATTGTGAGACTCTTAGAGGTTATTTTAGGGAGGAGTGATCGATTATATATAATTTGCTAATGGTTATCAGGTGGGGATTCAAAAAAAATATGGAGTGGTTTTGGCTCCATAAATATTAGGAGTCTAGTAGTAATCATAAAAATAGAAAGTATATTGTAAAGCTCTTAGAGGGTGTTTTAGGGAGGAGTGCTCGATTATATATAATTTACTAAAGATTGTCGGTTGGAGTTTTAAAAAAAATAAGTAACAACTTTGACTCCCTAAATATAGGGAGTCTAGTAGTATTCTCAAAAATAGAGGGGAATATTGTGAGGCTCTTAGAGGTTGTTTTAGGGAAGAGTATTTAATTTATATATAATTTGTTGATAATTTTATGGTGTTTTTGGAAGGCAATGGTAAGGCTCTTAGAGGGTGTTTTTGAAAGGACTACTCGATTGTATATAATTTACTTAAAGTTATCGGGTAGGGGTTTTAAAAAAATATAGAGCGATTTTGGCTCCATAAATATAGGAAGTCTAGTAGCAATCCTAAAAATAGAGAGAATATTGTGAGGATCTTAGAGTGTATTTTAGGCATGACTGCTTGATTTATATATAATTTACTAATGATTTTATGGTGTTTTTGGGAGGCAATAGCGAGGCTCTTAAAGGGTGTTTTTGGGAGGAATGCTCGATTATATATAATTTACTTAAGGTTTTCAGGTGGGGTTTTAAAAAAAATATGGTTCGGTTTTGGCTCCCAAAATATAAGGAGTCTAGTAGCAATCCCAAAAATAGAGGGCATATTCTGATGCTCTTAAAGGGTATTTTAGGGAGGAGTGCTCAATTATATATAATTTTGTTAAGTTTATTGGGTGGGAGTTCAAAAAAAATATAGAGCGGTTTTGGCTCCATAAATATAGAGAGTCTAGTAGAAATCCCGAAGATAGAGAAAATATTACGAGGCTCTTAAAGGGTGGCTTAGGGAGGAATGTTTGATTTATATATAATTTACTTATGATTTTAGGGTGTTTTTGGGAGGCAATGACAAGGATCTTAGAGGGTGTTTTTGTGAGGAATACTCGATAGTATATAATTTACTTAAGGTTATTGGTTGGGGGTTTAAAAATAATATGGTGCGGTTTTGGCTCCCTAAATATAGGGAGTCTAGAAACAATCCTAAAAATAAAGAGCATATTGCAAAGCTCTTAGAGGTTGTTTTAGGGAGGAGTACTCTAATGTATATAATTTGCCTAAGGTTATCGGTGGGGGTTCAAAAAAAATATAGAGCTGTTTTGGCTCCCTAAATATAGGGAGTCTAGTAGCAATCTCAAAAATATAGAGCATATTGCGAGGCTCTTAGAGGGTGTTTTAGAGAGGAGTGCTCGATTGTATATAATTTACTTAAGGTTATCGGGTGGGAGTTCAAAAAAAATATGGAGCGGTTTTGGCTCCCTAAATATAGTGAGTCTAGTAGTAATCTCAAAAATAGAGACATATATTACAATGCTCTTATAAGGTATTATAGGGAGGAGTGCCTGATTTATATATAATTTGCTTATGATTTTAGGGTATTTTTAAGAGGCAATGGCGAGGCTCTTAGAGGGTGCTTTTGGGAGGAATGCTTGATTGTATATAATTTACTTAAGGTTGTCAGGTGGGGTTCAAAAAAAATATAGAGTGGTTTTGGCTCCCAAAATATAGGGAGTCTAGTAGCAATCCCAAAAATAGAGAGCATATTGTAAGGCTCATAGAGGGTGTTTTAGGGAGTAGTGCTCGATTATATATAATTTACTAAAGGTTGTTGGGTGGGGTTTCAAAAAAATATAGAGTGGTTTAGGCTCCCTAAATATATGGAGTCTAGTAGCATTCCCAAAAATAGAAAGCATACTGCTAGGCTCTTAGAGGGTGTTTTAGGGAGGAGTGCTCGATTCTATATAATTTACTAAAGGTTATCGGGTGGGGGTTCAAAAAATATATATAGCGATTTTGGCTTCCTAAATATAGGGAGTCTAGTAGCAATCCCAAAAATAAAGAGGGATATTAAGAGGCTCTAAGAGGGTGTTTTAGGGAGGAGTGTTTAATTTATATATAATTTGCTGATGATTTTAGGGTGTTTGTGGGAGGCAATAGTGAGACTCATTGAGGGTGTTTTTGGGTAGAATGCTTAATTGTATATAATTTACTGAAGGTTGTCAGTTAGGGGTTTAAAAAATATATAGAGTGGTTTTGGCTCCCTAAATATAGGGAGTCTTGTAGTAATCCCAAAAATAGAGAGCATATTACGAGGCTCTTTGTGGATATTTCTGGGAGGAGTGATCGATTGTATATATATTACTTAAGGTTATCGAGTGGGGGTTCAAGAAAAATATAGTGCGATTTTGGCTCCCTAAATATTGGGAGTCTAGTAGCAATCCTAAAAATAGAGTAGAATATTGCGAGGCTCTTAGAGGGTGTTTTAGGGAGGAGTGTTTAATTTATATATAATTTACTTAAGATTTTAGGGTATTTTTGGGAGGCAATGGCGAGGCTCTTAGGGGGTATTTTTAGGAGGAATGCTTGATTGTATATCATTTACTTAAGGTTATCGGGTGGGGGTTTAAAAGAAATATAGAGCGGTTTTGGCTCCCTAAAAACAGGGAGTCTAGTAGTAATTCCAAAAATAGAGAACATATTGCGAGGCTTTTAGAGGGTGTTTTAGGGTGGAGTGTTGTATTGTATATAATTTACTTAAGATTATCGAATAGGGATTCAACAAAAATATAGAGCGGTTTTGGCTCCCTAATATGGTGAGTCTAGTAATAATCCCAAAAATAGCGAACATATTGCGAGACTTCTTAGAGGGTGTTTTAGGAAGGAGTGCTCGATTGTATATAATTTACTTAGGGTTGTCAAGTGGGGGTTCAAAAAAAATATGGAGTGGTTTTGGCTCCCTAAATATAGGGAGTCTAGTAGCAATCCCAAAAATATAGAGCATATTGCAAGGATTTTAGAGGGTGTTTTAAAAAGGAGTGCTCGATTGTATATAATTTATTTAAGGTTGTCGGGTAGGGGTTCAAAAAAAATATGGAGCGGTTTTGGGTCCCTAAATATAGAGAGTCTAGTAAAAATCCCAAAAATAGAGAGGAATGGCGAGGCTCTTAGAGGGTGTTTTTGGGAGTCTAGTATAATTTACTTATAATTTTAGGGTGTTTTTGGGAGGCAATGGCAATGCTCTTAGAGGGTGTTTTTGGGAAGAATGCTCGATATTATAAAATTTACTTAAGGTTGTCGGTTTGGGGTTTAAAAAAAATATGGAGCGATTTTGGCTCCCTAAATATAGGGAGTCTAGTAGCAATCCTAAAAATAGAGAGCATATTACGAGGTTCTTAGAGGGTATTTTAGGGAGAAGTGATCGATTGTATATAGTTTTGGCTCGCTAAATATAGGGAGTCTAGTAGCAATCTCAAAATTAGAGAGACATATTGCGATGCTTTTAGAAGGTGTTTTAGGGAGGAGTGCTTGATTTATATATAATATACTTATGATTTTAGGGTGTTTTTGGGTGGCAATGGCGAGGCTCTTAGAGGATGTTTTTGGGAGGAATGCTCGATTGTATATAATTTACTTAAGGTTGATGGGTGGGGTTCAAAAAAAATATGGACTGGTTTTGGCTCCCTAAATATAGGGAGTTTAATAGCAATCCCAAAAATATAGAGGATATTGCGAGGCTTTTAGAGAGTGTTTTAGGTAGGAGTGCTCGATTATATATAATTTACTAAAGGTTATCCAGTGGGGGTTCAAAAAAAATATGGAGCGATTTTGGCTCCATAAATATTGGGAGTCTAGTAGCAATCCCAAAAATAGAAAGCATATTGTGAGCCTCTTAGAGGGTGTTTTAGGGAGGAGTGCTCGATTGTATATAATTTACTAAAGATTGTCGATTGGGGTTTTAAAATAAATAAGGAACAGCTTTGACTCCCTAAATATAGGAAGTCTAATAGCATTCCCAAAAATAGAGGGGTATATTGCGAGGCTCTTAGAGGTTGTTTTAGGGAGGAGTATTTAATTTATATATAATTTACTGATGATTTTATGGTATTTTTGGTAGGCAATGGCAAGGCTCTTAGAGGGTGTTTCTTAAAAAAATACTCGATTCTATATAATTTACTTAAAGTTATCGGGTGGGAGTTTTGAAAAAATATAAAGCGGTTTTGGCTCGCTAAATATAGGGAGTCTAGTAGCAATCCTAAAAATATAGAAGAGTATTGCGAAGCTCTTAGAGTGTGTTTTAGGGATGAGTGCTTGATTTATATATAATTTACTAATGATTTTAGGGTGTTTTTGGGAGGTAATGGCGAGGCTCTTAGAGGGTGTTTTTAGGAGGAATGCTCGATTGTATATAATTTACTTAAGGTTAACTGGTGGGGGTTTAAAAAAAATATGGATTGCTTTTGGCTCCCAAAATATAAGGAGTTTAGTAGCAATCCCAAAAATAAAGAGCATATTTCAATGCTCTTAGAGGGTATTTTAGGAAGGCGTGCTTGATTGTATATAATTTATTTAAGGTTGCAGGTGGGGGTTCAAAAAAATATGGAGCGGTTTAGCTATCTAGATATAGGGAGTCTAGTAGAAATCCCAAAGATAGAGAGGAATATTACAAGGCTCTTAAAGGGTGGTTTAGGAAGGAATATTTTATTTATATATAATTTACTTATGATTTTAGGGAGTTTTTGGGAGGCAAGGACGAGGCTCTTAGAAAGTATTTTTGAGAGGAATGCTCAATAGTATATAATTAACTTATGGTTCTCGGTTGGGGGTTTAAAAATAATATAGTGTGGTTTTGGCTTCCTAAATATAAGGAGTCTAGAAGCAATCCTAAAAATAAAGAGCATATTGTGATGCTCTTAGCGGGTGTTTTAGGGAGTACTCCATTGTATATAATTTGCTTAAGGTTATCGGTGGGGGTTCAAAAAAAATATAGAGAGGTTTTGGCTCCCTTAATATAGGGAGTCTAGTAGTAATCTCTATAATATATAGCATATTGCGAGGCTCTTAGAGGGTGTTTTGGAGAGGAGTGCTCGATTGTATATAATTTACTTAAGGTTGTCGGGTGGGGGTTCCAAAAAAATATATGGTAGAAAGTGTTTTAGGAAGGAGTATTTAATTTATATATAAATTACTGATGATTTTAGGGTGTTTTTGGGAGGTAATGGCGAGGCTCTTTGAGGGTGTTTTTGGAAGGAATGCTTGATTGTATATAATTTACATAAAGTTATCAGGTAGGGGTTTAAAAAAAAATATGGAGCGGTTTTAGCTCCCTAAATATAGACAGTCTCGTAGCATTTCCAAAAATAGAGAGAATATTATGAGGCTCTTAGAGTGTGTTTTAGGGATGATTGTTTGATTTATAAATAATTTATTTATTATTTTAAGTTGTTTTTGGGAAGCAATGGGAAAGCTTTTAGAGGGTGTTTTTGGGAGGAATGCTCGATTGTCTATAATTTACTTAAGATTATTGGGTGGGGGTTCAAAAAAAATATGGAGTGGTTTTTGTTACCAAAATATAGGGTATCTAGTAGCAATCCCAAAAATAAAGAGCATATTGTATGGCTCTTAGAGGGTGATTTAGAGAGAAGTACTCGATTGTATATAATTTACTAAAGGTTGTCGGGTAAGGGTTCAAAAAAAATATAGAGCGGTTTTGGCTCCCTAAATATAGCGAGTCCAGTAGCAATCCCAAAAATAGAAAGTATATTGCTAGGCTCTCAGAAGGTGTTTTAGGGAGGAGTGATCAATTGTATATAATTTACTAAAAGTTGTCGAGTTGGAATTCAAAAAAAATATGGAGCAGTTTTAGCTCCCTAAATATAGGGAGCCTAGTAGCAATCCCAAAAGTAGAAAGGAATATTTTGAAGCTCTTAGACGGTATTTTAGAGAGGAGTTTTTAATTTATATATAATTTAATTATGATTTTAGGGTATTTTTGGGAGGCAATGGCGAGGCGCTTAGAGGGTGTTTTTAGGAGGAATGCTCGATTGTATATAATTTACCTAAGGTTGTCGGTTAGGGATTTAAAAAAATTATGGAGCGGTTTTGACTCCCTAAATATAAGGAGTCTAGTAGCAATCCCAAAAATAGAGAGCATATTGTGAGGCTCTTAGTGGGTGTTTTAAAGAGGAGTGATCGATTGTATATAATTTACTTAAGGTTGTCGAGTAGGGGTTCAAGAAAAATATGGAGCGATTTTGGCTCCCTAAATATAGGGAGTCTAGTTGTAATCCCAAAAATAAAGGGGAATATTGTTAGGCTCTTAGAGGGTATTTTAGGTAGGAGTGTTTGACTTATATATAATTTACTTATAATTTTAGGGTATTTTTGGGAGGCAATGGTGAGGCTCTTAAAGGGTGATTTTTGGAGAAATGTTTGATTGTATATAATTTACTTAAGGTCATCGGGTGGGGGTTTAAATAAAATATCGAACGGTTTTGGCTCCTTAAATATAGGGAGTCTAGTAGCAATCCCAAAAATAGAGAGCATATTGTGAGGCTCTTAGAGGGATTTTTAGGGAGGAGTGCTCAATTGTATATAATTTACTTAAGGTTATCGGGTGGGGGTCAAAAGAAATATGGAGTAATTTTGGCTCCCTAAATGTAGGGAGTCTAGTAGCAACACCAAAAATAAAGAGCATATTACGAGGCTCTGAGAGGGTGTTTTAGGGAGGAGTGCTCGATTGTGTATAATTTACTTCAGGTTATCGGGTGTGGGTTCAAAACAAATATGGAGCGATTTTGGCTCCCTAAAATTAGGGAGTCCTGTAGCAATCCCAAAAATATAAAGCATATTGCGAGGCTCTTAGAGGGTGTTTTAAGGAGGAGTACTCGATTGTTTATAATTTACTTAAGGTTGTCGGGTGGGGGTTCAAAAAAAATATAGAGCAGTTTTGGCTCCCTAAATATAGGGAGTCTAGTAGCAATCCCAAAAATAGAGAGGCTAATTGCAATGCTCTTTGAGGGTGATTTAGGGAGGTGTGCTTAATTAAATATAATTTATTTATGATTTAAGGGTGTTTTTGGGAGGCAATGGTGATACTTTTAGATGGTGTTTTTGGGAGGAATGCTCAATTATATATAATTTAATTAAGGTTGTCGGATGGGGGTTCATAAAAAATATAGAGTGATTTTGACTCTCTAATTATTGGGAGTCTAATAGCAATCCCAAAAATAGAAAGCATATTGTGAGGCTCTTAGATGGTGTCTTAAGGAGGAGTGCTCGATTGTATATAATTTACTAAAGGTTATCGAGTGGGGGGTTCAAAAAAAATATATAGCAGTTTTGGCTTCCTAAATATAGGAAGTCTAGTAGCAATCCTAAAAATAGAGAGGAATATTATGAGGCTCTTAGAGGGTATTTTAGGAAGGAGTGTTTGATTTATATATAATTTACTTATGATTTTAGGGTGGTTTTGGAAGGTAATGACGAAGCTCTTAGAGGGTGTTTTTTAGAGGAATGCTCGATTGTATATAATTTACTTAAGATTATCGGGTGATGGTTCGAAAATAATATGGAGCAGTTTTGGCTCCCTAAATATAAGGAGTCAAGTAATAATCTCAAAAATAGAGTGCATATTGCGAGGCTCTTAGAGGGTGTTTTCGGAAGGAGTGCTCGATTGTATATAATTTACTTAAAGTTGTCGGGTGGGGGTTCAAAAAAAATATGGATCGGTTTAAGCTTCCTAAATATAGGGAGTCTAGTAGCAATACTAAAAATATATAGCATATTACGAGGCTCTTAGAGGGTGTTTTAGGGAGGAGTGCTCTATTGTATATAATTTAATAAAGCTTGTCAAGTGGGGTTCAAAAAAGATATGGAGTAGTTTTGGCTACATAAATATAGGGAGTCTAGTAGCAATCCTAAAAATAGAAAGGAATATTTCAAGGCTCTTAGAGAGAGTTTTAGGGAGGAGTGTTTAATTTATATATAATTTACCTATAATTTTAGGGTATTTTTGGGAGGCAATGGTGAGGTTCTTATAGAATATTTTCGAAAGGAATGCTCGATTGTATATAATTTACTTAAGGTTGGCGGTTATGGGTTTAAAAAATATATAGAATGGTTTTGGGTCCCTAAATATAGAGAGTCTAGTAGCAATCCCAAAAATAGAGAGCATATTATGAAACTCTTAGAGGGTGTTTTAGGGAGGAGTGATCGATTGTATATAATTTACATAAGGTTGTCAAGTGGGGGTTCAAGAAAAATATGGAGCAATTTTGGCTCCCTAAATATAGGATGTCTAGTAGTAATCCCAAAAATAGAGAGGAATATTGTGAGGCTCTTAGAGGGTGTTTTAGGGAGGAGTTTTTTATTTATATATAATTTACTTATGATTTTAAGGTATTTTTGGGAGGCAATGGCGAGGCTCTTAGAGGGTGTTTTTGGGAGGAATGCTCGATTGTATATAATTTACTGAAAGTTGTCGGGTGGGGGGTTTAAATGAAATATCGAGCGATTTTGGCTCCTTAAATATAGGGAGTTTAGTAGCAATCCCAAAAATAGAGATCATATTGCGAGGCTCTTAGAGGGTATTTTAGGGAGGAGTGCTTAATTGTAAATTATTTACTTAAGGTTGTCGGGTGGGGGTTAAAAAAAATATGGAGTGGTTTTGACTCCCTAAATATAGTGAGTCTAGTAGCAATCCTAAAAATAGATAGCATAGTGCGAGGCTCTTAGAGGGTGTTTTATTAAGGAGTGCTCGATTGTATATAATTTACTTACGGTTGTCTGGTGGGGGTTCAAAAAAAATATGGAGCGATTTTGGCTCCCTAAAATTAGGGAGTCTAGTAGCAATCCCAAAAAATATAAAGCATATTGCGAGGCTCTTAAAGGGTGATTTAGTGAGGAGTACTCAATTGTATATAATTTACTTAAGGTTGTCGGGTGGGGGTTCAAAAAAAATAAGGAGCGATTTTTGCTCCCTAAATATAAGGAGTCTAGTAGTAATCCCAAATATATAGAGGTATAGTGCGATGCTCTTAGAGGGTGTTTTAGGGAGGAGTACTTAATTTATATATAATCTACTTAAGGTTGTCGGGTGGGGGTTCAAAAAGAATATGGAGCGGTTTTGGCTCCCTAAAATTAGGGAGGCTAGTAGCAAGCCCAAAAATAGTGAGCATATTGCGAGGCTCTCAGAGGATGTTTTAGGGAGAAGTGCTCGATTGTATATAATTTACTAAATATCGTCTGGTGGGGGTTCAAACAAAATATGTAGCGATTTTGGCTCTTTAAATATAGAAAGTCTAGTAGCAATTCTAAAAAAAGATAGGAATATTGTGAGGCTCTTATAGGGTGTTTTTTGGAGGAATGCTCGATTATATATAATTTACTTAAGAGGGTGTTTTTTGGAGGAATGCTCGATTATATATAATTTACTTAAGAGGGTGTTTTTTGGAGGAATGCTCGATTATATATAATTTACTTAAGATTATCGGGTGGGGTTTCAAAAAAATTTGGAGCAGTTTTGGCTCCCTAAATATAGGGAGTCGAGTAGCAATCTCAAAATAGAGAGCATATTGTGAGGTTCTTAGAGGATGTTTTAGGGAGAAGTGATCGATTATATATAATTTACTTAAGGTTATCGAGTGGGGATTCAAAAAAAATATAAAGCGGTTTTGGCTTCCTAAATATAGGGAGTCTAGTAGATTTTACAAAATTAGAGAAGAATATTACGAGGCTCCTGGATGGTGTTTTAGGGAGGAGTTTTTTATAAATATATAATTTACTTATGATTTTAGGGTGTTTTTGGGAGGCAATACCGAGGCTCTTAGAGAGTGTTTTTGGGAAGAATGCTCGATTGTATATAAATTACTTAAGGTTGTTGGGTGGGGGTTTAAAAAAAATATAGAGCGGTTTTGGCTCCCTAAATATAATGAGTCTAGTAGCAATTCCAAAAATAGAGAGCATATTGCGAGGCTCTTAGAGGGTATTTTTGGGAGGAGTGCTCGATTATATATAATTTACTTAAGGTTATCGGGTGGGGGCTTAAAAAATTATAGTGCGATTTTGGCTCCCTAAATATAAGGAGTCTAGTAGTAATCCCAAAAATAGAGAGCAATTTTGCGAGGCTCTTAGAGGTTGTTTTAGGGAGGAGTGTTTAATTTATATATAATTTACTTATGATTTTAGGCTATTTTTGGGTGGCATTGGTGAGGCTCTTAGAGGGTGTTTTTGAGAGGAATGCTTGATTGTATATAATTTAATTAAGGTTCTTGGATGGGGGTTTAAAAAAAATATAGAGCGGTTTTGGCACCCTAAATATAAGGAGTCTAATAGCAACCCCAAAATTGGAAAATATATTGCGAGGCTCTTAGAGGGTGTTTTAGGGAGGAGTGATCAATTGTATATAATTTACTTAAGGTTGTTGGGTGGGGCCTCAAAAAAAATATGAAGCGGTTTTGGCTCCCTAAATATAGGGAGTCTAGTAGCAATCCCAAAAAAAGAGAGAAATATTGTGATGCTCTTAAACGGTATTTTAGGGAGTAATGTTTGATTTATATATAATTTAATTATGATTTTATGGTTTTTTTGGAAGGCAATAGAGAGGCTCTTAGAGGGTGTTTTTAGGAGAAATGCTCGATTGTATATAATTTACTTAAGGTTGTTGATTAGGGGTTTAAAAAAAATATGGTTCGGTTTTGGCTCCCTAAATATAGAGAGTTTAGTAGCAATCCCAAAAATAGAGAGCATATTGTGAGGCTCTTAGAGGGTGTTTTACGGAGTAGTGCTCTATTGTTTATAATTTACTTGAGGTTGTCGGGTGGGTGTTCCAAAAAAATATGATGCAGTTTTGGCTACCTAAATATAGGGAGTCTAGTAGCAATCCCATCAATAGAAAGCATATTACGAGGCTTAATAGGTATTTTAGGAAGGAATGCTCGATTGTTTATAATTTACTAAAGGTTATCAGGTAGGGATTCAAAAAAAATATTTAGCGGTTTTGACTTCCTAAATATAGGGAGTCTAGTAGCAATCCAAAAAATAAAGAGGAATATTGTGAGGCTCTTAGATGGTGTTTTAGAGGGTTTTTTAGCGAGTCTAGTAGCAATCCCAAACATAGAGAGCATATTGTGAAGCTCTTAGAGGGTGTTTTAGAAAGGAGTGCTCGTTTGTATATAATTTACTTAAGGTTGTTGGGTGGGGGTTCAAAAGAAATATGGATCGGTTTTAGTTCCCAAAACATAGGGAGTCTTATAGTAATTCCAAAAATAGGGAGGCATATTGCGATGCTTTTATAGGGTGTTTTAGAGAGGAGTGCTTGATTTATATATTATTTACTTATGGTTTTAGGGTATTTTTGGGAGGCAATGGTGAGACTCTTAAAGGGTGTTTTTGGGAGGAATGCTCGATTATATATAATTTACTTATGGTTATCAGGTGGGGGTTCATAAAAAATATAAAGCGGTTTTGGCCCCCAAAATTTAGGGAGTTTAGTAGCAATCCCAAAAATAGAGAGGAATATTGTGAGGCTCTTATAAGGTATTACTAGAAGGAGTGTTTGATTTATATATAATTTAATTATGATTTTAGAGTATTTTTAGGAGGCAATGGCGAGGCTCTTAGAGGGTGTTTTTGGGAGGAATGCTTAATTGTATATAATTTACATAAGGTTGTCGGGTGGGGGTTTAAAAAAAAATATGGAGATGTTTTGGCTCTCTAAATATAGGAGTCTAATAGCAATCCCAAAAATAGAGAGCATATTGCGAGGCTCTTAGAGGGTATTTTAGGGAGTGCTCGATTGTATATAATTTACTTAAGGTTGTCGGGCCAAGGTTTAAAAGAAATATGGAGCGATTTTGGCTCCCTAAATATAGGAAGTCTAGTAGCAATCCCAAAAATAAATAGCATATTACGAGGCTCTTAGATAGTGTTTTAGGGAGGAGTGCTCGATTGTATATAATTTACTTAAGCTTGTCGGGTGGGGGTTCAAAAAAAGTATGGAACAGTTTTGGCTTCCAAAATATAGGGTGTCTAGTAGCAATCCCAAAAATAGAGAGACATATTACTTGGCTCTTAGAGTGTGTTTTAGGAATGAGTGCTTGATTTATATATAATTTACTTAAAATTTTAGGGTATTTTAGGGAGGCAATGGCGAGGCTCTTAGAGGGTGTTTTTAGGAGGAATGCCCGATTGTATATATAATTTATTTAAGGTTGTCTGGTGGGGGTTTAAAAAAAATACGGAGTGGTTTTGGCTCCTCAAATATAGGAAGTCTTGTAGTAATCCGAAAAATAGAGAGAATATTTCAAGGCTCTTAGAGGGTGTTTTAGGAAGGACTGCTCGATTGTATATAATTTACTTAAGGTTGTCGGGTGGGGGTTCAAAAAAATATAGAGCGGTTTTGGCTCCCTAAATATAAAATGTTTAGTATCAATCTAAAAAATATAGAAGAATATTGTAAGGCTCTCAGAGAGAATTTTAGGGAGGAGTGTTTGATTTATATAAATTTACTTATGATTTTAGGGTATTTTTGGGTGGCAATGGCTAGGCTTTTAGATGGTGTTTTTGGAAGGAATGCTCGATTGTATATACATTACTTAAGGTTGTCGGGTGGGGGTTTAAAAAAAATATGGAGCAATTTTGGCTCCCTAAATATAGGGAGCCTAGTAGCAATCCCAAAAATAGAGAGCACATTCCAAGGCTCTTAGAGGGTATTTTAGGGAGGAGTGCTCGATTGTATATAATTTACTTAAGGTTATCGGGTGAGAGTTCAAAAAAAATATAAAGTGATTTTGGTTTCCTAAATTTTGGGAGTCTAGTAGCAATCCCAAAAATAGAGAGGCATATTGTGAAGCTCTTAAAGTGCGTTTTAGGGAAGAGTGCTTGATTTATATATAATTTACTTATGATTTTATGTTATTTTTGGGAGGTAATGGCGAGGATCTTAGAGGGTGTTTTTGGAAAGAATGTTCGATTGTATATAATTTACTTAAGGTTGTTAGGTGGGGGTTCAAAGAAAATATGAAGCAATTTTGGTTTACTAAATATAGGGAGTCTAGTAGTAATCCTAAAAATATAGAGCATATTTTGAGGCTCTTAGAGGGTGTTTTAGGGAGATATGCTCGATTATATATAATTTACTAAAGGTTGTCGGGTGGGGGTTCAAAAAAAATATGGAGCGGTTTTTGCTCCCTAAATATAGGGAGTCTTGTAGCAATCCCATAAATAGATAGGAATATTGCGAGGGTCTTAGAGAGTATTTTACGGAGGAGTGTTTGATTTATATATAATTTACTTATGATTTTAAGGTATTTTTGGGAGGCAATAGCGAGGCGCTTAGAGGGTATTTTTGGAAGGAATACTCGATTGTATATAATTTACTTAAGGATATCGGGTGGGGATTTTAAAAAAATATATAGAGTGGTTTTGGCTCCCTAAATATAGGGTATCTAGTAGCAATCCCAAAAATAAAGAGCATATTGCGAGGCTCTTAAAGGGTGGTTTATAGAGGAGTGATCAATTGTATATAACTTACTTAAAGTTATCGGGTGGGGGTTCAAAAAAAATATGGAAAGGTTTTGGCGCCCTAACTATAGGGAGTCTAGTAGCAATCCAAAAAATAGAGTGGAATATTGCGAGGCACTTAGAGGGTGTTTTAGGGAGGAGTGTTTGATTTATATATAATTTACTTATGATTTTACAGTTTTTTTGGAAGTCACTGGGGAGGCTCTTAATGGGCATTTTTGGGAGGTATGCTCGATTGTATATAATTTACTTAAGGTTGTCGGGTGATAGTTCAAAAAAAACATGAAGCAGTTTTGGCTCCCAAAATATAGGGAGTCTAGTAGCAATCCCAAAAATAGAGAGCATATTACGAGGCTCTTATAGAGTGTTTTAGGAAGGAGTGCTCGATTGTATATAATTTACTAAAGATTTTCGGGTTGGAGTTCAAAAAAAATATATAGTGGTTTTGGCTCCCTAAATATAGGGAGTTTATTAGCAATCCCAAAAATAAAGAGGAATATTGCGAGGCTCTTAGACTATATTTTAGGGAGGAATATTTGATTTATATATAATTTGCTTATGATTTTAGGTTATTTTTAGGAGGCAATGGTGAGGCTCTTAGAGGGTGTCTTTGGGAGGAATGTTCGATTGTATATAATTTACTTAAGGTTATCGGGTGGGGGTCCAAAAAAAAATAGAGCGGTTTTGGCTCCCTAAATATAGGGAGTCTTTTAGCAATCATAAAAATAGAGAGCATTTTGCGAGGCTCTTAGAGGGTGTTTTAGGGAGGAGTGCTCGATTGTACATAATTTACTTAAGGTTATCGGGTGGGGGGTTTAAATGAAATATCGAGCGATTTTGGCTCCTTAAATATAGGGAGTTTATTAGCAATCCCAAAAATAGAGATCATATTGCGAGGCTCTTAGAGGGTGTTTTAGGGAGGAGTGCTTAATTGTATATTATTTACTTAAGGTTGTCGGGTGGGGGTTAAAAAAAATATGGAGTGGTTTTGACTCCCTAAATATAGTGAGTCTAGTAGCAATCCTAAAAATAGATAGCATAGTGCGAGGCTCTTAAAGGGTGTTTTATTAAGGAGTGCTCGATTGTATATAATTTACTTACGGTTGTCTGGTGGGGGTTCAAAAAAAATATGGAGCGGTTTTGGCTCCCTAAAATTAGGGAGTTTAGTAACAATCCCAAAAATATAAAGCATATTGCGAGGCTCTTAAAGGGTGATTTAGTGAGGAGTACTCAATTGTATATAATTTACTTAAGGTTGTCGGGTGGGGGTTCAAAAAAAATAAGGAGCGATTTTTGCTCCCTAAATATAAGGAGTCTAGTAGTAATCCCAAATATATAGAGGTATAGTGCGATGCTCTTAGAGGGTGTTTTAGGGAGGAGTACTTAATTTATATATAATCTACTTAAGGTTGTCGGGTGGGGGTTCAAAAAAAATATGGAGCGGTTTTGGCTCCCTAAAATTAGGGAGGCTAGTAGCAAGCCCAAAAATAGTGAGCATATTGCGAGGCTCTTAGAGGATGTTTTAGGGAGAAGTGCTCGATTGTATATAATTTACTAAATATCGTCTGGTGGGGGTTCAAACAAAATATGTAGCGGTTTTGGCTCTTTAAATATAGAAAATCTAGTAGCAATTCTAAAAAAAGAGAGGAATATTGTGAGGCTCTTATAGGGTGTTTTTTGGAGGAATGCTCGATTATATATAATTTACTTAAAAGGGTGTTTTTTGGAGGAATGCTCGATTATATATAATTTACTTAAGAGGGTGTTTTTTGGAGGAATGCTCGATTATATATAATTTACTTAAGATTATCGGGTGGGGTTTCAAAAAAATTTGGAGCAGCTTTGGCTCCTTAAATATAGGGAGTCGAGTAGCAATCTCAAAATAGAGAGCATATTGTGAGGTTCTTAGAGGATGTTTTAGGGAGAAGTGATCGATTATATATAATTTACTTAAGGTTATCGAGTGGGGATTCAAAAAAAATATAAAGCGGTTTTGGCTTCCTAAATATAGGGAGTCTAGTAGATTTTACAAGATTAGAGAAGAATATTACAAGGCTCCTGGAGGGTGTTTTAGGGAGGAGTTTTTTATAAATATATAATTTACTTATGATTTTAGGGTGTTTTTGGGAGGCAATGTCGAGGTTCTTAGAGGGTGTTTTTGGGAAGAATGCTCAATTGTATATAATTTACTTAAGGTTGTTGGGTGGGGGTTTAAAAAAAATATAGAGCGGTTTTGGCTCCCTAAATATAGTGAGTCTAGTAGCAATTCCAAAAATAGAGAGCATATTGCGAGGCTCTTAGAGGGTGTTTTTGGGAGGAGTGCTCGATTGTATATAATTTACTTAAGGTTATCAGGTGGGGGCTTAAAAAAATATAGTGCAATTTTGGCTCCCTAAATATAAGGAGTCTAGTAGTAATCCCAAAAATAGAGAGCAATTTTGCTAGGCTCTTAGAGGTTGTTTTAGGGAGGAGTGTTTAATTTATATATAATTTACTTATGATTTTAGGGTATTTTTGGGTGGCATTGGTGAGGCTCTTAGAGGGTATTTTTCAGAGGAATGCTCGATTGTAAATAATTTAATTAAGGTTGTCGGATGGGGGTTTAAAAAAAATATAGAGCGGTTTTGGCACCCTAAATATAAGGATTCTAATAGCAACCCCAAAATTGGAAAATATATTGCGAGGCTCTTAGAGGGTGTTTTAGGGAGGAGTGATCAATTGTATATAATTTACTTAAGGTTGTTGGGTGGGGGCTCAAAAAAAATATGAAGCGGTTTTGGCTCCCTAAATATAGGGAGTCTAGTAGCAATCCCAAAAAAAAAGAGAAATATTGTGAAGCTCTTAAAGGGTATTTTAGGGAGTAATATTTGATTTATATATAATTTAATTGTGATTTTATGGTTTTTTTGGAAGGCAATAGAGAGGCTCTTAGAGGGTGTTTTTAGGAGAAATGCTCGATTGTATATAATTTACTTAAGGTTGTCGATTAGGGGTTTAAAAAAAATATGGTTCGGTTTTGGCTCCCTAAATATAGGGAGTTTAGTAGCAATCCCAAAAATAGAGAGCATATAGTGAGGCTCTTAGAGGGTGTTTTACGGAGTAGTGCTCTATTGTTTATAATTTACTTGAGGTTATCGGGTGGGTGTTCTAAAAAAATATGATGCAGTTTTGGCTACCTAAATATAGGGAGTCTAGTAGCAATCCCATCAATAGAAAGCATATTACGAGGCTTAATGGGTATTTTAGGAAGGAATGCTCGATTGTTTATAATTTACTAAAGGTTATCAGGTAGGGATTCAAAAAAAATATTTAGCGGTTTTGACTCCCTAAATATAGGGAGTCTAGTAGAAATCCAAAAAATAAAGAGGAATATTGTGAGGCTCTTAGATGGTGTTTTAGAGGGTTTTTTAGCGAGTCTAGTAGCAATCCCAAACATAGAGAGCATATTGCGAAGCTCTTAGAGGGTGTTTTAGAAAGGAGTGCTCGTTTGTATATAATTTACTTAAGGTTGTTGGGTGGGGGTTCAAAAGAAATATGGATCGGTTTTAGTTCCCAAAACATAGGGAGTCTTATAGTAATTCCAAAAATAGGGAGGCATATTGCGATGCTTTTATAGGGTGTTTTAGAGAGGAGTGCTTGATTTATATATTATTTACTTATGGTTTTAGGGTATTTTTGGGAGGCAATGGTGAACTCTTAAAGGGTGTTTTTGGGAGGAATGCTTGATTATATATAATTTACTTATGGTTATCAAGTGGGGGTTCATAAAAAATATAAAGCGGTTTTGGCCCCCAAAATTTAGGGAGTTTAGTAGCAATCCCAAAAATAGAGAGGAATATTGTGAGGCTCGTATAAGGTATTTCTAGAAGGAGTGTTTGATTTATATATAATTTAATTATGATTTTTGAGTATTTTTAGGAGGCAATGGCGAGGCTCTTAGAGGGTGTTTTTGGGAGGAATGCTTAATTGTATATAATTTACTTAAGGTTGTCGGGTGGGGGTTTAAAAAAAAATATGGAGCTATTTTGGCTCTCTAAATATAGGAGTCTAATAGCAATCCCAAAAATAGAGAGCTTATTGCGAGGCTCTTAGAGGGTATTTTAGGGAGTGCTCGATTGTATATAATTTACTTAAGGTTGTCGGGCCAAGGTTTAAAAGAAATATGGAGCGATTTTGGCTCCCTAAATATAGAAAGTCTAGTAGCAATCCCAAAAATAAATAGCATATTACGAGGCTCTTAGATAGTGTTTTAGGGAGGAGTGTTCGATTGTATATAATTTACTTAAGCTTGTCGGGTGGGGGTTCAAAAAAAGTATGGAACAATTTTGGCTTCCAAAATATAGGGTATCTAGTAGCAATCCCAAAAATAGAGAGGCATATTACTTGGCTCTTAGTGTGTGTTTTAGGAATGAGTGCGCTATTTATATATAATTTACTTAAAATTTTAGGGTATTTTAGGGAGGCAATGGCGAGGCTCTTAGAGGGTGTTTTTAGGAGGAATGCCCGATTGTATATATAATTTATTTAAGGTTGTCTGGTGGGGGTTTAAAAAAAATACGGAGTGGTTTTGGCTCCTCAAATATAGGAAGTCTTGTAGTAATCCGAAAAATAGAGAGAATATTTCAAGGCTCTTAGAGGGTGTTTTAGGAAGGACTGCTCGATTGTATATAATTTACTTAAGGTTGTCGGGTGGGGGTTCAAAAAAATATAGAGCGGTTTTGGCTCCCTAAATATAAAATGTTTAGTATCAATCTAAAAAATATAGAAGAATATTGTGAGGCTCTCAGAGAGAATTTTAGGGAGGAGTGTTTGATTTATATAAATTTACTTATGATTTTAGGGTATTTTTGGGTGGCAATGGCTAGGCTTTTAGATGGTGTTTTTGGAAGGAATGCTCGATTGTATATACATTACTTAAGGTTATCGGGTGGGGGTTTAAAAAAAATATGGAGCAATTTTGGCTCCCTAAATATAGGGAGCCTAGTAGCAATCCCAAAAATAGAGAGCATATTCCGAGGCTCTTAGAGGGTATTTTAGGGAGGAGTGCTCGATTGTATATAATTTACTTAAGGTTATCGGGTGAGGGTTCAAAAAAAATATAAAGTGATTTTGGTTTCCTAAATTTTTGGAGTCTAGTAGCAATCCCAAAAATAGAGAGGCATATTGTGAGGCTCTTAAAGTGCGTTTTAGGGAAGAGTGCTTGATTTATATATAATTTACTTATGATTTTATGTTATTTTTGGGAGGTAATGGCGAGGATCTTAGAGGGTGTTTTTGGAAAGAATGCTCGATTGTATATAATTTACTTAAGGTTGTTAGGTGGGGGTTCAAAGAAAATATGAAGCAATTTTGGTTCACTAAATATAGGGAGTCTAGTAGTAATCCTAAAAATATAGAGCATATTTTGAGGCTCTTAGAGGGTGTTTTAGGGAGATATGCTCGATTATATATAATTTACTAAAGGTTGTCGGGTGGGGGTTCAAAAAAAATATGGAGTGGTTTTTGCTCCCTAAATATAGGGAGTCTTGTAGCAATCCCATAAATAGATTGGAATATTACGAGGGTCTTAGAGAGTATTTTACGGAGGAGTGTTTGATTTATATATAATTTACTTATGATTTTAAGGTATTTTTGGGAGGCAATAGCGAGGCGCTTAGAGGGTATTTTTTGAAGGAATACTCGATTGTATATAATTTACTTAAGGATATCGGGTTGGGATTTTAAAAAAAAATATAGAGTGGTTTTGGCTCCCTAAATATAGGGTATCTAGTAGCAATCCCAAAAATAAAGAGCATATTGTGAGGCTCTTAAAGGGTGGTTTATAGAGGAGTGATCAATTGTATATAACTTACTTAAAGTTATCGGGTGGGGGTTCAAAAAAAATATGGAAAGGTTTTGGCGCCCTAAATATAGGGAGTCTAGTAGCAATCCGAAAAATAGAGTGGAATATTACGAGGCACTTAGAGGGTGTTTTAGGGAGGAGTGTTTGATTTATATATAATTTACTTATGATTTTACAGTTTTTTTGGAAGTCACTGGCGAGGCTCTTAATGGGCATTTTTGGGAGGTATGCTCGATTGTATATAATTTACTTAAGGTTGTCGGGTGGTAGTTCAAAAAAAACATGAAGCAGTTTTGGCTCCCAAAATATAGGGAGTCTAGTAGCAATCCCAAAAATAGAGAGCATATTACGAGGCTCTTATAGAGTGTTTTAGGAAGGAGTGCTCGATTGTATATAATTTACTAAAGATTTTCGGGTTGGAGTTCAAAAAAAATATATAGTGGTTTTGGCTCCCTAAATATAGGGAGTTTATTAGCAATCCCAAAAATAAAGAGGAATATTGCGAGGCTCTTAGACTATATTTTAGGGAGGAATATTTGATTTATATATAATTTGCTTATGATTTTAGGTTATTTTTAGGAGGCAATGGTGAGGCTCTTAGAGGGTGTCTTTGGGAGGAATGTTCGATTGTATATAATTTACTTAAGGTTATCGGGTGGGGGTCCCAAAAAAAATAGAGCGGTTTTGGCTCCCTAAATATAGGAAGTCTTTTAGCAATCATAAAAATAGAGAGCATTTTGCGAGGCTCTTAGAGGGTGTTTTAGGGAGGAGTGCTCGATTGTACATAATTTACTTAAGGTTATCGGGTAGGGGTTCTAAAAAAATATGGAGTGGTTTTGGCTCCCTAAATATAGGGAGTCTAGTAATAATCCCAAAAATAGAGAGAAATATTATAAGACTCTTAGAGGGTGTTTAAGAGTGGAGTGCTTAATTTATATATAATTTATTTATGATTTAAGGGTATTTTTGGGAGGCAAATGGCGAGGCTCTTAGATAGTGTTTTTGGGAGGAATGCTAGATTGTATATAATTTACTTAAGGTTGTCAGGTGGGGTTTTAAACAAAATATAGAGTGGTTTTGGCTCCCTAAATATAGGGAGTCTAATAGCAATCCCAAAATTCAAGACCATATTATGAGGCTCTTAGAGGGTATTTTAAAGAGGAGTGCTCGATTGTATATAATTTATTTAAGGTTGTCAGGTGGGGGTACAAAAAAATATGGAGCGGTTTTGGCTTTCTAACTATAGGGAGTCTAGTAGCAATCCCAAAAATAGAGAGGCATATTGTGAGGTTCTTGCAGTGTGTTTTAGGGATGAATGCTTGATTTATATATAATTTACATATTATTTTAGGATGTTTTTGGGAGGCAATAGTGAGGCTCTTAGAGGGTGTTTTTGGAGGAATGCTCGATTGTATATAATTTACATAAGGTTGTTTGGGTGGGGGTTCAAAAAAAAATAAAGTGGTTTTTGCTTTCTAAATGTAGCGAGTCTAGTAGCAATCCCAAAAATAGAAAGCATATTACGAGGATCTTAGAGGGTGTTTTAGGGAGGATTGCTCGATTATATATAAATTACAAAAGGTTGTCTGGTGGGGGTTCAAAAAAAATATGAAACTATTTTGGCTCCCTAAATATACGGAGTCTAGTAGCAATCCCAAAAATAGAGAGGAATATTGTGAGGCTCTTAGAGGGTGTTTTAGCGATGAGTATTTAATTTTTATATAATTTACTTATAATTTAAGGGTGTTTTTGGAAGGCAATGGCAAGGCTCTTAGAGGGTGTTTTATGGAGGAATGCTCGATTGTATATAATTTACTTAAAGTTGTCAGGTAGGGATTCAAAAAAAATATAGAGTGATTTTGGCTCCCTAAATATAGGAAGTCTAGTAGCAATCCCAAAAATAGAGAGCATATTGCAAGGCTCTTAGAGGATGTTTTAGGGAGGGGTGCTCGATTGTATTTAATTTACTTAAGGTTCTCGTGTGGGGGTTCAAAAAAAATATGGAGTGGTTTTGACTCCCTAAATATAGGTAGTCTAGTAGCAATACAAAAAATAGAGAGGCATATTATGATGCTCTTAGAGGGTGTTTTAGGGAGGTGTGCTTGATTTACATATAATTTACTTATGATTTTTTAGTGTTTTTGGGGGGCAATGGCGAAGCTCTTAGAGGGTGTTTTTGGAAGGAATGCTTGATTGTATATAATTTAATTAAGGTTGTTGGGTGGGGGTTTAAAAAAAATATGGAGCAGTTTTGGTTCCCTAAATATATGGAGTCTAGTAGTAATCCTAAAAATAGAGAGCATATTGTGAGGCTCTTAGAGGATATTTTAGGGTGGAGTGCTTGATTGTATATAATCTACCTAAGGTAGTCAGGTGGGGGTTCAAAAAAAATATAGAGTTATTTTGGCTTCCTAAATATAGAGTCTAGTAGCAATCCAAAAAATAAAGAGGCATATTGTGAAGCTCTCAGTGTTTTAGGGATGAGTGCTTGATTTATATATAATTTACTTATGATTTTATGGTATTTTTGGGAGGCAATGGCGAGGCTCTTAGAGGGTATTTTTTGAAAGAATGCTCGAGTGTATATAATTTATGTAAGATTATCTGCTAGGGGATCAAAAAAAATATAGAGCGGTTTTGGCTCCCTAAATATAGGGAGTATAGTAGCAATCCTAAAAATAGAGAGCATATTGTAATGCTCTTAGAGGGTCTTTTAGGGATGAGGGCTCGATTGTATATAATTTACTAAAGGTTATCGAGTGGGTGTTCAAAAAAAATAAGAAGCAGTTTTGGCTCCCTAAATTTAGGGAGTTTAGTAGCAATCCCAAAAATAGAGAAGAATATTATAAGGCTCTTAGTGGGTGTTTTATGGAGAAGTGTTTGATTTATATATAATTTACTATGATTTTAGGGTATTTTTGGGAGACAATGGCGAGGCTCTTAGAGGATGTTTTTGGGAGGAATGCTAGATTGTATATAATTTACTTAAGGTTATCGAGTGGGGGTTCAAAAAAATATATAGTGCAGTTTTGGTTCAACTAATATAGGGAGACTATTAGCAATCCCAAAAATAGAGAGCATATTGTGAGGCTCTTAGAGGGTGTTTTAGGGAGGAGTGCTCGATTGTATATAATTTACTTAAGGTTGTCGGGTTGGGGTTTAAAAAAAATATAGAACGATTTTGGCTCCCTAAATATAGGAAGTCTAGTAGCTATCCCAAAAATAGAGAGGCATATTGTGATGATCTTAGAGGGTATTTTAAGGAGGTGTGCTTGATTTATATATAATTTACTTATAATTTTATGGTGTTTTTGGGAGGCAATGACAAGGCTCTTAGAGGGTATTTTTGGGAGGTATGCTCAATTATATATAATTTAATTAAGGTTAACGGGTAGGGTTTAAAAAATATATTGAGCGACTTTGGCTCGCTAAATATAAAGAGTCTAGTAGCAATCCAAAAAATAGATAGCATATTATGAGGATCTTAGAGGGTGTTTTAGGAAGAAGTGCTCGATAGTATATAATTTACTTAATGTTGTCAGGTGGGGGTTCAAAAAAAATATAGAGCTGTTTTGGCTCCCTAAATATAGGGAGTCTAGTAGCAATCCCAATAATTGAGAGTATATTGCAAAGCTCATAGTGGGTGTTTTAGGGAGGAGTGCTTGATTGAATATAATTTACTTAAGATTGACTGGTGGGGGTTTAAAAAAATATTGAGTGGTTTTGGCTTCCTAAATATAGGGAGTCTTGTAGCAATCCCAAAAATAGAGAGGCATAATGCAAGGCTCTTAGAGTGTGTTTTTGGGATGAGTGCTTGATTTATATATAATTTACTAATGACTTTAGGGTATTTTTGGGAGGCAATGTCGAGGCTTTTAGATGGTGTTTTTGGGAGGAATGCTAGATTGTATATAATTTACTTAAGGTTGTTGGGTAGGGGTTCAAAATAATTATAGAGCGGTATTGGCTCCATAAATATAGGGAGTCTAGTAGCAATCCTAAAAATATAGAGTATATTGCAAGGCTCTTAGAGGGTGTTTTAGGGAAGAGTACTTGATTGCATATAATTTACTTAAAGTTATCGCGTGGGGGTTCAAAAAAAATATGGAGCGATTTTGGCTCCAAAAATATTGGGAGTCTAGTAGCAATCCCAAAAATAGAGAGCATATTGCAAGGCTCTAAGAGGGTGTTTTAGGGAGGAGTGTTTGATTGTATATAATTTACTTAAGGTTGTCGGGTGAGGGTTCAAAAAAAATATGGAGCGATTTTGGTTTCCTAAATATAAGGAGTCTAGTAGCAATCCCAAAAATATAGAGGAATATAGCGAGGCCCTTAGAGTGTGTTTTAGTGATTATTGCTTGATTTAAATATAATTTATTTATGATTTTAGGGTGCTTTTGTGAGGCAATGGCAAGACTCTTAGAGGGTGTTTTTGAAAGGAATGCTCGATTGTATATAATTTACTTAAGCTTGTCGGGTGGGGGTTCAAAAAAAATATGAAGCAATTTTGACACCCTAAATATAGGGAGTCTAGTAGCAATCCCAAAAATAGAGAGCATATTGCGAGACTCTTAGAGGATGTTTTAGGGAAGAGTGCTCGATTGTATATAATTTACTTAAGGTTATTGGGTGGGGCTTCAAAAAAATATAGAGCGGTTTTGCCTCCCTAAATATCGAGAGTCTAGTAGCAATCCCAAAAATAGAGAGAAATATTACGAGGCTCTTAGAGGGTAGTTTAGGGAGGAGTGTTTGATTAATATATAATTTACTTATGATTTTAGGGTATTTTTGGAAGGCAATGGCGAGGCACGTAGAGGGTGTGTTTGAGAGGAATGCTCGGTTGTATGTAATTTACTTAAGGTTGTCTGGTATGGTTCCAAAAAAATATGGAGCTATTTTGGCTCCCTAAATATAGGGAATCTAGTAGCAATCCCAAAAATAAAGAGATTATTGTGAGACTCTTAGAGGGAGTTTTAGAGAGGAGTGATCGATTGTATATAATTTACTTAAGATTGTCGGGTGGGGGTTCAAAAAAAATATGGTGCGGTTTTGGCTCCCTAAATATAGAAAATCTAATAGCAATCCCAAAAATAGAGAAGAATATTGTGAGGCTCTTAAAGGGTATTTTATAGAGGAATGCTCGATTATATATAAGATGGTGTTTTTGGGAGGAATGCTCGATTATATATAATTTACTTAAGGTTGTCGGGTAGGGGTTTAAAAAAAATATAGAGTGGTTTTGGCTCCCTAAATATAGCGAGTCTAGTAGCAATCCCAAAAATAGAGTTCATATTGCGAGGCTCTTAGAGGGTATTTTAGGGAGGAGTGCTCGATTTTATATAATTTATTTAAGGTTGTAGGGTGGGGGTACAAAAGAAATATGGAGCAGTTTTGGCTCCCTAAATATAAGAAGTCTAGTAACAATCCAAAAAATAGAGAGGCATATTGTGATGCTCTTAGAGGGTATTTTAGAGAGGAGTTCTTTATTTATATATAATTTACTTATGATTTTATGGTATTTCTACGAGACAATGGCGAGGCTCTTAGAGGGTGTTTTTGGGAGGAATGCTCAATTGTAGATAATTTACTTAAGGTTGTCGAGTGGGCGTTTAAAAAAATATGGAGCGGTTTTGGCTCCCTAAATATAGGGAGTCTAGTAGCAATCCCAAATATATATAGCATATTGCAAGGCTCTTAGAGGATGTTTTAGGGAGGAGTGCTCGATTGTATTTAATTTACTTAAGGTTGTCGGGTAAGGGTTCAATAAAAATATGGAGCAGTTTTGTCTTCCTAAATATAGGGAGTCTTATAGCAATCCTAAAAATAGAGAGCATATTGCGAGGCTCATAAAGGGTATTTTAGGGAGGATTTCATGATTGTATATTATTTACTTAAGTTTGTCGGGTGGGGGTTCAAAAAAAATATAGGTCGATTTTATCTCCCTATAAATATAGAGTCTAGTAGCAATCCCAAAAATAGAGAGGAATATTGTGAGGCTCCTATAGGGTGTTTTAGGGAGGAGTGTTTGATTTATATATAATTTACTTTAGGTTGTTGGGTGGAGTTTAAAAAAAATATAGAGCGGTTTTGGCTCCCTAAATATAGGGAGTCTTGTAGCAATCCCAAAAATAGAAAGCATATTACGAGGCTCTTGGAGGGTATTTTAAGGAGGAGTGCTTGATTTTATATAATTTACGTAAGGTTGTAGGGTGGGGTTCAAAAAAAATATAGAGCGATTTTGGATTCCTAAATATAGGGAGTCTTGTAGCAATCCCAAAAATAGAGAGCATATTACGATGCCCTTAGAAGGTGTTTTTGGAAGGAGTGCTCGATTGTATATAATTTACATAAGGTTATCAGGTGGGGGTTAAAAAACAATATGGAGCAGTTTTGGCTCCCTAAATATAGGGAGTTTAGTACCAATCCCAAAAAATATAGAGGAATATTGTGAGGCTCTTAAAGGGTATTTTAGGGAGGAGTATTTGAATTATATATAATTTACTTATGATTTTAGGGTATTTTTGGGAGGCAGTGGCGAGGCTCATAGAGGGTGTTTTTGGGAAGAATGCTCGATTGTATATAATTTACTTAAGTTTGTCGGGTGAGGGTTCAAAAAAAATATGGAGCAGTTTTTGCTCCTTAAATATAGGGAGTCTAGTAGCAATCCCAAAAATAGAGAGCATATTACGAGGCTCTTAGTTGGTATTTTAGGGAGAAGTGCTCGATTGTATATAATTTACTGAAGGTTGTCAGGTGGGGGTTCAAAAAAAATATGGAGCAGTTTTAGCTCCCTAAATATAAGGAGTCTAGTAGGAATCCCAAAAATAGAGAGGCATATTGCGATGCTCTTAGTGGGTGTTTTAGGGAGGAGGAGTGCTTGATTTATATATAATTTACTTATGATTTATTGGTATTTTTGTGTGGCAATGGTAAGGCTCTCAGAGGGTGTTTTTCGGAGGAATGATCGATTGTATATAATTTAATTAAGACTATCGGGTGGGGGTTCAAAAAAAATATGGAGCGATTTTGGCTTCCTAAATATAGGGAGTTTAGTAGCAATCCCAAAAATAGAGTGCATATTACGAGGCTCTTAGAGGGAGTTTTAGGGAGAAGTGATCGATTATATATAATTTACTTAAGGTTATCGGGTGGTGGTTCAAAAGAAATATGAAGCGGTTTTTGTTCCTTAAATATAGGGAGTCTAGTAGCAATCCCAAATATAGAGAGGAATATTGCGAGGCACTTAAAGGGTGTTTGAGGGCGGAGTTTTTGATTTATATATGATTTATTTATGATTTTAGGGTGTTTTTTGGCGATAATAGCGAGGCTCTTTGAGGGTGTTTTTGGAAGGAATGCTCGATTATATATAATTTACTTAAGATTATTGGGTGGGGGTTTAAACAAAATATGGTGTGGTTTTGGCTACCTAAATATAGGGAGTCTAGTAGCAATCACAAAAATAGAGAGCAAATTGCAAGGCTTTTAGAGGGTATTTTAGGGAGGAGTGCTCAATTGTATATAATTTTCTTAAAATTATCGGGTGGGGGTTCCAAAAAAATATGGAGCTATTTTGGCTTCCTAAATATAAGGGGTCTAGTAGCAATCTTAAAAATAGAGAGGTGTATTGCGAGGCTCTTAGAGTGTGTTTTTGGGATGAGTGCTTTATTTATATATAATTTAATTATGATTTTATGGTGTTTTTTGGAGGCAATAGCGTGGCTCTTAAAGGGTGTTTTGGCAAGAAATGCTCGATTGTATATAATTTACTTAACATTGACAGGTGGGGGTTAAAAAAAAATATCGAGCGATTTTAGCTCCCTAAATATAGGATATCTAGTAGCAACCCCAAAAATTGAGGTCATGTTGCTAGGCTCTTAGAGGGTGTTTTAGGTAGGAGTGCGCGATTGTATATAATTTACTTAAGGTTATTGGGTGAGGGTTCAAAACAAATATATAGCGGTTTTGGCTCCCTGAATATCAGGAGTCTCGTAGCAATCCCAAAAATAAAGAGAAATATTTTGAGGCTCTTAGAGGGTGTTTTATGGAGAAGTGTTTAATTTATATATAATTTTCTTATGATTTTTGGGTATTTTTATGAGGCAATGGCGAGGCTCTTAGAGAGTGTTTTTGGGAGGAATGATTGATTGTATATAATTTACATAAGGTTATCGGGTGGGGGTTCAAAAAAAATATTGAGCAATTTTTGCACACAAAATATAGGGAGTCTAGTAGCAATCTCAAAAATAGAAAGCATATTGTGAGGCTCTTAGTGGATGTTTTAGGAAGAAATGCTTGATTGTATATAATTTACTTAAGGTTGTTAGGTAGGGGTTCAAAAAAAATATGGAGCGGTTTTGGCTCACCAAATATAGGAAGTCTAGTAGCAATCCCAAAAATTGAGGCATATTGTGATACTCTTAGTGGGTGTTTTAGGGAGGAGTGCTTGATTTATATATAATTTACTTATGATTTTATGGTGTTTTTGGGAGGCAATGGCGAGGCTCTTAGAGGGTGTTTTTCAGAGGAATGCTCGATTATATATAATTTACTTAAGGTTGTCGGGTGGGGGTTCAAAAAAAATATGGAGCGGTTTTGGCTCCCTAAAAATAGGGAGTTTAGTAGCAATCCCAAAAATAGAGAGCATATTACGAGGCTCTTAGAGGATGTTTTATGAAGGAGTGATCGATTGCATATAATTTACTTAAGGATGTCGGGTTGTGGTTCAAAAAAAATATGGAGCGGTTTTTATTCCTTAACTATAGGGAATCTAGTAGCAATCCCAAAAATAGAGAAGAATATTGTGAGGCTCTTAGAGGGTATTTTAGAAAAGAGTATTTGATTTATATATAATTTATTTATAATTTTAGGGTGTTTTTTTGGCAATAATGGCGAGGCTCTCTGAGGGTATTTTTGGAAGGAATGCTCGATTTTATATAATTTACTTAAGGTTGTCGAGTGGGGGTTTAAAAAAAACATTGAGCGATTTTGGCAATCTAAATATAGGGAGTCTAGTAGAAATCCCAAAAATAGAGACCATATTTCGAGGCTCTTAGATGGTATTTTAGGGAGGAGTGCTCAATTGTATATAATTTACTTAAGGTTGTCGAGTGGGGGTTCAAAAAAAATATGGAGCTGTTTTGGCTTCCTAAATATAGGGAGTCTAGTAGCAATCCCAAAAATTGAGAGGTATATTGCGAGGCTCATAGAGTATGTTTTAGGGATGAGTGCTTAATTTATATATAATTTACTTATGATTTTAGGGTGTTTTTAGGAGGCAATGGCGAGGCTCTTAGAGGGTGTTTTTGCAAGAAATACTCGATTGTATATAATTTACTTAACATTGTCAGGTGGGGGTTCAAAAAAAATATGGAGCGGTTTTAGCTCCCTAAATATAAAAAGTTTAGTAGCAATCCCAAAAATTGAGAGCATATTGCGAGGCTTATCATGGAGGGGTACATCAATGTGTCAAAGGGATGACTTTTACACCCCCATGTGTTTTTCTAAAATATAAATATTCCTATTATTATGAGGGTTCCACTATTATATATATGGAACTTATATCCGTATATATATAGCCAAAATATAAAGAGTCTCATAGATAGAAGTTATCCCACTATTATAAGATCCTTATTCATGTATAAGATTATAATAATAGTCCAAGTGTACGCCTCTGACTATATCATAGGTGATATATCTATATATCAACATGGTGAGTTTAATACCAGCATATATGTGGCCAAAATATACATAGTATTATAGCTAAAAGGGATCCATCTATTATAAGAGAAGCATAAGTATACCTCCTGAATATATCATGGTAGGTACATCTATGTGTCAAAGGATAACTTTAACACCTGTATTTATTAGGCCAAAATATAAAGTCTCATAGCTAGGAGATATCCAACTATTGTGAGATCCTCATTCATGTAGCAGATTATGAGTGGAGTCCAAATATACCCCTTAACTAAATTATGGGGGGTACATCTATGTGTAAAAGGAATGACCTTAGCAACCACATATGTAGCCCAAATATTAAGATCTAGAAAGCTATGAAGGGTCCTACTAATATGGGATCCTTATTTATATAGCAGATTATCAGAGGAGTCTAAGTGAACTAACCACCCCAATTAAATCATGGGGATACATCTATGTATTAAAGGGATGACTTTAACACCCGTATATGTATAGCTAAATTATAAAGTCCCTTAACTAAGAGGGGTCCCACTATTGTGGGATCAATATCCATTAAACAGATTATGAGAGAAGTCCAAGTGTACATCCTTTCTACTAAATCATGGGGGTATATCTATCTGTCAAAGGGGTGACTTGAGTACTCGTATTTGTGTTGCCAAAATATAAATTATCCCAAAGCTAGTTGGGGTCTCACTATTGTGGGATCTTTATTCATGTAGCAGATTCTTAAAGTAGTCTAAATATACTTTCCCCCTCGACTATAGTATGGGGGGTATATCTAAGTGTCACAGGGTGACTTTAATACTCATATATATGTGACCAAAATATAAAAACTCCCATAGCTATGAGGGGTCCCACTATTGTGGGATCCATATTCTTATAGCAGATTGTGAAAGGAATTCAAATATACCCTCTTCCCCCGACTACATCATAAGGAGGTATATCTATATATAGATGGGGTGACTTTAACACTTATATGTTTATGACCAAAATATAAAGAGTCACAAAACTATGAGGGGTCCCTCTATTGTGGAATTCTTATTGATATAGCAGATTATGAGAGAAGTCCAAATGCACACTCCTGGCAACATTATGAGGGTATATCTTTGTGTAAAAGGTTTAACTTTAATACCCGTATATATGTGGCTAAAATATAAAGAGTCTAATAGCTAGGAGATAATTATTCATGTAGCTGATTATAAGAGTAGTCCAAATGTACCCCTCTGACTATATAATGATGTACCCCCCTAACTATATCATAGGGGGGTATATCTTTGTATTAAAGGGATGACTTTAACACTTGCATGTTTATGATCAAAATATAAATAGCCCTACAGCTAGGAGAGATCCCACTAATATAGGATCCTTATATGTTTAGTAGATTATCAGAGGAGTCCAAGTATACCACCATACCTACTACATAATCGGGGGTACATCTACGTGTCAAAGAGGTGACTTTAATACCCATATATATATGGCCAAAATATAAAGTCCCTTATCTAGGAGGGGTTCTACTATTATGGGATCTATATTAATATAGCATATTAAGAGAGGAGTCAAAGTGTACCTCTTCCCCACTAAATCATGGGGGGTACATCTATGTATCAAAGGGATGACTTTAACACTTCCATGTATGTAACTAAAATATAAAGAGTCTCATTACTAGGAGTGATCCCACTATTATGGGATCCTTATACTTATAGTATATTATAATAGGAGTCCAAGTATACCCCGCCGACTATATCAATGGAAAGTACATTACTTTTTTAAAGGGTGACTTTAACACCTGCATGTGTGTGGCCAAATATATAAAGTACTATAGATAGGATGGGCCCTATTATTGTGGGATCTTTATTCATTTAGCATATTAAGAAAGGAGTATGTGTAACCCCTCGACTATATTTTGGCGGGGTACATGTATGTGTCAAAGGGGTGACTTTAACACCCACATATTAGTTGATAAATTATAAAGAATCTCTTAGCTTAGAGGGGTCCCACTTTTGTGGAATTCTTATTTATATAGCAAATTATAAGATGAGCCCAAGTGAACCCCCCTCCCCGACTATTATCATGGGGGGTACATCTATGTGTTAAAGGGGTAATGTTAACATCCATATATGTATGTCTAAAATATAAATAGCCCCATAGCTAGGAATGGATCCCATAATTATAAAATCATTATTCTTATAGCTGATTCTGATAGGAGTTCTAGTGTACCCCCTGACTACAACACGAGGGTGTACATCTATGTGTCAAATAGATAACTTTAACACTCGTATATGTGTGGCCAAAATATAAAGTCTCATAGCTAGGAGGTGTCCCACTATTGTGGGAACCTTATTCATATATCAGATTTTGAGAAGAGTCCAAGTGTACCCTTCGACTATATTATCAGGGGTATATATATATATATATATATATATATATACATATATATATATATATATATATATATATATATATATATATATGTCAAAGGAATGACTTTATCATCCGCATGTGTGTAGCGAAAATATAAAGAATCGCATAGCTAGAAGAGGTTCCACTATTGTAGGATCCTTATTCTTATAGTAGATTCTGAGAGGAGTTCAAGTGTACCTCCTTGACTACATCATTGGGGTACATCTACGTGTAAGTTAAAGGGGTAACTATAACACCCGCATGTGTGTTACCAAAATATAAATAGTCCCTATAGCTAGGAGGGGCCCCGCTATTATGCGATCCTTATTTATTTTGCAGATTATGAGGGGGGTTTAAGTATACACCCCTATTACATCATGCAGGGGTATATCTATATGTCAAAGGGGTGACTTTAACACCCGCATATATATGGCCAAAATATAAAGAGTCCCATAGTTGGGAGAGGTCCCATTATTATGGGATCCTTTTTAATATAACAGATAATGTATTGAGTTCAAGTGTACCCCCCATTACATCATTGGGGTATATTTATATATTAATGGGTGACTTTAATATCCGAATGTGTGTGACAAAAATATAAATAATACCATAGCTAAGAGGGGTCATACTATTATGGAATCCTTATTTATATAGCAGATTATGAGAAGAGACCAAGTGTACCCCCTGACTTCATTATGGGGGGTATATCTATATGTCAAAGGGTGACTTTAATACTTGGATATGTGCGGGCAAAATATAAAGTCCTATAATTATAAGGGATCCTACTTTTGTCAAATCCTTGTTCATGTAGCAAATTATAAGAGGAGTCTAAGTATACCCCCCCCCCCCCCGACTACATCATGGGGGGGTACATCTATGTATCAAAGGGGTGACTTTTTAACCCTTATGTATAGCCAAAATATAAAGAATCTCATAACTAGAAGGAGTCTCACTATTGTGAGATCCTTGTTAATATAACAGATTATAAGAAAAGTCCAAGTATACCCCCTCGACTATATCATATGCGGGTATATCTATATGTCAAAGGGATAACTTTAATACCCATATGTAAATAGCCAAAATAAAGAGTTTCATAGTTTGGAGGGGTCCAATACTTATAGGATCCTTATTTATTAGTATATTGTGAGAGGAGTCCAAATATACCATTCCCGGACTATATCATGGGGGGTACATTAATGTGCCAAAGGGTTGAAATTAACACCCGCAAGTGTGTAGCTGAAATATAAAGAGCCTCATAACTAGAAAGGGTCCCACTAATATGGAATCCTCATTTAAGTAGTATATTATCTGCGGAGTCCAAGTGTACTCCCCCCTGACTACGTCATGGGGGTACATCTATGTATCAAAGGAATAACTTTAACACCCATTGTGTACGGTGAAAATATAAAGTCTCATAGTTAGAAGGGGTCTTACTGTTGTAGGATTCATATTGATATAACAAATTATAAGAGTAGTCCAAGTGTAACCCCCACTGCATCATGGGGGTACATGTATGTGTCAAAGGGGTGATTTTAACACCTGCATATGTATGGCCAAAATATAAATTATCTCATTTGCTACAAGGGGTCCTAATATTGTGAGATTCTTATTCATATAGTAGATTATAAAAGGAATCTAAGTATACCCCCCTCCCTAATTACAGTATGGGGTGGTAAATCTCTGTGTCAAAGGGATGACTTTAATACTCGTATATGTGTCGCCAAAACAATAAGTCACTTTGCTAGGAATAGACCCACAATTATGGGATACATATTCATATAGTAGATTATAAGAGGATTCCAAGTGTACATCTATGTATCAAAGGGGTAACTTTCTACCCATATGTATATGGTCAAATATAATGAGTCCTTAAGCTAGGAGGAGGGCTACTATTATGGGATACTTATTCATATATCAGATTAGAAGAGGGGTCCAAATGCACCCCTCTCTCCCTATAATATCATAGCGGGGTACATCTATATATCAGAGGGATGACTTTAATACTTATATGTGTATGGCCAAAATATAAAGAGTCTCATAGCTTGGAGGGGTACCATTATTATAGGATCCTTATTCATTGTAGCTGATTCTGAGAGGAGTTCAAGTGCAACCCACCGACTATATTATGGGTGGTATATCTATATGTTAAAGGGTGACATTAGCACCTATTTATGTATGGCTAAAATATAAATAGTCCTATATTTAAGAGGGGTCCCACTATTATAGAATCTTTATTTATGTAGCAGATTATGAGAGGAATCTAAGTGTATCCCTTCAATTACATCAAGGTAGGGTACATCTATATGTCAAAAGGGTAATTTTAATATTTGTATATATATGGCTAAAATATAAATAGTTCAATAGCTTGGAGGGGCACCACTATTGTAGGATCCTTATTCATTGTTACTGATTCTGAGAGGAGTTCAAATATACCTCACTTATTATATCATGGGGGGTATATCTATGTATTAAAGGTTGACTATAACACTTGTATGCTTGTGGCTAAAACATAAATAGTCACATAACTAGGAGAGGTTTTAGTATTTTGGGATCCTTATTCATGCAATAGATTATAAGAGGAGTCTAAATATACCCCTCGGACTATATCATAGTGGGGTACATCTATATGTCAAAAGGGTGACTTTAACACCCGTATGTGTGTGACCAAAATGTAAAGTCCCATAGCTAAGAGAGCTTCCACTATTGTGGGATTCTTATTTATGTAACAGATTATGAGAAGAGTCCAAGTGTACCCCCCCTGACTACATCAAAGAGGGCTATATTAATGTTTCAAAGGGATTCCCATAGCTAAGAGGGGTCCCACTATTGTCGGATCCTTACTCATATAACAGATTTTAAAAAGAGTTCAAGTATACCCCCCATCCCCCCGGCTATATCATGGGGATACATCTTTGTGTTAAAGGGGCGACTTTAACACCCACATAAGTGTGGCCAAAATATAAAGTCTCGTAGCTATGAGGGGTCCCATTATTGTGGGATCCTTATTCATGTAGCAGATTATGAGAGGGGTTCAAGTGTGTCCAAGTGTATCCCCCCAATACTCCAAGTAGGGGTGCATCTATGTGTCAAAGGGGTGAATTTAACACACGCATGTGTGTTACTAAAATATAACAAATCCATAGTTATGAGGGGTCCTACTATTATAGGATCTTTAGTTATATAGCATATTCAAAGAGGAGTTTAAGTGTGCCCCCCTTGACTACATCATGGGGGTATATATATATATATATTTATGGGGTGACTTTAATACCCGTATGTATGGCCAAAATATAAAAAGTCTCATAGTTAGGAGGGGTTCAATTATTGTGGGATCCTTATTCATATTGCAGATTATGAGAGGAGACCAAGTGTACCCCCTCGACTACATCATTGGGGGGTACATCTTTGTCAAAGGGGTGACTTTAACACCCGAATATATATGGTCAAAATATAAAATCCTATAACTAGAAGGGATCCCACTATTGTGGGATCCTAATTCATATAGGAGATTATGAGAGGAGTATAAGTGTACGCCCCCTCGACTACATCATGGGGGGTATATTTTATGTACCAAAGTGGTGACTTTAACACCAACTTGTGTGTGGCCAAAATATAAATAGTATCATAGTTAGAAGGAGTTCCACCATCGTTGGATCCTTATTCATGTAGTAAATTATGTTAGCAATCTAAGTGCACCCCGCCCCCCCGACTATATTATAAGGGTTATATCTTTGTGTCAGTAGGATTACTTTAACACCAAGATATATATGGCCAAAATATAAAAAATTGCATAGCTAGGGGGGTCCCACTATTGTGAGATTCTTATTTATATTGCAGATTATGAGATGAGTCTAAATATACATTTCGACTTCCTTTTGGGGGAGTATCTATGTATCAAAGTGGTGACTTTAATACTCGTATGTGTGTATTAAAAATATAAAGAGTTACTTAGCTATAAATGGTCCAACTAATATGGGATCGTTATTAAAATAGTAGATTATAAGACGAATACATGTGTAACCCCTCAACTACTTCATAGGGGGTAAAACTATATGTCAAAGGGGTAACTTTAACACCTGCATGTGTGTGTCCAAAATATAAAGAATCCCTTAGCTAGGAAAGATCCAACTATTATTGAATCCTTATTCATGTAGCATATTATGAGAGAAGTCCAAGTGTGCCCCCTCGACTACATCATGAATGGTATATTTATGTATCAAAGGAAAATTTTAACACCCACATGTGATATAAAGAGGTGTCATACTATTGTGGGATCCTTATTTATATAGCAGATTCTAAAAGAAGTTCAAGTATACCACCCCCGACTACTTTATGGGGGATACATCTATGTGTTGAAGGTGTGACTTTAAAATCCATATATGTGTGGCTAAAAAATAAATAGTCCCATAATTAGGAGGGGTCCTACTATTATGGTATCCTTACTCATATAGCAGATTATGAGAGAGGTCCAAATATACCCCATACATCATGTGGGGGTATATCTATGTGTCAAAGGGGTGACTTTAACACCTATATGTGTATGATCAAAATATAAAGAGTTTTATTGCTAGAAGGGGTCCCACTATTATGGCATTATTATTCATATAGCAAATTCTGAGAGGATTTTCAAGTGTACCCTCTACTACATCATGTGGGGATATATCTATGTATCAAAAGGGTGACTTTAATACCTGCATATATATGGCCAAAATATAAATAGTCATATAACTAGAATGAGTCCTATAATTATGGGATCCTTATTCATGTAGTAGATTTTGAGAGGAGCTCAAGTATACCCCCTCGACTATATCATTAGGATATATCTATATATGAAAGGGTGATTTTAACATCCATATTGTGAGACCAAAATATAAATAGTCTTATAGCTAGGAGGGGTCGCACTATTATAAAATCCTGATTTGTATAGTAGATTATCAAAAGAGTCCAAGTGTACCCCTCTGACTACATTATTGGGGGTACATCTATATATAAAAGATGTGACTTTATCATCTGCATATGTGTGGCCAACATATAAAGTCATATAATTAAAAGGGATCCTATTATTATCGGATACTTATTCATGTAGTAGATTATTATAGGAGTACAATGTACCCCCCACTATATCTTGAGGGGTACATCTTTGTGTCAAAAAGGTGACTTTAATACCCTTATGTGTGTAGCAAAAATATAAAAAGTCTCATAACTTGGAGATGTCCCACTATTGTGGGATCCATATTCATATAGTAAATTATAAGAGAAGTCTAAGTGTTCCCCCCGACTACATCATGGGGAGTATATCTATATATCAAAGGGGTAACATTAACACTCATATGCGTGTAGTTAAAATAAAAAGAATCATATAATTTGGAGGGCTCTAATTATTGTAGGATCCTTATTTATTATCAGATTATTAGAGGAGTCCAAATATACCCCCTCGACTATATCATGGGGGTTATATTAATGTGTAAAAGGGGCGGGCAACTTTAATACTCACAAGTATGTGACTAAAATATAAAGAGCCCTATAATTAGGTGGGGTCCCACTAATGTGGAATCCTTATTAATGTAGCAAATTATTAGCGGAGTCCAAGTGTACTCCCTCTTGACTACATTATGGGGGTATATTTATGTATCAAAAAGATAATTTTCACACCCGCATGTGTATAGCAAAAATATAAAGTCTCATAATTAGTAGGAGTCCTATTATTGTGGAATCCATATTTATATAACAAATTATAAGAGAAGTCTAAGTATACCCCCCCACTATATATTTGGGGGTACATCATATATCAAAGGGGTAACTTTAATACTCGTATTTGTGAGCCCAAAATATAAAAAGTCTCATTGCTAAGATAAGACCCATTATTGTGGGATCCTTATTCATATAGCAGACTATAAGAGGAGTCCAAGTGTACCCCTCCTCCTAGACTATATAATGGGGATGTATATTTTTATATAAAAGAGGTGACTGTAACACTCTATGTGTGTGGCCAAAATATAATGAGTCCCTTCGATAGGAAGAGATCTACTATTATGAGATTCTTATTCATATAGCAGATTATAAGAGGAGTCCACGTTTATCCCCCAATTATAATATAAGAGATATCTCTATATATCAAAGAAGTGACTTTAATACCCACATGTGTGGCCAAATATAATAAGTCCCTTAGCTAGGAGGAGACCCACTATTGTGGGATACTTATTCATGTAGCAGCTTATAAGAGGGGTATAAATATACCCCTCTACGATAATATCATAGGGGGGTATATTTATGTGTCAAAGGGATGAATTTAACACCCGCATGTGTATGTCCAAAATATAAAGAATCCTATAGCTTAGAAGGGTACCACTATTGTGGGATCCTTATTCATTATAGAAGATTTTGAGAAGAGTTCAAGTGTACCCCGCGCCCGACTATATCATGGGGGTACTTCTATGTATTAAAAGGGTGACTTTAATACCCGTATATGTTTGACAAAAACATAAATAGCTCCATAGCTAGGAGGGGTCTCATTATTATGGGATCCTTATTTATGTTGTTGATTATGAAAGGATTCTAAGGGTACCCCCCGATTACATCATGGTAGGGTATATCTATGTATCAAAGGGGTGACTTTAATGCATATCATGTCCCAGAAATCTGAATATTGATTCCTGAAGAGTAAAGTAGGGAAAAGAAGAAGGGTTTGGGTTTGGTTAGGCTACACATCAATTGGAAGTCTCGTCGGACTTCTTCTATGCTCTCACACATATGGAAAAGTAGGAGAATGATAAAATAACAAATCTTTTTAGTTTGATTTTAGAAAAAGGGTTTATTAAAAAGTAGAGAAAACAGAAGCTGTTACAGAGAGAGGGCTTCTCAAGCAAAACTCGACCTTCAAGAGAGCTACCTTCTCAGCATGGGTGGCACGTCGATGCCGCAATATACTGACTAGAGTCTCTATAAGTTAGCACGATGCTCAAGCCTCTGACGGCAAGCAAAGTAGCATTTTCCACTCCTTAACACTCAAGTGCACCAGTCTAAGAGTCCTATCTAGAGGGTTTATCAATTAGGTCATATATATATATATATATATATATGACGGTGACTGCGGACGGTAGAAATTGCTTCGACCATTTGACCCCCCCTAGAAGTTTTGGAATTTGATGAAAATTAGTGAGGATGATCATCTTATCCTAGGCAATAACCTCACCAAATTTCATCAATTTCTATAACTTTTTGGGGGTCAGAATACCCACAGCTTACTTTCCCTCCCGGTAGCCCACAGCTCACTGTAACAGCCCTATATATATATATATATATATATATATATATATATATATATATATATATATATATATATATATATATATATATATATATATATATATATATATATATATATATATATATATATATATATGTGTGTGTGTGTGTGTGTGTGGGGGGGGGGGGGGGGGGGGCTTTTAATACGGGTTTTTAATATGGGCATTTAATGCGGACACCATTGCTAACTCCCCATCTAATCCGAATTGTACGTCATTATCTAATGGACAGCCCAGATCATAGGTAACTATATGAGTAAGAGGCCATAAGTAAGAGTATCCCTCCCTATATATATAGGTACGGATACTCCTACTAATGGAATCTTACTAATGAAAGTTACAAATCGTCTTTTACCTAACCTAGAGGTTTCAGAATTTGATAAAACTTGGTGGGGATGTTCTCTATGGCAAATTGATAATCCTCGCCAAAAATCATTAAATTCTATAACCTCTAGAGGCATCAAATGTTAGAAACTTTATCGACCATTCATTTTAACCGTTAATTTAAATAACATCTTTGATGCCCCTAGAGGTTATAGAATTTGATGATTTTTGGTGAGGATGATCAACTTGCCATAGAGAGCATCCCCACCAAGTTTCATCAAATTTTGAAACCTCTAGGTAGGTAAAAGGCGATTTGTAACTTTTATTAGTAAGATTCCATTAGTAAGAGTATTCCTCCCCTATATATATATATATATATGGGCATGCTATACTGCGGCAAACGGTACGTGCGGCACCGCACCGCAGCCGTCTGATGCACGCGCTGCGTGCATCGCATGAACGCAGCGGTGCATCAAACGGCATGCAGTAGGTGCCGCACTTACCGTATGCCTTATTATAACATTTTATATATATATATATATATATATATATATATATATATATATATATATATATATATATAGAGAGAGAGAGAGAGAGAGAGAGAAAGAGAGGAATATTATAGTGAGCTGTGAGCTGCCGGTTTAGAAAGTGAGCTGCGGGTATTTTGACCCCCCTAGAAGTTTTGGAATTTGTTAAAATTTGATGAGGGTGTTTTCTAGGGTAAGATGATCATCGTAATCAATTTTCATCAAATTTCAAAACTTCTAGGGGGGTCAAATGGTCGAAGCAAAATCTGTATTTTTAATGGTGATTTTGCTTCGACCATTTGACCCCCCCTAGAAGTTTCAGAATTTGATGAAAATTAGTGAGGATGATCATCTTACTCTATAAAACACCCTCACCAACTTTCATCAAATTCTAAAACTTCTAGAGGGGTCAAAATACCCTCTCTCTCTCTCTCTCTCTCTCTCTCTCTCTCTCTCTCTCTCTCTCTCTCTCTCTCTCTCTCTCTCTCTTTATATATATATATATATATATATATATATATATATATATATATATATATATATATATATATATATATGTGTGTGTGTGTGTGTGTGTGTGTGTGTGTGTGTGTGTGTGTGTGTGTGTGTGTGTGTGTGTGTGTGTAGAGGGATACTCTTACTCATGGCCTCTTACTTATATAATTACCTATGATCCAAGCTGTCCATTAGATCTCGACATACGGTTCGGATTAGATGGGGAGTTAAAGCAATGGTGTCTGCATTAAATGACCATATTAAAAGCCTGTATTAAAAGCCTAAATTTAATGCGGACACCATTGCTTTAACTCCCCATCTAATCCGAACCGTATGTCGGGATCTAATGGAGAGCCCGGATCATAGGTAACTTTATGAGTAAGAGGCCATGAGTACCTATGATCCGGGCCTCCATTAGATCCCGACGTACGGTTCGGATTAGATGGGGAGTTAAAGCAATGGTGTCCGTATTAAATTCCCGTATTAAAAGTCCATATTAAAAGCCCTCATTTAATACAGCCACCGTTGCTTTAACTACCCATGTAATCCGAACCGTACATCAGGATCTAATGGAGGGCCCAGATCATAGGTAACTATATGAGTAAGAGGCCATGAGTATATATATATATATAGAGAGAGAGAGAGAGAAAGAGAGAGAGAGAGAGAGGGGTGTTAGGATGCGGCGTGCGGTGGGTGCGACGCACCGCAGCAGCCGTCTGATGCACTGCTGTGTGCATCGCACGCACCGCAGCAGTGCATCAGACGGTTGCGATGCAGCGCCGCACACACCGCACGCCGCATCCTAACATTCCTCTATATATATATATATATATATATATATATATATATATATATATATATATATACTTATATTTTATTATGATTTATCCTAAGCTTGGGGACTTGAGGAAAGGTCAACCCAATAGAATTCAACTAGATCATTGCAATACCACTACAATTAGTCAGAGCACGACTAAAGAAATAATAATATTATATCTCAAACAGAAACCCTAATGTCAATAAAACTATATCCAATAAACCAAATCTACGATAATCAAGTCTATTATACTAGTTCTAAGCTAAAGAGAACCAAAATCTATTGTACTGTCCTGAGCTACTGGTACTCCGAACCCTATTACGGACCTAAAACTGGGCCTACTTGTTGGAAAGATTAGCCCCCAAAGAAGAATTGGGAGATTAGCCAAATTATGGGATCCTTATTCATGTAGCCTACTCGTGGAAGTCCCATAGTTAGAAGGGGTCCCATATACACATAATAGTGGGACCCCTCCTAACTATGAGACTTTATATTTGACCATACATATGTGGGTGTTAAAGTTACCCCTTTAACACATAGATGTACCCCCATAATGTAGTTAGGGGAGAGTACACTTGGACTTCGCTGATAATCTACTACAAGAATAAGGATCTCACATTAGTAGGACCTCTTCTAGTTATGGGGCTCTTTATATTTTAGTCATACACTTATAGGTATTAAAGTTACCCCTTTGATATATAGATATACCCCTGTGATGTAGTCGGGGGGTACATTTGACATATAAACATACCCCAGCCCCAATGATATAATAGAGGGGTATACACTTGGACTCCTTTCATAATCTGTTATATGAATAAGGATCCGACAATAGTGGCATCCCTTCTAATTATAGGACTTTATATTTTGGCCACACATATATAGGTGTTAAAGTCACCCCTTTGACACATAAATGTACCCCCCATGATATAGTCGGGGGGGTACACTTACACTCATCTTTTAATCTGATACATGAAGATCCTATAATAGTGGGACCCCTCGTAGCTATGAGATAATTTATATTTTGACTACACATATACGGATATTAAAGTTACCCCTTTAATATATAGATGTACCCCCATGATGTAGTCAAGGGGCACACTTGAAATCCTCTTAAAATATACTACATAAATAAGGATTCCATAATAGTAAGACCCCTTCTAGTAATAACTCTTTATATTTTGGCCACATATATGCGGGTGTTAAAGTCACCCCTTTGACACATAGATATACCCCCATATGATGTAGTGGGGTTACACTTGAATAACTCTTATAATCTGCTAAATAAATAAGGATCCCATAATAGTGAGACCCCTCCTACCTATAGAACTATTTATATTTTGGTAACATATAAGCAGGTGTTAAAGTTATCCCTTTAGCACATAAATGTACCCTCTATGATGTAATCGGGAGAGGTACACTTGAACTCCTCTTAGAATATGCTATATGAATAAAGATCCAATAATAGTGGGACCCCTCTTAGCTTTGGGACTCTTTATATTTTTGTCAGATACATATGAGTGTTAAAGTCACCTCTTTGATACATGGATGGACCCTCCTTTCTGTAGTTGGGAGGGAGTACACCATAACTCCACTAAGAATCCGCTACATGAATAAAGATCCTATAATTATGGGACCCTTCTAACTATGGGACTATTTATATTTTAGCTACACATATGCGGGTGTTAAAGTCACCCTTTAATAAATATATATACCCCCCATTATGTCGTCAGGGGAGGAGGTACACTTAGACTCCTCTTATAATTTGCTATATGTATAAAAAATCCATAATAGTGGGACCCCTCCAAGCTATGGGATTCTTTATATTTTGACCACACATATACGGTTATTAAAATCACCCCTTTGACACATAGATATACCCCTTATAATATAGTTGGGGGGTTATGCATGGAATCCTTTCACTACACCAAAATCAGGATTTAGTAACACAGCCAACAGTTATAAATATGTTTAGTAACACAAAAAAACCATTAGGAATATGACGTTACAGATATTTGTAACACTTTTCGTAACAACCGTTACTAATTGACCGTTACAAATTGTCTGTTTTGGTGTAGTGTTTCATAATCTGCAAAATGAATAAGGATCTCATAATCATGGGACCCATCCTAGCTATGGTACTCTTTATATTATGGTCACACACATACGGGTTTTAAAGTCACTCTTTTGATACAAAGATATACCTCCCAATGATGTAGTCGGATGAGGGGTATATTTTCACTTCTCTCATAATCTGATACATAAATAAGCATCCCACAATAGTGGAATCCCTCCTAGCAATGAGACTCTTATATTTTAGCCACACACATGCGGGTGTTTAAGCCACCCCTTTGACACATCGATATACCTTTATTGATTTAGTATGAAAGAGGTACACTTGGACTCTTCTTATAATCTGTTATATGAATATATATCCCATAATAGTGGGACCCCTCCTAGCTAAGGAACTTTATATTTTAGCCACAAATATATATGTATTAAAGTTATTTCTTGGACACATAGATCAGCCCCCATAATGTAATTGGTGGGGGTGGGTACACTTGAACTCCTCCGATAATCTGTTATATGAATAAGGATACCACATTAGTAGGGACCCTCCTAGCTATGGGGCTATTTACATATGTGGGTATTAAAGTCACCCCTTTGACACATCGAACTACCCCCCAATGATATAGTTGGTAGGGTGGGTACACTTAGACTCCTCTGATAATCTATTATATTTTGGCCATATATATAAGATTGCTAAAGTCATCCCTTTGACACATAGATGTACCCCTATGATATAGTCGGGGGGTACATTTGGACTCCTCTTACAATCTGCATATGAATAAAGACACCATAATAGTTGGACCCCTCCTAGCTATGATATTCTTTATATTTTGACTACATACATACGGATATTAAAGTTACCTCTTTGATACATTGATGTACCCCCAATGCTTTAGTCAGGGGGTACACTTAGACTTCTCTCATAACCTGCTATATGGATAAAGATCTCATAATAGTAGGACCCCTCCTAGCTTTGGGACTCCTTATATTTTGGTCACACATATACGGGTGTTAAAGTCACCCTTTTGATATATAGACGTACCCCCTTGATATAGTCGGGGGAGGGGATACACTTAAACTCATATTATAATCTATTACGAGAATAAGGATCCTACAATAGTGGGATCCCTTCTAGCTATGGGACCTTTATATTTTGGCCAGATATATACGGATGTTAAAATCTTTCCTGTAACACATAGATGTACCCTTATGTTATAGTTGGCGGGACTATATTTGGACTACTCTCAAAATTTGCGACCTAAATAAGGATCCCGTAATAATGGGACCTATCCTAACTATGCGACACTTTATATTTTGGTCATACACATACGGGTGTTAAAGTTACCCCTTTAATACATATATGTACCGCTCATGATTTAGTGGGGAGGGGTACACATGGACTTCTCTCATGATCTGCTATATGAATATGGATCCCACAATAATAGGACCCATCCTAGCTAAGGGACTTTATATTTTGGCTACACACATACGAGTGTTAAAGTGACCATTAGATACTAAGATGTACCCCCTATGATGTAGTTGGGTAGGGGGGTGTGGGGGATTCTTTTGTCGTGCAAGTTTTCCACCAACAATCGATCAATTTAGACTTTGAAGGAGTTTGAGAGAAATAAAAAGAAAGAGATAACACAAAGAGTTGGTAACGAAGTTCGGTCGTAGCCTATGTCTCTTTGCGGGAAGTCACAACCGTGAAACCATTGTCTCTTATAAACTTTTGAGATATCCCTTAACAGGCCAAGAGAGGCTTGTACAAAGATGTAAGATAGAGAACTATAAGGGTAATGGAACTAGAAGGTCGGAGAAACTCTCAGCCCAGATACAGAGCTCTGCTACTCCACTCGAGGCTCAAAGTGCTCTAATTGGCCAAAAGTCCTACATTTGTCTTGAGGTGTATTTATAGATGTCATCCTTCCATAACCACCTTTGCTGGCATAGCAAGCTATAATTGGTCCACGTGTCAACCTGTGATTGGTCTACATGTGGGCCTCTGAATGGGCCATGAGCTGTCCTCATGGGCTTTTAGCGATGTGTCATCTTTTGGTTTGCTAGTGGGCCTTGAGCTGTCATTGTTGGTCTTGAAGATGTGGGCCTCTGTTGGCCTACTTATTGATGGACAGTGGGCCTCTGTTGGTCCACTTATTAATGAACCGTGGGCCTGTGGGATGGCCTTAGCCAATTTTTGCACCCATAGTAGGTACACTTAGACTCCTCTGATAATCTGCTATATGAATAAGGATCCCACATTAGTGGGACCCCTCTGAGATATTCGGTGCTTTATATTTTGGCCACACATATATGGGTAAGTTATCCCTTTTATAGATTTACCCCCATGATATAATCGGGGGGGAGGGGGTACATTTGGACTCCTCCTATAATCTGCTACATGAATAAAGATCCCACAATAATTTGACCCCTCCTAGCTATGAGACTATTTATATTTTGGTCGCACTCATATGGGTATTAAAGTTACCCCTTATATATATATATATATATATATATATATATATATATATATATATATATATATATATATATATATATATATATATATATATATATATATATATATATATATATATATATATATATATATATATATATATATATATATATATATATATATATATATATATATATATATATATATATGTATGTATACCCCCATGATATAATCGGGGGAGGTTTCTAATAGGGTTTTAGGGTTTAGTCGACTAATTACACCAATTAGGGTTTCTCATAGGGTTTCTACTCTCGGAATGAATGAAGAAGAAGAAGGGAGAACAAGGGGTATTTTAAAACTTAATTTTTATGAAAACATTTTTATTTTAAACGAAGGTAGAGAGATATAATTTTATCGACAGAGAGATGATCACGCTCGACCTTCAATCGGGTTTTTCCCTCAATATGTGTGGTATGTCAATGTCCCACATACTGACAAATGTCCCTCTTTATGAGAGCACGAGGCTCAAGTCTCTGACGGCAAACCGGGTAGCCTCGCCCGCTCTCTAGCACTAGGGCATTGGTTCACATATCCTATCTAATGGGCTGGTCAATTAGGTCACTTTAAGATTTATATTTTCATAGTGAGCTATCTTAGGCTTGGGGCCTTGAGGAGAGGCCTACCCAATAGTACATCAGTTGTATCATTGCCAGATCTAAAACATACACTAAGCTATCAAATCTAGTTCGATTACATTGCCAGAAAGTAAAGATCGCTACGCGACATACTGAAATATAAACTATATTATCGTCCTAACTCTACCGCTGGCCTCGTGCTGCGGCTACCATTGAGTCTCCGAACCTGTAGAAAAGCCTACTCGTGGGAATGAGTAGCCCCCAAAATGAATTGGGAGATTAGCCAAATAAATGGCTAGTGACAAGCTAACTGCCTAGATAATTAATGATGCCCGTATTTATAAACAGTTTACTTGCTTAGCCTAGTTGTCCAACTATATTCTCAATCACGTCCTAAGGGTCCATGCAATGTCTACATTCTCATGCAATTCCTACTGTCACTAGATTATCGAGAATATCATTTTCTACAATTCATAATTAATAAGATTAAACACACTCAATGTGAACTTCGGATATTTTGTTCATCCTGCCTCCAGTTGGGCATTACTATAGGGCCTTTTATTTCGATGTAGAGGGCCAATTCTCTCGCTGTGAATACTCTGACACTATGCATAAAGTTACCCATATAATCATAAGGGGTTTTTCGTCTTTCACGGTGGAGCTCTACCACCCAACTTGCTTTCCTTGGGGGCTTCAACTACCCCGGGACAGGATTGCTAGGCCAATCCCTTTTTGAGGGCACCTCTTATTGGCTTTACCACAATGCCTGCCCATGACCCCCTAGCCTACTGATCTTCGGCTGTGCGCGCAGGGTGGTTCACGGCCCTCGCACGCACGGGGTCCAATCTTTCCACATGATAGATTATTATAATAATAAAATAGCTTTGACGTTTTACCTCGGGATTCGCACCATGCTTACAACCCATGCATCACAATAAACCTAAATTACTCTTGTAACATCCGCCCCAAACACACAAGATATTGTCCGCTTTGCCTGTACCCGCACGAGAACTTCCCAGGGGGTCACCCATTCTGGTACTACTCTCGCTCTAGCACGCTTAACTACGGAGTTCTTACGAAATCCGTAGCGGTGCACGGTTTTAAAACACGTCTTCTATGTTTGGAAGGGGAAATTATATAAGTAGCTCAGGATCTCCTTCTCTCCAAGCGATGTGGGGCTAACTCATGGCCTTGTACACCTCACCTCACCTCACCTCACCTCATCCATCTTGGCATCCCAGCCTCAGGAGTCTTGGCTCTTGGCTATTGGCCTATTGGATCTTGGTCATCACAATCCACCCCCCTTAGGGCTACACGTCCTCGTGTAGGGTTAGACCCCCCCATCCCGAGGAGAACCGGCTCTGATACCATTTTGTAACATCCGCCCCAAACACACAAGATATTGTCCGCTTTGCCCATGCCCGCACGAGAACTTCCCAGGGGGTCACCCATCCTGGTACTACTCTTGCCCGAGCACGCTTAGCTACGGAGTTCTTACGAAATCCGTAGCAGTGCACGGTTTTAAAACGCGTCTTCTATGTTTAGAAGGGGAAATTATATAAGTAGCTCAGGATCTCCTTCTCTCCAGGCGATGTGGGGCTAACTCATGGCCTTGTACACCTCACCTCACCTCACCTCATCCATCTTGGCATCCCAGCCTCATGAGTCTTGGCTCTTGGCTATTGGCCTATTGGATCTTGGTCGTCACAACTCTCGCTCGTATTCTCGTGTACCCAGGTCTCCATACTCCACTTAGGAGGGTAGGACCTAATAATTATTATTTAATTATTAATTTTCAAATCTTAAGGGAATTCCTACTTACGGTGTCCAAGCAATCGGCAAAATGATTATTATTTAATTATTAATTTTTTTAAGCATGCGTCGTCGGACTCGTGACTCCACATGCAAGCTTAAGGCGGGGTCCACTCGACCACATACGGTGATGTCTGGCGAGACCCGCATTCAGCGTTATGGACACCTACTCTTAATTTCTATAACAGTATAATTAATTATCTAAAACAGCGTGCAGTATCACCTGGAAAGTGTGCTCGAACTCCCGTCGATTGCTCCTGATCCGTCTTTACTTGATTAATGCGTACAAAGTCTGACAAGTGTGCATATACACATATTACTAGTCTATTATTTAGAACAAAGGCAACTACTACGAAGTTCAGATCATGGTCGGGGTTTGATTCATCATCTACCCGAGACGATCTCGGGCTAGGTGCGGATTTGGTCGGTTTGGCATGGTGACAATCTGACAAGCCTTACTAAGCCTGTGCTTGGGTTGGCGATAAGTATTTTTCCATACCTGGTCGGATTTAAGGTTTGGCGAAAGGTCGTTGAGTGATGCGTCACCGTGCATAGCACGATATTCCGTGAACTATAGCTGAAAAATATGACAATAGAAGATGCACCATTGGCTACCAAATTGTTAGAAATAAATCCATAGTAGAGGCCCACAGCGGAAGCAAAGTTAAGGTCCGAAGACCGTGAGTGGTGTGCGTTACATATCAAAATTTTCATCGAAACGATCTACACGTGCGTGTATCAATCTAGCATGGCAATTACGCGAATCCCTAACATCGATCTAATGCGAAAGAACAATCTACCATGCATGCATGTTCTATCTATGTTAGATCTACATGTTAGAGATCATACCTGCGTGCGGATTCTTTCACCGCGATAAGTTTCTTCTTTGTCGATGGAGACGAGCTCGGATCTGATTGATATAGCTTTGGTACAATGGCCATAACTTTCTGCTCCGAACTCGGATTGTGCAAAAATTTGGACTGCAGCTAGCCAACTTCGAGATGCAACTTTTACAATATGTTTCACCTCGTTTGGAGTTATGTAGCTCCTGGAATCATAGAAACAATACTAATTTTCTGTGAAGATTCTGGACAGTAAAAGGTTGCGGGAGATGCCTTCTAGTTCACCCGATCTCACACGATGAACAGCACCTCATCGATGGATCTCTGAGTGCCTCCATCTGACAAGCCTTCTCTTTCTACGAAACACCACGCGAGGAAGACGAGTCGCTATCTAATGGCGCAAGCGAGGGGAGAGACGAAGTAGGAGATGAGAAGAGAGATAGGGAGAGATGAAGGAAGGGGGGTCGATTTTTTCATCACTTATGGCCGGCCCCCTATAGCCCCGCTAATAAGGCCGGTCTATCCCCTTGGATAAGGCTCCAAGGGGATAAGTTCATCTCCCAAAAATCGCCCTTTATCTCTCCATCTCTTTATCCGTTTTCCCCACTTTTAGGGCTTGTTTTGACCAATTCAAAACCCCTATATTTATCCCTATAGCCGGCCCTATCACTTGGAATTCTCAGCCCCATAATATAGGGGCCAGCCTTGCATGGGTCTCCCACAGCTAGGGTCGGCCACTAGTGAGGCTTGGCAGTGCGTGTTTTTACCAAAACGCCCTTATGCCTCAAATTGACCATTTCTAGTGTGCGAGACTTAGCGACTCTTCCTTAAGTGATCTTGACATGTTACTTTACTATTAACTGAGGTCACCGGAGGGTGACCCTAGTAAAGTCAACCAGTTAACTCGCAATATGTCCCGGTGCATCACACCCATGTAGTAAAGTTCACTTATGGCGAGGGATAACTACATGCGTCTCTGCACTAACCTTGGATTTCCCCTTAGTGCACACACGTAGCTATGCATCTACCGTGCACTAGTGCGAAGCACTCACGGAGCATAGGTTTGAACTACTTGCTTCCTTTTACTGCATCCTGTGTTTCGAGGAGATGGTACTAGGACTGTACATAATATCGATAAGGTGGAACCTTCAGGGACCAAGGTTTATGGCTTCCAACTTAGACTCCATCAACACACTACTCGAGTGTATCATCGATCCTCTGAGTCTGAGTTAACCTACATGGCCACCAAGAGTGCGACGCAGGCTGCACTCCAATTCCCCCGGACTTACTATGTTCTTCCTCATACCCCTGCTCTCCGCTTAGTATGGTAAACTCGATGTTCCTCTATCTGGTGCCATGATGCAACTCGAGCAGTGGAGAATATCGTCAGACTCGAGTGCTTATATGACTCAGTTCCTTCCAGGTTGACCATATATATCGTACCTCTGATTACTCTAACGAGCAACCGGATCCGTCACCAGTCCAATTGATGACCACCTGGCCAGGGTTTAATACAACGTAGATCAGACCAAGGAACGTACCTCCCGTTAGGGGTATGGATAGCCTGCAGGAGTGACACGCTGATTCAACGCCAGCCGGGTAACCCAGTATACCGTGGTTTTGGATCACTACATCCGGATCCTCACATATTAGTGCACCAAAGCACTACACAACTGGTTAGTCCACCAGACATGGTTCCTCAGGGTTTAGGACCGTTTTACCCTAAGCAGAAACACGGTTTAGTGCACCGGTGTCTACTCACCGATCTATGCACTGTATTGGTTTCGTTCGGCCATAGACACTGTACCTAGTAATGACCGTAGTGGAGACACCCACGCTCTATCATCCCAACAGCTTATCTTGATAGGGCGATCAACCCTAATCAGAGCTGCGAATGTATTTAGGTTACATGGGACCAGTCCCTTGAGTCTCCCACTCAAGTGGATTACCATATAGCCATGGCTCTCTGTTCTGTAATCAGAACACGTACTAAGATATGTACCAGGATGCAATCTTATATTATCAACCAAACATAGCTAAACTATAGCTTTTTATGAGCTGTAGATCTCACCAATTCTAACAATTTTCTACTAGGTCTAATGAGAAATAACGGTGTTGAGCTCTGTAGCTTTTACATGCTGCCCAAAAGCTTTTGCAGGAATTCCCTTAAGGAATTGGCAACATTATCTGTAGATTCCACCTCAGTACCGCTACTTGTATTTTCTCCTATAACTGTCAAATCAAGAAGAGTTTATACTTGATGGGTTTCCCCTCATTATGGTGTCTAGTCTCCTTGGACCTTGCTTACCGCTCTTCTGTTGTAACAACAGATAACTGAGCCTTTGGTACTGTGGGTGCAAATTTTGGCATAAATCTACCACGGGACCCACCGGCCCTGCCTGGTGGGCCCACGAGGGCTACAGCAGGACCCACCGGCCCTGCCTGGTGGGCCCACGAGGGCTACAGCAGAACCCACCAGCCCTGCCTGGTGGGCCCACGAGGGCTACAGCAGGACCCACCAGCCCTGCCTGGTGGGCCCACGAGGACTACAGCGGGACCCACCGGCCCTGCCTGGTGGCCCCACGAAGACTACCACGGGACCCACCGGCCCTGCCTGGTGGACCCCCGAAGACAACCGCAGGGCCCGCAACTTTACCTGGAGGATCCCCAGATACTGTAGCAGAAACCGCCATTCGCCACCAGAGAATCCTATAAATAGCAGAGCCTTCGAATGTAAATGGATCGAATTCTGAGTTCTAAAAACCAGAACTCTGGGATTTTCAACTTCTGATCTACCATCTCTCTTCGATCTTCTTCTCTCTTTCGAAGAGATCAGGGAGCTTTCAGTGATACTCGGCCTGTCGAGGTCACTTCAACATAAGTGTTAGTGAATTCGGGTTGCTCCCTATAGCACGGAGACGTAGGCTTCGGCTGAACTCCGAGATCACTTCTCTTGTGTCAAAATCTCTCTCTCTCTGATTGCTTTTCTGTTTACATATCAAAAAAGCAACAACTTCAACCAACCGATCGACCAACGATCTTCGACATTAACTTCGACTCCAATTGACTGGTGCTGCGAAGGTCTTCGGGTCGGCACGAAGATTTTCCCCCACAGTTTGGCACCGTCTGTGGGATCCGAGCGAGAAGCCGTGTCCTCTCTACTTCGACTACCAGATCAATAGCCAAACTTCCTCGCCCCCTCGGTTGATCAGACAACTGATCGGACGTCGGCAATCTCGTTGCACCCTTCGCACTCTGAATGGCGAGAACCAAACATCAGGGTCAACCAGAAGGAAGTAACACTCAACATCAACCTCGTCCTGAGACTCGTTCAATGAGTCAAAGGCTCAACTTCGGGCAGCCCCTTGCTGTTCCCGAGATGGGGGTTCATTCAGGAAGCGGGAGATCGGTCGATCGACCGATCGCCCCTCATCCTCATCAATCAATTGGGCAGACTGTCCCTGCTCCTGCTGAAGATCCTCCATCGACTTACCAGATCTCTGCAATCGATTTCCAACTACTCCAATTGGCGAAGCAAAACGCCACCCTCACTGCTGAGAGGGATGCTCTGAAGAAGGCAGCTTCCGAAGCTGGAATTGCTATTCCGATCCCCTCCGCAAGTGAGAGGGTTGATCCTCCTCGACATTCAATTTACTCCGAACAACGGAGGTCAATGGGCACTGATGCTCTCGAGAGGATTCGACGCGACCCAACTCCCTCTGCTGCTCCTTGGAAGCAGAGTGTCTGGGATCGTCTTGAAGACGAGTCCTCTCAATCTTCATCTGGTCGTAACTGCGACAAAAGAGCACCATCGAAGCTCAACCTGCCAAGGAAGCACCAAATGAAAGGCGCTCCTTCAAAGAGTAGAGTCTCCCCTTCCATTCCACTCCAACGTGGACTTGGATCGGACCTTCGACATCGACTTCGACCGGCAAACACTTCAATACCAGAGCAAGACCTTGCGATCTTGCCTCTTGACCCACCTCTAGGTCGAGGACATGGTCGTAGGGATGGGTATTCCTCTGCCGGACCTCTACATCGAAGTCTCTTCGATACCACCTTTCCAAGAGGATGGAGAACTCATATCCTCCCCAAATTCAACTGTATCAGAGGAGATCCAAGCCTCCATATACTTGCCTTCAAGCAAGCTCTAACGCCACACGAAGAGGAAAACAACATGCTCTGCCGCACCTTCGCGGGAAGTCTCGACGAGCCTTCACTCGACTGGTATCACAATCTCCGAGCTGGATCCATTACCCAGTTCGGTGTTTTGGCTAACCTCTTTGTGCAGCATTACCAGCTCAACCTGAAACCCGAGAAGAAGCTCGACTCTCTATATCGACTAAGGATGGGTGCAGATGAGACTCTCCGCAGCTTCACGAGGAGGTTTCGCAACGAGCATGCTGCTCTCTCTGGAAGGTATCTGGATGATGAAGCTATCATGTTGGCTTTCCAGAACGCTCTCCGCTTCGATCTACACATCTACAACGACTTCATCCGCAATCCCCCTCCTTCTCTGGGAGCTATGTTCAATCGAATTCAGAGGGAGATTGAGGTGGAAGACGATCAAGTCGCTCGAAAAGGACGAGAAACTAAGAGAAGGCCTGCTGAAAAAGAAACACCTAAATATGCTGCAAAGGCTCACAACACTGAAGCAGCAGCCCCTCCGGCCAACAAAAGATCAAAGAATGATGGGCGTCGATCTCCAACGAAGACCACTTTCACCGAATGGAACATGCCAGTCGAGCAGATACTCGACCGTATTCAACACGACGAGTATCTTCGGAGGCCCAATCCTCTTCAACCAAATTCCAAATTCACAGCAGACAAAACAGTCTACTGTGAATTCCATCGAAGTCACGGCCATTCCACCGATCGGTGTTTTCGGCTGAAATTCCATCTTGAAGACTTGCTACGAGAAGGCCACCTTCAAGAATTCGTCAACAATGGGCACGATCAACGTCGAACCTCTGCCAAGGGGAAAGAAGTGTGTTGGATACATCAAATCTCTTCCGACCGGCAACCAATTTCTGTGAATGCCAATGTCTTTGGCATTCATGGAACCTTGCACAATCAAGCTTTGACCGGGAAGGAAGTCGATCGGCAGGTTCGACGCATCTTCCATGTTCGATCTACTGCAAACAAAGAAGATACCTGGATCGAGAAGCCCATCGAAGGTCTGGCTTGGCCATCCATAGTCTTCAACGACACCGATCTTCAAGGAGTTCACACTCCCCATCGAGACCCCCTGGTCTTGAAACTCATCATCGACGGAAGCACCGTCAATCGAATCCTCATAGACACTGGAAGCTCCATTGACATTATGTTCTCAGACTGTTTCAAACGTCTGGGACATAAGTATCAAAGCCTCGACGTCGTCCCGATTGTGATCACCGGCTTCAACGGTGAACAAAGCATCACAGTGGGCGAATCCAGATTTACCATCGACCTCAGCCGAGAGACTCGAGTCTCGGTGAGGTTTGCAATCGTCGAAGGAATGTCTAGCTACAACGCCATTCTTGGGCGACCATTCCTCCATCAGATCAATGCCATCTCCTCCTCTTACCATCAACTACTCAAATTTGCAACTGGAGAAGGCATCGTCTGCATTCGAGGTGATCAGCAAGCTGGAAGGTCTTGTGAAGCTGCTGCGGCAAAGACAGATCGAAAGATTAACATTGCTCCTCCAAAGCGGCCACGAGATGAAGCTGGTCCCTCTTCTAAATAGCAATCAAAGGAGGTTCCGCTGACCGAACCTCCACCAATCGAATGGGAAGCATCACCTTCAATTGAAGAAATCATCCCAATCAATATTGGCAGCGGAGATCTCCCTCAACAAACATTTATTGGTACCGGTCTTAGCGACGCAGAAGCGCAAGACATGGTATCCTTCCTCCAGTCCAATATCGACGTCTTCGCATGGTGCTTCGAAGACATGCCTGGGATCAATCCAGATGACGCTTGTCACCGACTTGCGATCAAAGAAGAGGTGAAGCCCGTCAAGCAAAAGCCTCGCACCATTCGACCAGAGCTGCAAGTTGCTGTTCAAGAAGAAATTACCAAGCTACTCGCAGCCGGATTCATCCGAGAAGTAGAGTATCCAACTTGGATCTCTAATATAGTGGCTGTTCCAAAGAAGAATGGGAAAGTCAGAGTTTGCATCGACTTTACCAATCTCAACAAGGCTTGCCCCAAAGATCCTTTTCCCATGCCAAGGATAGATAGACTCGTCGACGCCACTGCTGGCCACAAGCTATTGTCTTTCATGGATGGGTATTCCGGATATAATCAAATTCCACTCCACGCTGATGATCAAGAGAAGACATGTTTTGTGACTAGCCGAGGCCTTTATTGCTACAATGTCATGCCATTCGGCCTCAAAAATGCTGGTTCCACCTATCAAAGGCTAGTCACCAAAATGTTCGAAGATCAGATCGGTCGCAACGTCGAAGTCTATGTCGATGATCTCCTCACCAAGAGTTCCGTTCGGAGCAAACATCTATCTGATCTGGCTGAAACCTTCCAAGTCCTCCGAAAGTATCGAATGAAGCTCAATCCAGCCAAGTGCGCTTTCGGAGTTCAATCTGGTAAATTCCTGGGTCATCTTGTGACCAGGAGAGGTATTGAAGCCAATCCTGATCAAATTCGAGCCATCATCGATATGCCTTCACCTACAAATCGAAAAGAAGTTCAACGTCTCACTGGAAGGTTAGCAGCACTCAATCGATTCATCTCAAAGTCCTCAGACAAGTGCAAGCCACTCTTCGACAAACTACGAAAGGCGGATACATCCGGCTGGAGTCCAACCTGTGAAGAAGCATTTCAAAGCATCAAGAAATATCTGGTGCAAGCTCCTATCCTGACTGCTCCACTTCCAAAAGAAGACTTGTGGCTCTACCTTGCCGTGACCGATCAAGCAATCAGCGCGGTCTTAGTCAGTAGAAGAGAAGGCATCGAACATCCAGTCTACTACATCAGCCACACTCTTCTTCCGGCTGAGACTCGCTACTCAAAAACTGAGAAGGTCATCTTGGCCTTGCTCACTGCTTCGCGTCGTCTTCAACCGTACTTCGTCTCCCACCAGATTACTGTCATTTCAGAACACTCACTCAAAGATATCATTGACAAAGCTGGTCGAGCTGGTCGAATGACCAAATGGGTGATCGAAATGAGTGCTCTGGGGATTCAATTCGAATCTCGCACTTCTATCAAAGGTCAAGCAATTGCTGATTTTCTAGCTGACTTTCCAGTTGAAGACCCCATCACTTGGGAAGAGGATGTCGACATGCGCTTGGAAGATGAGGATACTCCTCCGATCAATCCTGCAACAAAAATTGATCCAAGTCTTGAAGTTATTTCTGCAACTCCTCCATGGAAGCTTTATACTGATGGAGCATCAAGTTCGATCGGTTCGGGAACTGGGATAGTCTTAATATCCCCCGAACTCGATCATCTCCAGAAGGCCACTCTCCTTGGGTTTAATGCCACCAACAACGAAGCTGAATATGAAGCACTCATTTCCGGACTCGAAATGGCAGAATCTCTGGGGGTAGATCGAATCATCATATACAGCGACTCCCAATTGATCATAAGGCAAATCAATGGAGAGTACACAGCTCGAGAAGAAAGAATGCAACTCTACTTGGCCTTAGTACGACGTCTTCAACAACGTTTTACTAGCGCTGAATTCATTCAAATCCCCAGAGCAGAGAACCGAGAAGCAGATGCCTTAGCTAATGCTGCCTCAGTTCTTGGAGACTCACTCGGAGGAAGGCAAATACAGATCGATTATCAAGAAGTGCCCAAGACCATCCCCGATCAACAGATCCTTACTACTACAAAAGAATCTGGGGGTGGAGATCAACTTCAAGACTGGAGGCGACCAATTTTCGACTTCTTCAAACATGGCAAAATGCCGGAAGATCCAAATCAAGCCCGAAGGCTTCAAAGGAAGCTCCCATGCTACACTTTACAAGGTGAAGATTTATATTTCAAATCTCACAGCGGGATGTTACTCAAGTGCCTTGGTCCTGAACAAGCACAAGCAATCCTGATTGATATCCACTCCGGAGCTTGTGGAAATCATTCGGGAGGAAGATCCCTTGAAGCCAAGACGAAGCTACAAGGGTACTACTGGCCAACAATGGCAAGGGATGCTCAACAAGTCGTTCAAAGATACGAGCCTTGCCAACGACACGCTCGAGCTATCCATCTCCCTGCAGATGAACTTCATCAATTATCAAGTCCTTGGCCTTTCCATCAATGGGGGTTAGATTTCTTGGGTCCTTTCCCTCCAACTCCAAGCAAGAAGAAATATCTACTGCTGGCTACTGATTACTTCACCAAATGGGTTGAAGCTGTGCCCCTCTTTCGAGAGACTGACGACGAAGTGATCAAATTCATTCGGCACAACATCTTCTCAAGATTTGGCACACCTCAAGTTCTTGTTGCTGACAATGGAGCTCAATTTGACTCAGACAAATTCCGAGAGTTCTGTCTGAACAACGGTATCAAGTTATTCTATTCAACTCCAAGATATCCTCAATGCAATGGTCAAGCTGAAGCCTCAAACAGATCTATACTTGATATACTCAAGAAGAAACTCAACGACAAGAAAGGATTGTGGGAGCAAGTCCTACCTGAAGTTCTTTGGGGGTATCGCACAACTCCGAGAAGATCAACAGGGTTCTCACCCTTCCGTCTAACATATGGATCAGAAGCAATACTCCCAACAGAGAATATATCTAGTACTTTGAAGACCAAAGCTGTTGAAGAAGGAGTCAATGAAGAACTTCGGATCAATGATCTAGACTTCTCTGAAGAACTACGAGATCTAGCATCACTTCGTGTGGCCAAATATCAACAGAAGATTAAAAGAGCCTATGACAAGAAAGTCCACAAGAGACAGTTCCCAGTGGGTAGTTTAGTTCTCAGAGCAGTTTTCTACAATACCAAAGAGCACAGCAGTGGAAAGCTTGCTCCCAACTAGGAAGGTCCATATATCATTGAGTCAGTTGGAGGCAAAGGTTCTTACAGACTGATCACCCCAGAAGGAGATAGATTGCCTCGAGCTTGGAATTCTAGACACCTCAAGTTATTCTATCCATAATGTAAATTCTGTGATGAATAAAGCTCTCTTTCAAATGTTCAAGTGTACAAGTGTTCTGATTTTCAATCCAAGTTCTGAAGCAGTTTCAAGTTATCCATATTCAAATTACCAGGTCTTTTAACAAGTTTGGGTGTTAGGGTTGCGACCCAACCCCTTACTAGCAAATGTTAAAAACTGACCATTTTCAAGTTACCAGGTCTTAACATGTTTGGGTGTTAGAGTTGCGACTCGACCCCTTACTAGCTAATGTTAAACTGACCTTCGAAATCCAATATCCAATTTCAATCAATTCGATATCGTCTAACAGGTTTGGGAGTTTGAGTTGCGACTCGACCCCTTACATTCAAATGTTATTCGAATTCAAATTCAATTTTCAAAGTTACAAGTTTGGGTGATTGAGTAGCGACTCAACCCCTTACATTCAAGTATATGCGTATTCAACTTATGTTTAAATATATGAATACTCAATCATGTCAAATAGTATTCCAGAACTTAACATTCAAAGACATTCAATTCAAAAGAAGTGCAAGTTTCAAATACCAAAAAGATGTCTTCTATTATCATCAAAATTGTCAGATACAAGGAGCTGTTACATTTCAAAAATTTACAAGTACAACAACAAAGAAGAAGAAAAGTCTCAGGGCTTGGCCACACTCTTTGCATGCGACTTCTCCCCTTCAGATCCAGGACGAGCTTTACTCGCCACTGATGCCTTGGAGGATCGGACGCTAGCTACATGAGTCCTGAGCGCTTCTGCTGCCTTCTCTGCTGTTTCCTTGTAAACCTTGCACTCTGACAACGCATGCTCCAGTGCCTTCTTGGAAGTTTCCTCTCTGGCAGTGAAGGCAGCGTGCTGAGTAGCAAGTTGTTGCTTCAGCTCTTGAATCTCGATGGTGCGGCCACAGGACACGTCCTCAACCCTGGAGAGTCGAGTCTTCAAGGATTCGAGCTCGTGACTCTGTGCCTCACACCGATCCTTCAGCCCCTTGATCTCCAGCTTTCCCTTGCGAAGTTTCTCAATCTTGGATTTGAGAGAGGCTTTCTTCGAAGTCAGGAGCTCTCTCAGCTCATCTCTCTCCGCGGTCAACTGATTTATTTCAGCTACAGCTTCTTTTGCTCCCGCCCTCAAGGAGAGTTTGGTTGCAACATTCATAAGTGCTGAGTTCTGCAAAAGAACAAAAGAGTTGAATTATTCTGAAGAAAGATACGATTCAAATGATCGATCAAGCAGATGCACCTACCAACAGGTTAATTCTATCGAAAGCTTCATCCAAAGTGGCACTCGGAAGGTTGATGAGTTTTCTGATCGCAGCAGTGGGGCGGTTGATATCAACGTCACCCAAGCTCCTTATTGTTGGAGTCAATCCAGCAGGCGCACCTGCAATCAAAGGGAATCAAAGTGTTAGATTATTTTCGAACTTCGGAGACAAGACATTCAAAGCAAGTTAAGTTCAAATACCTGATGTTTCGACCCTCGGCTCTTTGCCCTTCCGACGATCAGAGCCACTCTGAGGAGTCGATTTCTCCTGAATCAGGGTTGGCGCTGGTTGAGGTTGAGGAGCCCCATCGCCCACTCGACTTCCCCTCTCCAAATTAGCAGGGGGGGAAGCATTCCTGGGAGGTGAAGCTCTCTCTTCTTGCAACCCGCCTGGCTGAATGAGCCCGGCCAACATGGCCTCCACCTCGTTGAGCAGAGAGTGAGAGGGGGGAGGGGGTTGCTCAACCTCTACACCCCCACTCATTGTTGCTCCCTCAATGCGAAGAGCGTCGGGGGGGATTTGATCAAGAGGCGTGGGGTTGCTTCCAACCCCAGCACTCTTCGATAGTTTAATTTTGAAGCGCATCGGCCTCTTCAATTCGTCAAATTTGTAGGTGGGAACCACCTTTTTGCCGTCGCCTTCTGTGTCGAGAATTTCCTCCATCTGACGGGCTTTAACCTCGTCAATGGGAATAGGGATCGAGTCCTCCCCCGTTGCACCACCAGTGGGGGTGGGAGGAATTTCTTCCTCACCACCCCCATTCCCATCATCCCCACTGGAGGGGGTAGAAGACGGATCGTCCTCGCCGTCCCCGTCCTCATCTTCGCCATTGCCACTGTTGTCGTGGCTGGCATTCTCAGTTTCTTCTTCTTCATTCTTCTTTTCTTCTTCTTCATCTTCATTCTTCTTGTCTTGGTCTTCATCTTCCTTAGGCTTGACGAGAGTTTTTCGCTTCTTCTTCACTGGGCCTCTTTGGAGCACCAGTTTCTCATCCATGGTAGGTAACCGGCGCCTCGCAGTGTAGATTTTCTTCTCGGCCCGAACCTTCCGGATGACCTTGCCCGAGTTGGGATCCTCTTCATAGTCAGAGTATAGGACTTCGTTGTCCTCATACCTGTCCTTTGATCTGTGGAGGAGATTGGCCTTGCCATATCTCACAGGACAGTTTGAAAACTGTTTCCACGATCTGGTTCCACATGTCAGCTCGAGGAACAAGTTATCTATGGCTCCCGCCCTCTCAGAATTCCAGGCGAAGATGCCTCCAGCGCTGTACATTTTCACCGCCTCGTGCACGCTGTCTCGGGGGGTGTCGGGCACTGACATGGACGTCCAGGCGCCAGATACAGAAATAGGCCAGTCCGTGTACAACTTGTCCGAAGGGACTGTATCGGTGAGCGGCCGCAGGGGAGATACTCCAGTCAAATTATAGAAAGGGCTGTCCTTCCTGTAATTCCATCGATAATGAAAGAAGAAGTATCCGAGCTCAATCCTGGCAGGTTCACCTTCCGGGATACTGGAGTAACAGGCCATCAAGTCCTCTTGAAAATCTGATTCCACCCGGCAGAACGCATAGATGATTCGCCAGGCATTCCCTGTGACTTGCCCCGGGCAAAGGCCAGATGTATTCAGTAGTCTTGCAGCAAAGGGTGGCAGAGGCAGACGTAGGCCGCAGTTCATTTGGCCGATGGTCACGATGGTTCCCATGACCTTCTCGTTGCTGGCAAAATTGGTGAAGACGGTCTTCTTGTCGATGCCGAAAGCCGTCTGGATGCTAGGGAGTGAAGGCTGCGCTCCCTTCCCTTCAGTGAAATAAGAGAGAAGTGCTTGCCACTTCTTTCTCTTCGTATCTGTGAACTCACCACCAACATTGTACATGTACTCCGTCTCGTCTGTCAGGGGCATAAGCGGACCCAGAACAAACTTCACTTTGGGGATAAATTCTGGCCTTGATGGCGCTGAGGCAAAACCTACCCCTTGGTGCCTCTTGCCCAGTTGGCCAAGTTCAGCGAGAGCAGCCTTGCCTTTGCCACGGCCCCTCGGAGGAGATTGAACCTCGATAATTTCCTTCCCCTTTCTCTTCGAGGGAGCTGTACCGGACTTCTTCGAACTGCCAGATGAAGCCATTCGACCGATCGAACGAGAACAAGAACAAGAGCAGAAAATCAAGAGAACAAGGGTCTGGACTTCGAAAAATTTTGGAAGCGTGAGGCAAAATGACAGCCGGTGAAAGCTTTTGTACCCAGGGTAAAACAGGTACGCAAATCGAGAAGACACGTGTCTTCACCATATCAAATCGCGTGTTTTTGCAGGTACACGTGGCATCCATCCGTAGCAAGCGCAAAATCAGGCGAACCGTCGGACCAGACGAAACGTCGGACCTACCGGTCCACGTGAACCAACGGTCCAAGCGGGTCGCCGGTCTAAATAAACCGGACCGCCGGTTCAAATCCGCGTTCAAGCCAACCAAAGAGTCAAAAATAGGAAAGATCAAACTCCAATCAAAACTCTTCCAGAAGATCGAAGAAAGGAACAGTTATAAAACCTCTCTGAGGGCAGGTTCAAAACTTTCAACTCATCTTTATAAATTTCTACTGGATCTGGCAAAAAACCAAGGTTTTTTGCCGATCACTCGAACCTTGATCGGATATTTTTCACCGATCGGACAAACATGTCCGATCGGCGAAAGATATCTGATCGGTCAAATTTCTACTGGATCTGGCAAAAAACCAAGGGTTTTTACCGATCACTCGAACCTTGACCGGATATTTTTCACCGATCGGACAAACATGTCCGATCGGCGAAAGATATTTGATCGGTCAAATTTCTATTGGATCTGGCAAAAAACCAAGGGTTTTTGCCGATCACTCGAACCTTGACCGGATATTTTTTCACCGATCGGACAAACCTGTCCGATCGGCGAAAGTTATCTGATCGGTCAAATTACTACTGGATCTGGCAAAAAACCAAGGGTTTTTACCGATCCCTCGAACCTTGACCGGATATTTTTCACCGATCGGACAAACCTGTCCGATCGGCGAAAGTTATCTGATCGGTCAAATTTCTATTAGATCTGGCAAAAAACCAAGGGTTTTTACCGATCACTCGAACCTTGACCGGATATTTTTCACCGATCGGACAAACCTGTCCGATCGGCGAAAGTTATCTGATTGGTCAAATTTCTACTGGATCTGGCAAAAAACCAAGGGTTTTTACCGATTACTCGAACCTTGACCGGATATTTTTCACCGATCGGACAAACCTGTCCGATCGGCGAAAGTTATCTGATCGGTCAATTTTTTACTGGATCTGGCAAAAAACCAAGGGTTTTTACCAATCACTCGAACTTTGACCGGATATTTTTTCACCGATCGGACAAACATGTCCGATCGGCGAAAGTTATCTGATCGGTCAAATTTCTACTAGATCTGGCAAAAAACCAAGGGTTTTTACCGATCACTCGAACTTTGACCGGATATTTTTTCACCGATCGGACAAACATGTCCGATCGGCGAAAGTTATCTGATCGGTCAAATTTCTACTGGATCTGGCAAAAAACCAAGGTTTTTTGCCGATCACTCGAACCTTGACCGGATATTTTTCACCGATCGGACAAACATGTCCGATCGGCGAAAGTTATCTGATCGGTCAAATTTCTACTGGATCTGGCAAAAAACCAAGGTTTTTTGCCGATCACTCGAACCTTGACCGGATATTTTTCACCGATCGGACAAACATATCCGATCGGCGAAAGTTATCTGATCGGTCAAATTTCTACTGGATCTGGCAAAAAACCAAGGTTTTTTGCCGATCACTCGAACCTTGACCGGATATTTTTCACCGATCGGACAAACATGTCCGATCGGCGAAAGTTATCTGATCGGTCAAATTTCTACTGGATCTGGCAAAAAACCAAGGTTTTTTGCCGATCACTCGAACCTTGACCGGATATTTTTCACCGATCGGACAAACATGTCCGATCGGCGAAAGTTATCTGATCGGTCAAATTTCTACTGGATCTGGCAAAAAACTAAGGTTTTTTGCCGATCACTCGAACCTTGACCGGATATTTTTCACCGATCGGACAAACATGTCCGATCGGCGAAAGTTATCTGATCGGTCAAATTTCTACTGGATCTGGCAAAAAACCAAGGTTTTTTGCCGATCACTCGAACCTTGACCGGATATTTTTCACCGATCGGACAAACATGTCCGATCGGCGAAAGTTATCTGATCGGTCAAATTTACTACTGGATCGGTCAAAAAACCCTGTTTTTTGACCGATCGCCCGATTCTTGACCGGTTGAATTTTGCCCGATCGGTCAAAATTTGACCGATCGGTCAAAAGTGGCCGATCGGTCAAAATTTAACCGATCGGCCAAATTTCAGCTGATCGGTCAAAATTACTACTGGATCGGTCAAAAAACCCTGTTTTTTGACCGATCACCCGATTCTTGACCGGTTGAATTTTGACCGATCGGTCAAAATTTGACCGATCGGTCAAAATTTGACCGATCGGTCAAAATTTGACCGATCGGTCAAATTTGACCGATCGGTCCAAATTGACCGATCAGTCACTTTTTTCTCTAACATGCGACAAGTTTCTTCGTGTCCGTTTTTCAAAACAGGAAGTTGCTATTTTTTTTGCACCAAGTCCAAGCCAGCCAGAATGCACCCTAGCTAACTTGGAGGGGGTAACTGTGGGTGCAAATTTTGGCATAAATCTACCACGGGACCCACCGGCCCTGCCTGGTGGGCCCACGAGGGCTACAGCAGGACCCACCGGCCCTGCCTGGTGGGCCCACGAGGGCTACAGCAGAACCCACCAGCCCTGCCTGGTGGGCCCACGAGGGCTACAGCAGGACCCACCAGCCCTGCCTGGTGGGCCCACGAGGACTACAGCGGGACCCACCGGCCCTGCCTGGTGGCCCCACGAAGACTACCACGGGACCCACCGGCCCTGCCTGGTGGACCCCCGAAGACAACCGCAGGGCCCGCAACTTTACCTGGAGGATCCCCAGATACTGTAGCAGAAACCGCCATTCGCCACCAGAGAATCCTATAAATAGCAGAGCCTTCGAATGTAAATGGATCAAATTCTGAGTTCTAAAAACCAGAACTCTGGGATTTTCAACTTCTGATCTACCATCTCTCTTCGATCTTCTTCTCTCTTTCGAAGAGATCAGGGAGCTTTCAGTGATACTCGGCCTGTCGAGGTCACTTCAACATAAGTGTTAGTGAATTCGGGTTGCTCCCTATAGCACGGAGACGTAGGCTTCGGCTGAACTCCGAGATCACTTCTCTTGTGTCAAAATCTCTCTCTCTCTGATTGCTTTTCTGTTTACATATCAAAAAAGCAACAACTTCAACCAACCGATCGACCAACGATCTTCGACATTAACTTCGACTCCAATTGACTGGTGCTGCGAAGGTCTTCGGGTCGGCACGAAGATTTTCCCCCACAGGTACGCGTCCCAAGTTCTCTAAGAACTTCCTGAGCCTTACCACCTGATATACTACCTCGCACGCAACAACGTGTTAAGCCTCTGTGGTAGAGTCTGTGACGCACTCTTACCTCACACTCTACCAACTACCGCTTCTAATCCCAAGATAAAAATAATCTCTGAAATCGATTATCTGGAACACACATCTGACACCAAAGTCAGACTCTGTGTGTCCAATCGATATCAGGACCTATGAAGTGCAAGCTAACTCATAATCCTTACTTGAGGAGGACTTCAGAGTATACCCTTCTCTTTAGTCCAGTGATCTGGACCCGGGTTCGACTGAAACTGACCCATGAATCTAGCTGCGCAATAGATATCTAGCCTCGTAAACCGAATCTAGCTAGAATCTTATCTTTATGCGTAGCTTGTGACAGCAAGAGAACCTTGCTCTGGTTATCTAGAGTTATCTTGATTCCCAAAAAATAACTTGCCTCACTAGGGTCTTTCACATCGAATTGTGATGACTACAAACCTTTATCGTAAACAATATTCTTACATCATTTTCAATCAGTAGGATATCGTTAACGTAAAGTTCTACGTACACCCTTGTAGTTCTTTCACCTTTCTTGTACCCACTTGGTTTATCCTCATTCTGATCAAATCCGTGTGAGCGGATTCCCTTGATCAAAATAGATATTCCAACTTGGATGCTTGCATCAGTCCATAAATGGACCTTTGCAACTTGCATCACATATCTTCCTGACCTACTGACACAAAGCCTGGGGCTACTTATCCATATGTCCTTTCCAAATTTCCGTTAGAAAATAACTGTCTTGATATCCATCAATCAAATCTCTTATTTATAATGGGCTGTGATGGATTAAGAGGATCCGAAATAGACTTAGGCATAGCTACCAGTGAGATGGTTTTGACATAGTCAATCCCTTCTCCTTTGGCAACTAATCTAGCTACTTAAGTCTTAACCGGGTGCTCTTCTTATACACCTCCTACACCTCGAAAGGTGATAGTGCTTTAAGTGTCAAGACTGTTCCAAGGGACATTGATTCAAGTTTGCCTCCATGGTCTTTTGTCAGTCAGAGCTGTCGGAAGCTCCCACTACTTCTTCGTAGCTCTAGGGATCATCCTCCTGAAACTCTGGATTAACTATCGAACTTTTTCCATAGTATTTATCAGGAGCTCTGACGTTCCCACAACGACGAGGTGATAGTGGTACAAAGTGAATCGTTTCTACAATACCTGGTATACTAGTTTCTGTATCATCTACTCCCACTACGTTTTCAGATGCGCACTCTCTACCAGTACCCAGTAGTTCATCCATAACTACCTTACCGGTAAACTTATGGTCTATAATATAATCCTGGTCTAGGTAGATGGTATTCGTAGAAACGATTATTTTCCAAACCTCAAGATCATAGAATAATCCACCTTATGCCTCCTAAGGGTAACCTACAAACAGATATATCTTAAACTACATCTCCATCTCATCCCTCTTGTCCTTTTGCACAAGTACAGGACAACCCTATATCTCGAGACTCTATAGTGTCAGCTTTCGCTTAGACCATAGCCCTTCATAGGTCTGAGGCACTGATCTAGATGAGAGATAATTTCAGATATAAGCTACTGTTTTAAGGTACAACCCCACCAAAAGGTGGGTAGTACACTTGGCAATATTCATCATACTACGGACCATGTCAAACAGGGTCCGATTCCTTCTCTCAGAGACTTCATTCTGACGTGTCATCCTTGGAGCATTTAACTGTGAGATAATCGCATGCTCCCTCAGGATCCTATGGAGCCCATCCAATAAATTCTCGTTCCTTCGATTAAATCGAAGAGACTCCTATCGTCTAGACGCTCTTGGAACCATAGATGTCAAAATTAACTAACACCAATACCTTTGTGGCCTTTTTAGTTATTCTGCCTTTCAGATTACACTACTAGTTTAGAAGGATCTCCGATGAATCTCTGAACAGAAACTCGGCCTTCTATTACCTCTGAATTTATCTAAGGCAGAATATCTAAATCAGAGGGCTCACAAATGGAATAGATTCTCCGAAGGATTTAGATGAATTTCAATTAGGCGCTGTAGCTGTGATGAAATCTATTTTTTTGAATTAGGATTAAATACAAATAGATTATTCTGACATATTTCTCTAGTAATGAAGCTACCTATTCAGTTTAAGATACACACCTACAGTGCTGTCTAAAACTAAAAACTTCATTTACCAAGGAGAAAACAAAACTAAATCTTTAAAGATCAAAATCCGTATTTCGAAAAAACTAAGACAATCATATCTAATAGCTTTCGTAACGGCTTATGGCATCAGTACCAATGTTAGGATTACTTCACTATAAAAGTAGCTTTCTGCTTTCCTTTAATCTCTATAGACCCGAAATCTATATTCCAAGAAGCATAAGAACTGCTACTAGATAGTGACTCAACTTCTAACACCCTCAGGCCATAATCAATCATCAAATGCCCCATATACCCGCCAAAGCGGAAACACTTCCGTCTTTATTGTTACCAGACTTAGGAGTCCATATTAGTTTCTGTACTAGAATAGTTTTTCGGTCTCTGATAAGTTACTCCTTTAGGTTGTTCTAAAGAAGACCTAAGTTAAGCACTAAAGACATTGCCTTTAATCTTGATCCTATCCTTTGTCTCTTAGAAATCTCCTTAGAAGTTCTGTATTTTCATCTCTAGCTTGTTAAAGCTAAAGTCTCTGACAACGCCTTCGAAGGTTCCAGACAAGGATGCAAGACAGACGTCTTCCACCACCTCGTCATCTGGCACCATATCTTTGGAATCTAGTTTGATCTGGAACTCATAGATATGTTCCCGAACAGGCATACCCTTAGATATCTCGGTACCAGTATTTTGATAGAAAAGATATGAGTCTATAAACCTCACCTCTTTGACATCTAATGCAAGTAAGACTTTATTTCAGAAGACCCGATATATCTCTGACTTGCTTCTAAAGAGTTGTCTGCAAGTCTGCTATAACATAGCACTTGCATATCTCCTTAGACTCTCGCTAGTTATCGTATACCCTAGTTAGTGCCCTAGTGATATCTAGACCTGTTAGGTCTGGTACAGGGATATTAAGATTGGAAGCCAATGTACGTTTACTACCCTATGCATAAGCTAAATAAAGCACTTCCACTCTACGTAGTTAGAGACCCGATAACTGGTTCTCTTATGGGATAGTGGATAGAGAAACTATATGGTTGAATGAAAAAGAATACAGAAAAACTTATTTTATGAATTTTTAAAACAAGCTAATTATATCCAAATGTCAGCGCTACCCTCACAGCGAAGACACCTCTATGGATTAATTTAACCATGTATGTAAGATCTCGGAATCGGCTACACCTGTCTGAGGGGGCAGTGTGTAGGTCTTCCGCTTACACGGGTCTTTTCCTTAACCCTATCCAAATCTGCCAACTAAAGGCCTTGATGAACCATGGTTATCTTTTGGCCAGTACAACGTGATCACCATTGTCTTCGCAACGAATACCTTACGTGTACTTCGGATGCTTAACCACGAGCCTAGGCAATTACGGAATGGAAGTTCAAACGGCCCCCATGAGGGTGAGTAAAAGCATGAACCCTTAGCGTCGTAATCATCATATCCTGAGGGAGATCACTAAGTTGCTTGGCATGAAAAAACACAGCTCTCACCCGAGGGGGTTGTTGAGTTATGCCCTCCCACCCGAGCACGAAGTGATTGGCCGTGGAGGCCAGGGGATCTCTAAAAGTCCTCTCTTGCATCCCTTATTAAATTTGAGGGTTATTTTATGCAAGTATGAGTGTACACGAAGGTCACGACAACCTATACACTAGACCCTGGTCATACCGTGCTTCTACTAGCATTTCAAGTCTTTCGCGAAGCATTAATCAATCTCGGAATATCATAGTCCCTGCCTCAAGTGGATTTCTCCACTTAAGGGTCACATTATATATCCCAAGAACAGCGATGCTCTGCAAACCTAGTTATCACGCTAATGCTCTGGAGCCTAGCCTAAGGTTAGACTAACAGGAAAGGTTTTCCACTACCATGGCGCCTTGCTTATAAATTTGACGAATGATGTCATAGTAGAATTCCAATTCATTCTAGGTTTCTATACTGGCCAAATAGGCACACCCGACTAATCGGGTGTTGACCTAATGGTGACATAACCAAATGCGAGGAATTTAGGCTATCATCAAGGGTCAATTAAATAATAGGCATCACTAATGGAATCCTATCCTAATAAGGTCGCTAGGACCCGAGGGAAAAGGGCATCTCTCTAACACAGATAATCAAATTATCGCATCGGGGTTCTCTACAGAAATATAAAGAACAGTAGAAAGAATCAACCACACAACTGAATCAAGTTCAAGGTCCGACCCCTGAACCTGACTGGCACAGCGTAGGCTCTCTGTCTCCTTCGTAAGGATACTCAATCCGGTGCAAGCCTCTGTATACGATCTCCTGACGCTTTCTGCCCTTTGCCGTCATCGTGTACGCTTCGCCGGATCGCCATCGTCCTCTAAGGTTCCGCTTCGTCTTCCCGGTAGTGGATCTCCACGGCAAGTCCTTCTCTTCAATCTGTAACCGAAAAAGCTCTAGTACGCTTCGAGCAAGTGCTTGCTCGTACATAATTTCCTAGAACGAAAAGGAAAACAAACCTAACAAAAAAGCCTGGGAATCAAGGGTGGTCAACCTCCACCACTTGCCCTACTATGCCTCTAAAACCTATCCACACACAGAAGAAAACATATCCAGACATATTCGCTAACACGGGGTCCGACCCCCGGTAACAAGCAATCACATATCCAGATTAATTTTAGAAGCGGCGTCCTGCAAGAACGATTTATAGAACACACAAAATATATACTATGCATGATCTACTCGTAGAACCCCGATGGCGGCACATACTATTCATGCGTGCACATGACGGTTTCATGAAAAACATGAAACGTACACCACTAGCGTGGCTCTGATACCAATTATTGGAAATAAATCCCTGGTAGAGGCCCACAGCGGAAGCAAAGAGAAGGTCCGAAGATCGTGAGCAGTGTGTGTTACATATCAAAATTTTCATCGAAACGATCTACACATGCGTGTATGAATCTAGCATGGCAATTACGCAAACCCCTAACGTCGATCTAATGCGAAAGAACAATCTAACATGCATGCATGTTCATCTATGTTAGATCTATATGTTGGAGATCATACCTGCGTACGGATTCTTTCACCGTGACAAGTTTCTTCTTTGTCGATGGAGACGGGCTCGGATCTGATTGATATAGCTTCGGTACAATAACCATAACCTTTTGCTCCGAACTCGGATTGGGTAGAAATTTGGACTACAAGTAGCCAACTTCAAGATGCAACTTTAGTAACAAGTTTTACCTCGTTTGGACTTCTGTAGCTCCCAAAATCATAGAAACAACACTAATTTTCTGTGCAGATTCTGGACAGCAAAAGGTTGCGGGAGATGCCTTCTAGTTCACCTGATCTCACACGATGCACGGCACCTCGTCGATGGATCTTTGAGTGCCTCTATCCGATGAGCCTTCTTCTTCTACGAAACACCATGTGAGGAAGACGAGTCGTCATCTAATGGCGCAAGCGAGGGGAAAGACAAGGTAGGAGATGAGAAGAGAGATAGGGAGAGATGAACGAAGGGGGGGTCGGTTTTTTCATCACTTATGGCCGGCCCCCTATAGCACCTCTTATAAGGCTGGCCTATCCCCTTGGATAAGGCTCCAAGGGGATAAGTTCATCCCCCAAAAATCTCCCTTTATCTCTCCATCTCTTTATCCGTTTTCCCCACTTTTAGGGCTTGTTTTGACCAATTCAAAACCCCTATGTTTATCCCTATGGCCGGCCTATCACTTGGAATTCTCATCCCCATAATATAGGGGCCGGCCTTGCATGGGTCTCCCACAGCTAGGGTCGGCCACTAGTGAGGCTTGGCAGTGCACATTTTTACCAAAACACCCTTATGCCTCAAATTGACCATTTCTAGTGTGCGAGACTTAGCGACTCTTCCTTAAGTGATCTTGACATGTTACTCTACTATTAACTGAGGTCACCGGAGGGTGCCCCTAGTAAAGTCGACCAGTTAACTCGCAACATGTCCCGGTGCATCGCACTCATGTAGCAAAGTTCACTTATGGTGAGGGATAACTACATGTGTCTCTACACTAACCTAGGGTTTTCCCTTAGTGCACACACGTAGCTACGCATCTACCGTGCACTAGTGCGAAGCACTCACGGAGCGTAGGTTTGAACTGCTCACTTTCTCTTACTGCGTCCTGTGTTTCGAGGAGATGGTACTAGGACCATATATAATGTCGATTAGGTGGAACCTTCAGGGACCAAGGCTTATGGCTTCCAACTTAAACTCTATCGACACACTACTCGAGTGTACCATCAATCCTCTGAGTCTGAGTTAACCTGCGTGGCCACCCAGAGTGCAACGCAGGCTGCACTCCAATTCTCCCGGACTTACTATGTTCTTCCTTATACCCCTTCTCTCCGCTTAGTATGGTAAACTCGTTGTCCCTCCATCTGGTGCCATGATACAACTCAAGCGGTGGAGAATACCGTCAGACTCGAGTGCTCATATGACTCGGTTCTATCCAGGTTGACCATATACATTGTACCTCCGATTACTCTAACGAGCAACCGGATCCATCACCAGTCCAACTGATGACCAGCTGGCCAGGGTTTAATACGATGTAGATCAGACCAAGGAATGCACCACCCGTTAGGGGTGTGGATAGCCTGTAGGAGTGACGCGTTGATGCAACGCTAGCCAGGTAACCCAGTACACCATGGTTTTGGATCACTGTATCCGGATCCTCATACATTAGTGTGCCAAAGCACCATACAACTGGTTAGTCCACCAAACATAGTTTCTCAGGGTTTAGGACCATTTTACCCTAAGCAGAAACACAGTTTAGTGTACCGGTGTCTGCTCACCGATCTATACATCGTGTTAGTTCCGTTCGGCCACAGATACTGTGCCTGGTAATGACCGTGGTGGACACACCGATGCTCTGTCATCCTAACAACTTATCCTGATAGGGCGACCAACCCTAATCAGAGCTGCGAACGTATTTAGGTTACATGGGACCAGTCCCTTGAGTCTCCCACTCAAGTGGATTACTATGTAGCCATGGCTCTCTGTTCTGTAATCAGAACACGTACTAAGGTACGTACCAGGATGTAATCTTATATTATCAACCATACATAGCTAAACTATAGATTTATACGAGCTGTCGACCTCACCAATTCTCAGAATCTCCCACTAGGTCTAACGAGGAATAACGGTGTTGAGCTCTATATCTTATACATGCTGCCCAAAAGCCTTTGTAGGAATTCCCTAAAGGAATTGGCAACATTATCTGTAGATTCCACCTCAGTACCACTACTTGTATTTCCTCCTATAACTGTCAGATCAAGTGGAGTTTGTACTTGATGGGTTTCCCCTCATTGTAGTGCCTAGTCTCCTTGGACCTTGCTTACTGCTCTTCTATTGTAACAACAGATAACTGAGCCTCTGGTACGCATCCCAAGTTCTCTAAGAACTTCCTGAGCCTTACTACTTGATATACTACCTCGCACGCAACAACGTGCTAAGCCTCTGTGGTAGAGTCTGTGATGCACTTTTGCTTCACACTCTACCAACTACCGCTTCTAATCCCAAGATAAAAATAATCCCTGAAATCGATTCTCTGGAATGCACATCTGACACCAAAGTCAGACTCTGTGTGTCCAATCAATATCAGGACCTGTGAAATACAATTAAGCTAACTCATAATCCTCACTTGATGAGGACTTCAGAGTATACCCTTCACTTTAGTCCAGTGATCTGGACCCGGGTTCGACTGAAATTGACCCATGAATCCTGCTGCGCAATAGATATCTAACCTCGTAAACCAAATCTGACTAGAATCTTATCTTTATGCGTAGCTTGTGATAGCAAGAGAACCTTGCTCTGGTTATCTCGAGTTACCTTGATTCCCAGAGCATAACTTGCTTCACTAGGGTCTTCCACATCGAATTGTGATGACTACAAACCTTTACCGTAAACAATATTCTTACATCATTTTCAATCAGTAGGATATCGTTAACGTAAAGTTCTACGTACACCCTTGTAGCTCTTTCACATTTCTTGTACCTGCTTGGTTTATCCTTATTCTGATTAAATCCGTGTGAGCGGATTCCCTTGATCAAAATAGATATTCTAATTTGGATGCTTGCATCACTCCATAAATTGACCTTTGCAACTTACATCACATATCTTCCTGACCTACTGACACAAAGCCTGGGGCTACTCACCCATATGTCCTTTCCAAATTCTCGTTAAGAAATAACGGTTTTGACATCCATCAACCAGATCTCTCATTTATAATGGGCTGTGATGGATTAAGAGGATCCGAAATAGACTTAGGCATAGCTACCAGTGAGATGGTTTTGACATAGTCAATCCCTTCTTCTTTGGCAACTAATCTAGCTACTTAAGTCTTAACTGAGTGCTCTTCTTATACACCTCCTACACCCCGAAAGGTGATAGTGCTTTAAGTGTCAAGATTGTTCCAAGGGACATTGATTCAAGTTTGCCTCCATGGTCTTTTGTCAGTCAGAGCTGTCGGAAGATCCCACTACTTCTTCGTAGCTCTAGGGATCATCCTCCTGAAACTCTGGATTAACTATCAAAGTTTCTTCATAGTATCTATCAGGAGCTCTGACGTTTCCACAACGACGAAGTGGTGGTGATACAAAGTGAATCATTTCTACAGTACCTGGTATACTAGTTTCTGTATCATCTACTCCCACTACGTTTTCAGATGCGCACTCTCTACCAGTACCCAGTAGTTCATCCATAACTACCTTACCGGTAAACTTATGGTCTATAATATAATCCTGGTCTAGGTAGATGGTATTCATAGAAACGATTACCTTCCAAACCTCAAGATCATAGAATAGTCCACCTTATGCCTCCTAAGGGTAACCTACAAACAGATATATCTGGAACTACATCTCCATCTCATCCCTCTTGTCCTTTTGCACAAGTGCAGAACAACCCTATATCTCGAGACTCTATAGTGTCAGCTTTCGCTTAGACCATAGCCCTTTATAAGTCTGAGGCACTGATCTAGATTAGAGATAATTTCAGATATAAGCTACTATTTTAAGGTACAACCCCACCAAAAAGTGGGCAGTACACTTGGCAATATTCATCATACTACGGACCATGTCTAACAGGGTCCAATTCCTTCTCTCGGAGACTTCATTCTGACGTGTCATCCTTGGAGCATTTAATTGGGAGATAATCCCATGCTCCCTCAGGATCCTATGGAACCCATCCAATAGGTTCTCATTCCTTCGATTAAATCGAAGAGACTTCTATCGTCTGGACGCTCTTGGAACCATAGATGTCAAAATTAACTAACACCAATACCTTTGTGGCCTTTTTAGTTATTATGCCTTTCAGATTACACTCATAGATTAGAAAGATCTCCGATGAATCTCTGAACAGAAACTCAGCCTTCTATTACCTCTGAATTTATCTAAGGCAGAATATCTAAATCAGAGGGGTCACAAATGGAATAGATTCTCCGAAGGATTTAGATGAATTTCAATTAGACGTTGCAGTTGTGATAAAATCTATTTTTTCGAATTAGGATTAAATACAAATAGATTATTCTGACCTATTTCTCTAGTAATGAAGCTATCTATTCAGTTTAAGATACACACCTACGGTGATGTCTAAAACTAAAAACTTCATTTACCAAGGAGAAAACAGAACTAAATCTCTAAAGATCAAAATTCATATTTCAAAAAAACTAAGACAATCATATCTAATAGCTTTCGCAGCGGCTTATGGCATCAGTACCTATATTAGGATTACTTCACTATAAAAGTAGCCTTCTGGTTTCCTTAAATCTCTGAAGACCCGAAGTCTACATTCCAAGAAGCATAGGAACTACTACTAGATAATGACTCAACTCCTAACACCCTAAGGCCATAATCAATCTTCAAATACCCCCTATACTCGCCAAAGCGGAAACACTTCCGTTCTTAGTGTTACCAGACTTAGGAGTCCACATTAGTTTCTGCACTAGAATAGTTTTTCGATCTCTGATAAGTTACTCCCTTAGGTTCTTCTAAAGAAGACCTAAGTTTAGCACGAAAGGCATTGCCTTTAATCTTAATCATATCCTTTGTCTCTTAGAAATCTTCTTAGAAGTTCTGTGTTTGTCATCTCTAGCTTGTTAAAGCTAAAGTCTCTGATAACGTCTTCGAAGGTTCCAGACAAGGATGCAAGACAGACGTCTTCCACCACCTCGTCATCTGGCATCATATCTTTGGAATCTAGTTCGATCTTGAACTCATAGATGTGTTCCCGAATAGGCATACCCTTAGACATCTCGGTACCGACGAGTATCTTGATAGAAAAGAGATGAGTCTATAAACCTCACCTCTTTGACATCTAATGCAAGTAAGACTTTATTTTAGAAGACCCAATATATCTCTGGCTTGCTTCTAAAGAGTTGTCCGCAAGTCTGCTATAACATAGCACTTGCACATCTCCTTAGACTCTCGCTAGTCATCATATGCCCTAGTTAGTACCCTAGTGATATCTGGACCTGTTAGGTCTGGTACAGGGATATTAAGATTGGAAGCCAATGTACGTTTACTACCCTATACATAAGCTAAAGAAAGCGCTTCTGCTCTACGTAGTTAGAGACCCGATAACTGGTTCTTTTATGGGATAGCGGATAGGGGAACTATATGGTTGAATGAAAAAGAATGCAGGAAAACTTATTTTATGGATTTTTAAAACTAGCTAATTATATCCAAATGTCAGCGCTACCCTCACAGCGAAGACACCTCTATGGATTAATTTAACCATGTATGTAAGATCTCAGAATCGGCTACACCTGTCCAAGGGGGCAGTATGCAGGTCTTCCGCTTACATAGGTCTTTTCCTTGAACCTATCCAAATCTGCCAACTAAGGGCTTTGATGAATCATGGTTATCTTTTGGCCAGTACCACGTGATCACCATTGTCTTCGCAACGAATACCTCACGTGTACTTCGGATGCTTAACCATGAGCCTAGGTAATTACGGAACGGAAGTTCAAACAGCCCCCACGAGGGTGAGTAAAAGCCTGAACCCTTGGCGCCGTAATCGCCATATCCTGAGGGGAGATCACTAAGTTGATTGGCATGAAAAAACACAGCTCTCACCCGAGGGGGTTGTTGAGTTATGCCCTCCCACCCGAGCACGAAGTGATTGGCCGTGGAGGCCAGGGGATCTCTAAAAGTCCTCTCTTGCATCCCTTATTAAATTTGAGGGTTATTTTATACAAGTATGAGTGTACACTAAGGTTAAGACAACCTATACACTAGATCCTGATCATACCGTGCTCCCACTAGCGTTTCAAGCCTTTCGCGAAGCATTAATCGATCTCGGAATATCATAGTCCCTGCCTCTAGTAGATTTCTCCACTCAAGGGTCACATTACATATCCCAAGAACATCGATGCTCTGCAAATCTAGCTATCACGTTAATGCTCTGGAGCCTAGCCTAAGGTCAGACTGACAGGAAAGGTCTTCCACTACCATGGCGCCTTGCTTATAAATTTGATGAATGATGTCATAGTAGAATTCCAACTCATTCTAGGTTTCGATGCTGGCCAAATAGGCACACCCGACTAATCGGGTGTTGACCTAATGGTGGCATAACCAAATACGAGGAATTCATGCTATCATCAAGGGTCAATTAAATAATAGGCATCACTAGTGGAATCCTATCCTAATAAGGTCACTAGAATCCGAGGGGAAAGGGCATCCCTCTAACACAGATAATCAAATTATCACATCGAGATTCTCTATAGAAATATCAAGAACAATAGAAAGAAACAACCACACAACTGAATCAAGTTTAGGGTCTGACCCCTGAACCTAACTGGCACAGCGTAGGCTCTCTGTCTCCTTCATAAGGATACTCGATCCGGTGCAAGCCTCTATATATGATCTCCTGATGTTTTCTGCCCTTTACCGTCATCGTGTATGCTTCGCCGGATCACCATCGTCCTCCAAGGCTCCACTCGTCTTTTCGGTGGTGGATCTCCACGGCAAGTTCTCCTCTTCAATCTGTAACCGAAAAAGCTCTAGTACGCTTCGAGCAAGTGCTCGCTCATACATAATTTCCTAAAACAAAAAAGAAAACAAACCTAACAAAAAAGCCTGGGAATCAAGGATGGTCAACCTCCACCACATGCCCAACTATGGCTCTAAAACCTATCCACACACAGAAGAAAACACATCCAAACATATTCGCTAACACAGGGTCTGACCCCCGGTAGCAAGCAATCATATATCCAGATTAATTGTAGAAGCGGCGCCCTGCAAAAACGATTCATAGAACACACAAAATATATACTATGCATGATCTACTCGTAGAACCCCGATGGCGGCATATACTATTCATGCGCGCACATGACGGTTTCATGAAAAATATGAAATCACACCACTAGCATGGCTCTGATACTAATTATTCGAAATAAATCCCTAGTAGAGGCCCACAGCGGAAGCAAAGAGAAGGTCCAAAGACCGTGAGCGGTGTGCGTTACATATCAAAAAATTTCATCAAAACGATCTACACATGCGTGTATGAATCTAGCATGGCAATTATGCGAACCCCTAACATCGATCTAATGTGAAAGAATAATCTAGCATGCATGCATGTTCTATATATGTTAGATCTACATGTTGGAGATCATACCTGCGTGCGAATTCTTTCACCGCGATAAGTTTCTTCTTTGTCAATGGAGACGGGCTTGGATCTGCTTGATATAGCTTTTTGCTTCGAACTCGGATTGGGCTGAAATTTCGATTGCAGGTAGCCAACTTCGAGACGCAACTTTTGTAACAAGTTTCACCTTGTTTGGACTTCTGTAGCTCCTGGAATCATAGAAACAACACTGATTTTTTGTGCAGATTCTGGACAGCAAAAGGTTATGGGAGATGCCTTCTAGTTCACCCGATCTCACACGATGCACGGCACCTCGTCGATGGATCTCTGAGTATCTCTATCCAACGAGCCTTCTCCTTCTACGAAACATCACGCGAGGAAGACGAGTCACCATCTAATGGCGCAAGCGAGGGGAGAGACGAGGTAGAAGATGAGAAGAGAGATAGGGAGAGATGAAGGAAGGGGGGGTCGATTTTTTCATCACTTATGGTCGGCCCCCTATAACCCCTCTTATAAGGCCGGCCTATCCCCTTGGATAAGGCTCTAAAGGGATAAGTTCATTCCCCAAAAATCTCCCCAAAAATCTCCCTTTATCTCTCCATCGCTTTATCCGTTTTCCCCACTTTTAGGGCTTGTTTTGACCAATTCAAAACCCCTATGTTTATCCCTATGGCCGGCCCTATCACTGGGGATTCTCATCCCCATAATATAGGGGCCGGCCTTGCATGGGTCTCCCACAGCTAGGGTCGGCCACTAGTAAGGCTTGGCAGTGTGTGTTTTTACCAGAATACCCTTATACCTTAAATTGACCATTTCTAGTGTGCGAGACTTAGCGACTCTTCCTTAAGTGATCTTGACAAGTTACTTTACTATTAATTGAGGTCACCGGAGGGTGCCCCTAGTAAAGTCAACCAGTTAACTCGCAACAAGTCCCGGTGCATCGCACCCATGTAGCAAAGTTCACTTATGGTGAGGGATAACTACATGCGTCTCTGCACTAACCTAGGATTTCCCCTTAGTGCACAAACGTAGCTATGCATCTACCGTGCACTAGTGCGAAGCACTTACGGAGTATAGGTTTGAACTACTCGCTTCCTCTTACTGTGTCCTGTGTTTCGAGAAGATGGTACTAGGACCGTACATAATGTCGATAAGGTGGAACCTTCAGGGACCAGGGTTTATGGCTTCCAACTTAGACTCCATCGACACACTACTCAAGTGTACCATCGATCCTCTGAGTCCGAGTTAACCTGCGTGGCTACCCAGAGTGCGACACAGGTTGCACTCCAATTCCCCCGGACTTACTATGTTCTCCCTCATACCCCTGCTCTCCGCTTAGTTTGGTAAACGCGTTGTCCCTTCATCTGGTGCCATGATGCAACTCGAGCGGTGGAGAATACCGTCATACTCGAGTGCTCATATGACTCGGTTCCTTCCAGGTTGACCATATACATCGTACCTCTGATTACTCTAACAAGCAACCGGATCCGTCACCAGTCCAACTGATGACCATCTGGCCAGGGTTTAATACGATGTAGATCAGACCAAGGAACACACCTCCCGTTAGGAGTGTGATAGCCTGCAAGAGTGACTCGCTGATGCAACGTCAGCCGGGTAACCCAGTATACCATGGTTTTGGATCACTGCATCCGGATCCTCACACATTGGTGCTCCAAAGCACCACACAACTGGTTAGTCCAGCAGATATGATTCCTCAGGGTTTAGGACTGTTTTACCCTAAGCAGAAACACGGTTTAGTGCACCGATGTCTGCTCACCGATCTATGCATCGTGTTGGTTCCGTTCGGCCACAGGCACTGTGCCTGGTAATGACCGTGGTGGAGACACCCACGCTCTGTCATCCCAACAGCTTATCCTGATAGGGAGACCAACCCTAATCAGAGCTGCGAACGTATTTAGGTTACATGGGACCAGTCCCTTGAGTCTCCCACTCAAGTGGATTACCATGTAGCCATGGCTCTATGTTCTATAATCAGAACATGTACTAAGGTACATACCAAGATGCAATCTTATATTATCAATCATACATAGCTAAACTATAGGTTTTTACGAGCTGTAAACCTCACCAATTCTAACACAAATGTCGCAGAAACCCTAACCCAAACACGATCCAAGGTTTCCACGGTTTTCAACGATCAACAACCTAAAACATCAACTGGTTGCCGGGCGACGACAGTCACGACATAAACGGGGAAATAAAGGAGGCTAACTGACATTGATCAGGCTCCGTCGTTGATCAAGGACCAACGATACCTACTACAAGGGGAAAAAGAGGCTCGGCAAGTTGGTGGCGGGGTGCGAGGTAGTGCCAAGCCGAGGGTGGTCGGGTGCTACCTGTCGCCTAGCAGTCGGTGGTCAAGCTACCGACTGCCATCACAGCACGATACAAGGAAAAAGGAAAGGCCGACGCTGGGTCGGCCCTTGTCGGTTGCATAACCATCGGCAACATGGCCGGCATCCATGGTCGCTTCAAAGGGAAAATGTGACAGTGGCTAGGTTGGTCGAATCCACATCAAAAAGAGAAAAATGACAGAGGGTTCGTCGACTGACTCAACAGTACAAAAGAAAAAAAGAAAAACAAGGGAAAGGAAAGGGAAGTGGCCGACCTGGTGCAAGGGGTCGTCGGCTACGACTCTTCCTCCGGCTGCTTCTCCCCGGCGCCGGCTACTCCTCTCCGGCCGGCTATCCTTCTCCGGCACCGACTGTCACGCGCAGGCCGCAGAAAGAGAAAGAGGAAATCAGAGATAGAGAGAGATCGGAGAGAAAGAGAGAAGATCGAGAGATCAGAGAGAGGAGAGGGTCAGGGGGTCGAACTAGGGAAGGGGGGAGAGGGTCGGGTGAGGAATTTTTAAAGGGGGAAGGGGGCGGCGACTGGTAGGGTAGAGGGGGCGGCTGGCAAGGTAGGGGGCGGCTGGGGCGGCGGTTTTGGGGGGCCAGGTCAGATCGGATCGGGTGGGAGGGGATCCGAGAGAGCGGAAGGGAGTCTGAGAGAAAGGGAGAGAGATCTGAGATAAGAGAGAGATTGATCTGAGAGAAGAGAGAGAGATCTAAGAGGAGAGATTGGAGAGAAGAGAGAGAGGAAGGGTCGGGCTGGGTATTGGGTTGGGTTTGGGTTTTAGGTTTTAGGCTTTTAGTTTGTTTTTTTTTTGGTTGTTTGATTTTTTTATTTTATTATATATATATATATATATATATATATATATATATATATATATATATATATATATATATATATATATATATATATTGTCGAGCCGACTTGCACTCGACTCGTGTCGCACCGAGGCGCGCCGGCACGCGACCCTCGCCGGGTCCGATAGACCCGCCACAATACCTATTTATTATAAAAATTATATTATATAAAAAGAACGTTCGTGCCCTGCCTCGATACACATACTCACATGTTCGTGTAACTACACCACAGTTGTATCCCTGCGACTAGTACCCGGGACCCACTGCCTGGTCCCGACCAAGCACAACCAATAGCATCACTATTAAATATATAATATTAAAAAAAACTAGGTAGTTCTGGGCAAAAACATCCTGGAATGCCGGTCGTTACACTCCCGGCCTTGAAAAATACCATTGCAAGCAAATCTAATCGGTCTGCAACAAAACCGATTGGTCTTCCAAAACGTACCTCTCCTGTATATCAAAGTCGATCGGTCGCATACCAGGCGGACAGTACCTGCATACCAGGCGGACAATAAGTTGCCCCTAGCTCTCCGAAATTGAGCCAGAACTTAACAAATCTGCCACGTGTGCTTTCCCCTAGGATCGTCTAGTGCACACAACTTGTCCGTAGCTTCATGGATATAGAAACCCACGAAGAACAACCCGGGCTGAAGAAGACTTGGCATTGGACGTCAACCAATCAGTAATCCAACTTCCTTTGCGGTAGAGGTGCAAGGTGCGATGACAACCAGAACATATGTACCTTCAATATTTGATTGAATTCATAATTGAAAATGATGCCGCAAATCATCATATTTTGACTTTGCCCCCCAAGTTTTGCCTTGAATTAGACTTTACCCCCATATTTTCATTAATTAGAGTTTACCCCGCAAAACTAACTGTTCCGTTGGCTCACCATCTAAGAGAAAGGGTGAGAATAAGTGAGATGACGGGAAAAAAATAAAGTTTTGAAGGATGAGCAGACGGAACAGTTAGTTTTGGGGGGTAAACTCTAATTAATGAAATAATGGAGGGTAAAGTCTAATTCAAGGTAAAATTTGGGGGGCAAAGTCAAAATAACCCTTTATTAATTTGTCACCTAGGGACCTTACCTCATTTTGAATCTTTTATACAACCCAACCCATGGGCTAAGCATCACTCCAAGCTGTAACGCCCACCTGGCCCGCTTCCATGCATGAGCCTATAAGCCATTTCTTCTTTTATATTTTGGCCCACTGAGCACGCTCCTCTGATGCGAGTAGGTCGGGGAAAGTGTCGGGTTAGGTTGGATTGCAAGTTGGAACTCACATGGGTTAGACTTAGTGGTGAGCACATTACACCAATCCCAAGAGATCGTGGGTGGTACGGTTGGGAGAGGTGCCGCACCATCGTCGTGCTAGCTGTTAAGGATAGTGATTGGTCAGCACATCTCAAGTAAGTGCGCCGGCGCATGATAGACCAAAGGATCGAAACCAGTCACAAGACCAAGAGAACCCTTCAACTCGCAGTATAGTTTCAACTAGAGATGACAACGGTACGGTTTCGATGTGATTTTGAGCGAAATCAAAATCGCACCGCAACACTGTTGTGGACACCAAAATTAACCCACGGATCGAACCCAACCCGTATGTGAAACTTGGCTTGTACACAATGGCCCACATACAAAACATGGCCCGCACACAACGGCCCGCATTCGAAAAAAACGGCTAACACACACCGGACCCCGACACGAGTGGGCTCACTAAGCCCATGACTCGAAGCCAAAAGGGGGGGCCCACCAGCCCCCTTTCCAGAAATCGTGCTCCCTCCCCATGGGGAGGGTATGGCCGGCCAACAAAGGGGGCCCACTAGCCCCCCTTCTCTTGGAAACCGCACCCCCTTCCTATGGGGAGGTGTGGCCGGCCATGAGAAAAAGAAGAGAAAAGAAAAGAAAAGGAAAGAAAAATCATAACCGCCTTGATGCGGGGGGAGGTGACGTGGACATCTACGCAACCGTAGATCTGTAACGATCTCTCGATCCGACGGACAAGACGACATCGTGTCACCATGCAATCGGAAGGTGCAAAGATGATAAGTTATCTTCAAAGTTCAAGTCATAACAAACCCATAATCATCCCCACAAAATATGGATAGGGATTATATTTGTTTTCCTCAAATAAGAAAATAATATTTTGATGGTTATGGGGGGAGATATTGGATTAAACCAAAAAATCGCAGTCATATCTCTCCCAACCTCCCCCCTTTGCCTATAAATAGAAGGGGTGGGGGGAAGGCATCAAAGGTCGAAAGTCGAAGACAAGAAAGCTATGCAAAAAGGGGACTCCAACGCTTGAAAACCGAAGGCTTCGCAAGGAACGAGAAGATGCATCCCCAACAAAGCGGAGTCGGCCATTGAAGTCCTCATCAAAGCGAAGGCCTTGCACTCGAAGTTCAAACCTTCGACTCTTCACACGAAGAAGAAAGCTTGGAGAAGAAGGACCGGAGTCGTCATCACCCTGACATCTCCAACAATCTTCATCAACTCCGAAGACGCCACAAATAAAGACCGGAGAAGAAGATCGAAACCGATAACACCCCGTCGTCTTCAACAAAGGCGTCGACTCCTCGCACGAAGAAGAAAGCTTGGAGAAGAAGGCCCGAAGCCGATGCTACCCCCGCCGTCTTCACCAATAAAAGTCGACGCTACAACCGTCGCACGAAGATCGGTGCTACCCCCATCGTCTTCATCAATAAAAATCGATGCTACAATCATCACACGGAGATCGGCGCTACACCTGCCGTCTTCAAAATAAGCCTTCGACTCCGATCACGCCAAAAAAGCCCAGAGAAGAATAAAAGCCAAAGCCAATTCCACAACCGTCGTTGCTGAAATCCATCCCCAAGAAGCCGGAAGAATAAAGAAGCCTTGGAGACATAGCTATCGCCGTTCAAGAAGAAGATCAAGCCAATGCCAAAGTAAAAACCAACGCAAGAAGCCGAAGCAAAAGCACTGGTAAAGCTCGCGCCAAAGCCAAGCAACTACGATGGTCACGAGCAAAGCGCCGCACGTTCTAGCTGATACGACGCAAAGTCCAGAAGAACTAAAGCATCGCAAGCCTCTACCCGTCTACGTTCAAGCGCAAGAACCAAAGCAAAGCAAAAGCCAAAACCACGCTAAAACAAAGCCAAAGCCGACGCCAGAAGTACGATCAACGCTGCGAACCGACGACCAAGGACACCGAGATCTAGCAAGAGCCAAGGGAGATACGAAGACCGAGGAGCGAAGCCAAAAACCCCATAGCCGAGAAAGCGCGAAGCACGGAAGGGACAAAAGCAATGACGAAGACTCCTTGTCCTCTCAAGAAACCCTCACCTTGTAAAGATCTCTGTCATGGGCAACCCCTCCAAAGCTCTCGCACGAAGTAACGTGGAGACGCGGATCAAATAGACCCTCCAGTTGATCTCTCCCACAATCTCTTGATCAAATCTTCGTCGTACCCGGCTCACCACACCCGAGTCCCCAGGTCTTGACCCTATAATCTTCGTGTGTTTGAAATAAAGACGACCCGAATTTTTTTTTTTGCACATACAACCGTACTGGCACACTGAAGGCATACAGCACCGCGACAGTGTAGCATTATATAAAATCAAAACCGCATTATGCGATATGGTGTGGTGCGGTGCACTATAGTTTTTCATTCTATGATGCGATTTTATACAGTTTTGGTCAAAACTGAAACCACACCGCTCACCGAAGCAGAAAATCGGAACCGCACCGACCGTGACGGTGTTATATTTTAACAAACCAAAACCGCATTATGCGGTGCGGTTTAACACGGCCTTTTGTTCTAAACTGCAACATTGCAACCCCTAGTTTCAACTCCCTCGTTGCTTTTCATTCCTCTAGAAATCGTGGGGTTGCATTTCAACTCAAAATTTAGATGAGTAAGAACCCCTCACTTTGACTCGGGTCCAACTTGCCCTCCATGAGCCGCCAGCCGCCCATCGCCCGCCGACAATAGCAACCATTGCACGCCACCAACGACCACCCAACCAAACAATTATTTTGAAATTCCACTGTTGATATTCCAGCAAATGAAACAAACGTAATTTGAACTACATTGCAATAGCGTGTTTGATCCCGTGCAGTTGGAATGCACGTAGTCAACAATGTATATCCTCGTCTGTTTGGTTACGTGTAGTTGTTCAAAACTGACGCTATTGCAACTCCCACCTGGCATATTTTCTATAGAAAATTGTGTAATTAGAACATGCTGTTGGGTTTTGGCTCGACCTCACCCAGTTGGACTTGGACTCAATCGAACTAGTGGGTAATAAGTCGGGCTCAGAGATGTGGTTAATTGATCTTGAACCAAACCTAATCCTACAGGTTTCGGGATTAGATTTAGGGTTTGAGAGCTTGTGGATCCCAACTCCAGTGCATTAGAATTGTGACACATGTTGCGCAGCCCATTAATAGACCGACTTAAACCCGTAGGAGACCCAAAATAGGAAAGGGGGGCTGCGGTTTGCATAAGATTTAAAGGGGAGGGGATTGGGATCTCTTAAGGGCTATCTGATCGGGTCGGCTCACGTAAAACCGCAAGAGAGAGGCACGGATCGCATAAGGGGATCGCGACCCCTCACTCCTCTCTTCTGTCCATGCAAATCACGATAAGAGATAGAGAGGGAGATCGCTACATATCGCGATCCCTCCTCCCCCCTTTGTTCATCCAACTGCAGCAAACCGAGAGAGAGAGAGAGAGAGAGAGAGAGAGAGAGAAAGAGACAGAGAATTGCACAAGCTGCGACCCCCTCCCTCCTCCCTTTAGTTCCTTCTTTTCCAAGTGCAAAAGCAAGAGAGAGGACAACAGTCCTCTCTCCCCTCCTGTGTTTCTCTCGGTCCGATCAAGGAAGGGTGAGAGTGAGAGAAGGTTTTGCCCTTCTCCTCTCACCTCGGGTTTTCACTCTTCTTTGTTGGATCACAATAGAGAGACAGAGGATCTTTCGGCATCTCGATTCCTCTCTTGTGTCAATGATCGCTACGAGATCTCTGCAAGTGCATTTGGTCGCCAAGAAGAATCGGAGTTGAAGACCTCTACCTGAGATCATCGGATCTCATTACTTGAGATTTCTTCCTCCATCGTGGCTCAAATCTCGCACAATGGAAGAACTCAGCTTCATCAAGTACAAAGCGGATTGTCATTACCCGGCGCATTATGGCCGGAGTTACGTGAATCGATCCTTTCGTTTTTGCCTATGGTCTCTATGTTCATCATTTTCAAGATTAATGGTTCTCGATAATATAGACAATTGCATGTTTCGCGAAGATTATTTCTTACACTTAGTATCAGAGCCATTATCTGATCGGTTATCCATGTAATTAAAGTTTTGATCTTGTTTTGTGATTGCTAATGGGTTAATTTAAGTTCTTTGACCCCGTTAACGATCGTTAAAGAGATCGTTTGTTTTTCGATCTAATCCGCAAATAATTTTTGTCTCCAATTTATCAAAATTTATGGATCCGAAAGCAGGCCTATGGCAAACTACGTTTCAATTTTCAGAATGGAAGGTTGTATGCCATTAGATCTGTTGTCTTGACCATAAATAGCTATTGCAGGTTATTTCAGACTATTTTTTGCCGAATAAAGTTTTCTCCATCGGCGGCACTATGTGGATAATTACTGTGATGCATGTTTCAAGATCAGAAGTATGCTTTTGATCTGATCTCTTCTTTATTTATATAATATTATGTGAGGATCCCTTCTTGAAATCGTTCATGGGTCTTTTTCGGTTCTGTGAACCCATCATCGATTGGCAATGGGTCATTAGGAACCCTAAAATCCGTACATGTTTTTTTTTCGCTTCGATCAGCCGTTAGAATTTTTAAGGGGAGTTTCGCGATCGGCAACCGACCCTCCTGTTTGGCTTATGCCGAGGGATGGGGCGGGTTGGCCACACGACAAACCTTAAATTTAAGATGGTTGACCGAAATTCGATAAATCCGAAATTTAGGTTATGTGGCTACTTTTGTCCTAATTCGGAAATCGAATCAGAGCAAAGAGTTGTACGCCACAAGATATGTATCTTACCATTATAAAGTTCGATGTGCGGGTTTATTCGATTTTTTGGCCGAATCTAGTTTCTTCACCCATGCTATATGAATAATTGAGTTTGGGAATTTGTATCAATTGTTCACTGTTGATAGGCAATAAAGTATTTGTGCATGTCGGCCAGGCATCCCTTATGGATGTCATGTACTAGATATTTCCACAGGTTACGATAGAGTATCATACCGATGGGACCGGGTGGTTGCCTTTATATAATTTTTAATTCATATTGTTTAGGGGCCCTTCTTCTCAACGGTGCCTCCAGTTTTTTATATTCAAGATTGCGGACTTTGGTTTATATCTGGATGAATGTTTTTCGGGTTTTTTGAGATTGCCTAGGATGCCCTGGGCGACATTTAAAGCCTAATTGAACAATTGATGTAGGATTTTAATATCTTATATATTCTCTCTTGTTTGAATCTATATTGGTTTTGTAATTGGTCATGATCTAAAGGCCTCCCATGGGAGTGATTCAAGACTAGCTAAAGCATCATGGATCATTCTCCATAAGTGATTCATATAATATGTACCATGGGGTGCGTTGAATTACGTAAATTTGATTGATCGTGACATTCCACTTCTAGTTGCATCGGTATTAGGGTTTGCCTTTACCCAAAGGGAGATGATCCCCAGGATCATGCAATTAGGATAAGGAGGTAAATTATATATGGAGAAAAATATGGTTCTTATGCTCATAGAAAAAGATCGAACTGTTACTTAGACTCCTTATATAATTCACCGGGCTTATCAGGAAACATAAAGTTTCTTTTTGACCCTTTAGTAAAACTCGTGCGGGGAGCGACCTTTGCCCACAGGGAGGTCTGAGTTTTACTAACTGATAATTAGCATGGGTCAATTATCAGATAAATATTTATGCCTCATAATGTAGTAAGATTTTTTCTTTTCCAGTCATCTCACCTTATGTCTCAGACCTTATCCCGAACCCTACCTCTCTGTCCGGGAAGATTTTCTGGGACAAAAGTGATAAATTATCAATTAAGCGTCTGACTGGTGATAAAGTAGTATGAGAGCGTATCATACAGTTGCATGATACTACTTTGGTATGTTATAAATCTAATAATGTTCATTCTTATAAAATCTAACAATGATTAGTTGATTGATTTTAGATCACAATCAATATATCTACCGTCATGTAGGGGTTTATTGGATTACGAGATCCAACTGACGGAGAGGATATCATCCTCTCGAGGAATAAGCTACGCTCCAAAGTAGAAGGTGTGGAGACCTGTCCTCCAGACCGGATACTCTTTGGACTTAGAGTTTTCTATGTTTCAAGTTTCTCTGAAAATTTGCTATCTATTTTAAAACTAGGATCTATGGGTTTTGTTTTCAGTATGATAGATTTCATCATTTTGATCAACAAAAATTCAGTTCCCATAGGCTCTGGTAGGTTGATTGATAGCTTATGTAAACTGGACATAGACTCTAAAGGTAATTGCTCTATGATGACCATAAATAAAAATATTATCAATAGGGATTCCTCCTCTCTATGGCTACAGGGGTTAGTAAAGGAAGGGTTCTAAAGACCCTTAACTTTATTTTAGGATTTATAGGGACTGCATAAAGATAAAGTAGACTAATAAATCTCCTGAAGGTGCTAGGAGGAATAATAAGAAGTTAGGTGTCATACACACAGAACTCTGATGAGGTTTCATTGTCTATCGCACTTATCGAACATAGTAGTAGGTAGAAATACTCTTTTTCTTGTAAGTGAAAACTTTAGTGGGAGTGTCCCTACAAAAGAAATTATATTTGAGGCGATACGGGTTCCGATTTAAGTACCCGTAATACATGAGGGACAAGTTGGTCATCAGGATGAACCACCTACGGTAGTTCCTGATCAACCATTTCCTAACATCCCAACTAATATAGAACAAGTTGCCACTGAGTCTGTCATAGAGGGAACCGACAGGTTTCAGGAGATCCAAGAGAAAACGTAGAGCGGTAATTTCTAGCAACTACAAAGTATACCTCTAAGAGTCAAAGAAGTCCGACACTATTGTCAAATTGTATCCAGATCCCGAAATATTTTCTGAAGCCATGAGTAGAAGAGATTCTGCAAAATGCTTAGATGTTATTAAAGATGAGATGAAATCCTTGGTGGATAATCAAGTCTGGGATTTAGTAGAGTTACCTAAAGGGGCTAAGACTATCGACTGCAAGTGGGTCTATAAGACCAAGACTAATACCGCAAGTAACATCGAATGACATAAAGTAAACTTGTAGACAAAGGATTTACTCAAAAAGACGGCATTGATTATCATGAAATATTCTTTTTAGTTTCTAAGTAGGATTCATTAAGGATAATCTTAGCTTTGGTAGCTCACTATGATCTTAAGCTACAACAGATGTATGTGAAAACAACTTTCCTAATTGGGGATCTGGAGGAGAAGGTATACATGGCGCAGCTTGAGGGTTTCACCTTAGGAAAAGAAAGTCAGCTAATCTGCAAGTTGAAAAAGTCATTATACATATTGAAACTGGCATCCCGATAGTAGTACTTGAAGTTCTGCAATGCTATTACCTCCTTTAGTTTTTTTTTTTTAGGGTAATTACCTTCTTTAGTTTAACAGAGAACATTGCGGATCATTGCATTTACCTAAGGTCTGTGGGAGCCATCATATATTTTGTCTTATATGGTATTTTTCTAGCTAACAATGACTTAGGGATAGTACACACATCAAAACAGTTTCTCTCTCAGAACTATAACATGGAGGACTTAGGTAAGGCATTTTACGTGATTGGCATTGAAATCATCAGGGATCTAACTCAAAGATCACTAGGCTTGTCTCAAATGGCCTATGTTGATAAAGTTCTGAAAATGTTTAATAAGAAAAACTATTCTTCAGGTATTGCTCCTATTGTAAAAGGTGACAGATTTAGCTTGTTCCAAAGTCCGAGAAACTCTCTTAGAAGATAGGCTATGAAAAACATTATCTATATATCTGCGGTTGGCAGCTTGATGTATCTAGAGGTCTGTACTAGACCGGGCATTAGCTTTGCAATAGGATTATTGGGTAGGTATCAAAGTGATCCAGGGATGGATCACTAGAAGGGTACCATAAGGGTCATGAGATATCTTCAGGGGATGGAGGATTCTACGCTTACATACAGACACTATGAGACAGAGTTCGTTGCTTTCTATGAGGCAACATTATAGGTTACTTGGCTAAGATATTTTTGTTACTGGGATTAGGATTGTGGATTTCATATCCAGACCCATAAAGATCTCTTGTGACAATAAGGCTGATGTGTTCTTTTTAAAGAATAGCAAAAGCGAAAGTTGTAGCAAGCATATCGACATAAAATATCTTGTCATGTAGGATGATCAATCATCTGATAAGATCATCGTTAAGTATATTGGTACGGAACTTACAGTTGCAGATCCAATGACCAAGGGATTACCACCATTTCAGTATAAGGGTCATGTTGATAGCTTGGGGTTTCAAACCTCATTGTACGCTTGTTTATGCTAGTACTTCACTCTTTCAGCAGCTAATAAAGTTTATATTTTCACCTCACTTTGAATATGTATGCTTAAGTTTGTGAGACATACAGTAGGACCTCAGAGTAAGAATTTGTATTTTACTCATAAAGTTTGATAACCACATAAAGGGTTTATTCAAAAAAAATTTATCATAGCATAATGTGTGGAAGGGAGTGTCTGCTCATAAGAACATAACCGCCACGATTCATGTGACGATGAATCTCTGTCTAAGTGAAGGAATACCTCAATTAAAGTTTTTTGCAAAATAAAGTGTGTGCACACTAGGGTCTTTTCAAATTAAGTCATTATCCACTAGCGTGTGTGTTTTTCAAAATAAATTTTTGTTTTGTCTTTGGGTTTTTCCAAGTGGGAGAGTGTTGGGTTTTGGTTCGACTTCACCCAGCCGGACTTTGACTCGGTCGAACTAGTGGGTAATAAGTCGGACTCATATGTATGTAGTTAATTGATCTTGAATCAAACCTAATCATACAAGTGTCGAGATTAGATCTAGGGTTTGAGAAAGTGCGGGTCCCAACTCCGATGCATTAGAGTTGCAACACACCTTGCGCAACGCATTAGTAGACTTGAACCCGTAGGCGACCCAAAATAGGAAAGGGGGGCTGTGGTTTGCATGGGATTTAAAGGGGAGGAGATCGGGATCTCTTAAGGACCATTCGATCGGGTCGGCTCGCGTGAAACCACAGGAGAGAAAAAGGGGGGGATTGCAACCCCTCTCTCCTCTCTTCTGTCCGTGCAAATCCCAATAGGAGAGGGGGAGATCGCTACATATTACGATCCCCCCCTCCCCCTTTGTTCGTCCGCCTGCAGCAAACCGAGAGAGAGGGAGAGTCGCACAAGCCTCGACCCCCTTCCTCCTCCCTTCAGTTCCCTCTTTTTCGAGTGCAAAAGCGAGAGAGAGGACGCACCCTCCTATGTTTCTCTTGACCCAATCAAGGAAGGGTGAGAGAGAGAGAGAGAGAGAGAGAGAGAGAGAGAGAGAGAGAGAGAGAGAGAGAGAGAGAGAGAGAGAGAGAGAGAGAGAGAGAGAGAGAGAGAGAGAGAGAGAGAGAGAGAGAGAGAGAGAGAGAGAGAGAGAAGGTTTCGCCCTTGTCCTCTCACCTTGGATTTTCGCTCTTCTTCGTTGGATCACAATAGAGAGATACATGATCTTTTGGCATCTCAATTATTCTCTCGTCTCGTTGATCGCACGAGGTCTATGCAAGTACGTTTGGTCGCCAAGAAGAACCGAAGTTAAAGGGCTCCACCCGAGATCATCGGATCTCACTGCTCACGATTTCTTCCTCCATCGTGGCTCGGATCTTGCGCAAAGGAAGAACTCAACTTCAGCAAGTACAAAGCTGATCGTCATCACCTGGCGCGTTATGATCGGGGGTATGTGAATCAATCCTTTGCTTTCTCCTATGATCTCTATATTCATCATTTTCAAGGTTAATGGTTCTCGATAATAGAGATAATTGCATGTTTCATATAGATTATTTCTTACACATGCAGCTTTCAGCTATGGGTCTCCAGCTGCAGCAGTTGCGATGTACGCGTTCCAACTACAGTGAATCAAACAGAAACTCAGTCACCACAAAAAGAAGACATGGGGTTAAACGTGATCTGCGATTTTTTCCAGACTTGCGGTTGCGGGTGAACTCAGGCGGCTCATGTGGCCCGCATGATCCGAGATTCCCCGTCCGAGAACCCAACCAATTATAATTCCGATCTCGGACCGAACCCGAAATCGTAGCGCATAGCCCACCACCCGCTCGCTTTGATTCCGGATCTGGTCACCCCCGGTGACAACGGAAGCGAGGCTTGTGGGCGAAGCACCCCCTTCGTACTTTAGTGATGAGAGAATCTCGTCCACACATCCGTCCAAAGCCTCCCCGAGTCGCTCGTGCCAAACCCGCCGGCTCCGCACAGGTTGACGCGTGCCGCTCCCCCCATGGCCTATATATAGAGAGAGAAACCCCTTCGACCGCTTCTCCTCGATTCTCCCTTCCCCTCTATCCTCTTCAGATCTCTCTGCTGCTCGTCGCTGTGATCTCCAATGGCGGGGCAATGTTCGGTGCCGAGCACTCCGCTGCTGAAGGACGATCTCGACATCGTGATACCGACGATCCGGAACTTGGATTTCTTGGAGATGTGGAGGCCCTTCTTCCAGCCCTACCACCTCATCATCGTTCAGGACGGGGACCCGGCGAAGAAGATCAACGTGCCGGAGGGGTTCGATTACGAGCTCTACAACCGCAACGACATCAACCGGATCCTCGGGCCCAAGGCATCCTGCATCTCCTTCAAGGACTCCGCATGCCGCTGCTTCGGCTACATGGTCTCCAAGAAGAAGTACGTCTTCACCATCGACGACGACTGCTTTGTGAGTAGCCCTTGCTTACATCTTTTGCCATGTGTTCGCTCATTGTCGGTTGTATCTGGGATTGGAGATCCGTGGTTTTGGGATTTGGGTGGGAAACGGGCTGGGATTTGGGAGAAAGGTGGGGTCTTTGGTGAATTTCGGCGAATTTCTTGCATGTGTTGTGGACGGTGATTCTGATTTTGGGTGAAGTAGATGTTTTTACTTACACCCCCACTTTTATGCCGAAATTTGAGTTACACCCCAATCCGTTACTTGATCGTGAGTGACCGGTTAAAAGTGGGAGTGTAATTCAAACTTTGACATAGCAGTGGGGGTATAACTAAAAAAAACCCACTTTTAATGGGTCCTTCAAGGTCAAGTGACTGATTTGGAGGTAAAAATCAAATTTTTAGAAAGTTGGGGTGTAGCTCAAATTTTGACAAAAAAGTTGGGGTGTAAATAAAAAAAATCCTTTTTTTTCTTCTTCCAGAGTATTTGTTCATGAATATTTTAGTTTGTTTGATATGAATCTTTTTTTCTTTTTTTTTGACGGAGCCCCTTGCTTTGGTTTCTTTTATGGTGGGATGTTTGATCGTGGTACGAGTTGGAATTTGTCAACCTAGGCTTTTTGAATATTGTCACAGAATTTCAAATTCTGCTGATTTATATTGGGCAATCTATATAACTAAGTCATATAAAAGAATATGAATTTTTCATATGATTCGAGATCCATTGTCATCACCATTCAAGCCTTATCCCATCTCATGGGTCAACTATAAGGAAGGGCACAACCAGAATTTTTTTGTATTACATGTCGTGTGGTGGAATAACCAACAATCGGGGGATTGTTATAAGTCATGTTATTACATATTAACCATGATTCGTCCATTGGCAAGCGAGGCTACTCCACGGATACAACTTTCGATGGTTGTACACCACACCCAGACGCTCCAATCGATCCTATCATATGCCACGCCTCCGCGCTCCGGTCCAACGCCCGCTGCAACACAGCAGCCAGTGCTTCGAAATCACCTCGCTAGTGGTGCCCAAACACTAGGGCGGCGCCTCCATCCGCCACCCGTCGACGCCTCCATCAGGTCTATCCGTTAGTGCTTGGACAAGTCGCCCATCGACAATAACTCTCATGCCATTGAGTTGCTCCCTTTTGATCAATGCACTAGGGATGCAACTCGGGTCGAGTTAGGTCGAGTTGTGGTCAACCCTAACCCAACCCTAGGTAACAAAATCTCAATCCCCTCTCGACCGCAACCCTTTTAGGGTTCCAATAGCCGTCATCGTGCTCTCACCGTCTTGTCGTTATCCTGCTATTTATCTGCACACCTTCTTTTATAGAGGCTTCAAACCCGGTTTGCTTCACCTCCAAGCAACAATGCTTGCGCACCAAACAACCCTAGCGGTTCGCCGAGCATGGGCCAACCTCATGGACTGTCAAGCCCAACATGTCAAATATCTTTAATATATAAAGAAAAGGGATCTTATGACACAAACCAAACAATAACCATGGCTGCACCTACATTAATTGAGAAACGATCTTATACCAAACGTTTTTTTTTGCCTTTATAAGAACAATTTTTAAATTCCGATCAGCTATAAAAAAATTGTATAACCCGAAACAATCACGTACCACGATCTCTTTCTATAACTTCCTCCCCTTTTCGTATCCTTAGTCCATGTTTGCCCACGAGTGATGCGCGTGCTTTCCCCTAGCGTATGCACATGTATATACATTCAATTTTTGAGGTATTCTATTACTAACAACAATGTACATATTTATGTATGTATGTATATATGTTTGTAACATTTGGGCGAGAGCCGATGCCTCTAGATCTATGATCCCAACTAGGACTAGGAGTCGAGTACGGACAGCAAGTGGTCAGGACCATGATCCTACCCGATATGCCACAAAAATATTAGCAAGAAACCCTAGCCAGGAGGTCTCAGGCGATCAAGACTAGGATCCCACCAGGATGAAAAGGGAGAGAAAGAGGCTTTACGTATGGACAACATATTCTTTTGCGAGAAAGAAAGAGAGTTGCATCGTGTGTTGTATACAGACTTTCCTTCTCACAAGGAGTGTTAGGATTGTAGAAACCCCGCATGGCCCTGATGCTGCTTGTTGGGATCTCTTTGATACCCACTTATTGAAACTCGTATGGTTCGGTTGACAATCAATAGAACCCGACTCTTGGAGCCCCATGTGGTAGTCAAATAGAAGAGAGAAGGAGAAGAAGCACGTTGATTTTTTTTTTTTCTCAAAAGTTTATTGTTTACATCTTGCAGTCTGTGGCCTATTTATTACGGCAAGCGCTCTGATTGTGTTCATGCCCAAAGCCTTCCCCAGCTTTCAACGTGTAGTGTCTTTTGTTGGAGCAGGAAGAAATAGAAGCAGGCTCTTCCATTCCTATTCACTATTTCTTATAGTGCCTGGATCCTAAATTACACTGACTGAACACGTGAGTGTCATCACTAGGATTACTCCTGGAATTTTCCTTCACTATATCACCAAAGTTTGATTGCACTTGAAGGGATTGATTTTTGCTTATTTCCCTTGGAATAAAGCTAAATCGGTAGCGAAGGTGAGAAATGGGTGAAATACACCAGAGTTCAACCCCATCAATCTCAGTATGCAAACGAACATTTTGTTCACCACACATTATCACCGACTTTGACACCTAGTCAAACTAGAACTTTAACACCACACAACCAAAACACCTACTTTAACTAGGACACATAGCCCTATCTTAAAAAGAATTATACACATTACTAATTATTTTAACCTGTTTAAATTACTCTCTTTCAACACTCCACTCTAATTGAAACCATTTTAGATTTGATCTTGCTTTTGGGCTTGCACAACTTGTACTTTGATAACGTTTTTTGGAATAGGCTTGCAATATGTTTTCCTCGCTTTTGCATTCCATATTGATTGTTTCTTTGACTGTGAGCTCTCAAATAAAGTTGTGCACTTGTGCTAGTAAATGTATTCATCTTTGCCCTCCCGTAGAAGACGGTAATTTTCTCTAGTCTTCTTCTTTATTGATGATGTTTGATCGCCTGCCTTGCTTTTGAAAGCATCGTTAAATTTTTGTTTTGAACAATGTTCTATAAAGCGTTAGGTGTTAGTCAGCCGGTGGGGGGCCTTCTAGCGCCTAGACGTTTTGGCTTTTAAAATTATTTTGATATTATTTATAATATATACGTTTTAAAATTACTATAAATTTAAGATTATCTCGATAATTATTTTAAAGAGTAGGTATCATTTACATAACCATAAACTCAAGATTAACAAGAATAAAAGCAATTATATATATGAGATATTTTCATAATATCCATGATTTTAGTACAGTCCACACTATAAATTCAAGATTACCAATAATAAAATAACATCTATACACATTCTAGCACCTAGGCCCGACCCTGGCTAGTGGCCTAGATCGCTTTTTTGCATTGCCTAGGGACTATGTTGGTTGATGGGGAGACCTTCTAGCACCTAGGCAGCCACCTAAACTACTTTTTAGAACACATGTTTTGAACATATCCTTCTTTTCATGCTTTCTAACTGAAAACTATAGCTTCATGGTCAGATACTTCGGCGGGAGGCTGAGTCACAACTATGGGGATATCTGGAACATACCGTGACTCACAGAATGACATCTTTTTCTTCAACTTGCAAACTAACTTTTTCTGCACAAATATTTCTTGGTCTTTTTCACCGAAACTAATAACTTCACATTGTCTTGTAAAGAGCATGCACTTCTCCTCATTAAAGTTAATATACTATCCTTCTTCATGAGTTGCACTAATCTGAGAGGATTTCGTGTTAAAGTCGATACATTCATGGCATCTTGAATCAACTTTCGAACGGATTTAGTTCGAACAGCAATAACCCCTTTTTCATTATTTTAACTTGTTTATTGTCTCATTCTCACATGAGATATATATGGATCATTCAACTCCACAAATTAGCTTTTCTCTCATGTCATGTGGTTACTGCAACCTCTATGAAGTACCAAATACTTCTCATGCTACATACCTTCATTTTGCACATATGTATCTTTATATCAACATCTCTTTTTATGATAGCCGAATTTTCGACAAATCAAACAATGAGATATTACCAACAAATCCTTTCAGTTTGTCCAGTTTTCTTGCAATGGTTATATCGTCTGGTTTCACGATTACCTTTCTTGATGTTTTGCCTATTCTCACCGAGACTATTCTGACCCTTTTTTTCTTGAGAAGCTAATTCCATCGTTGGCTTTGATAGGTGCTGCGACCACGAAGACGTCCAATTCACCTTTTTCCTCTTTGTCCTCCCTCGTTCTTTTCACTCAATGTCAATTGAATACTAAGCACTTGCTTAATATGTCATCCTATCTCTAAGTCAACTGATGTTTGTTGGTTTGAAGGGAACCTATGATACCATCAACCGTCATCTCGTCGATGTCTATTGACTTCTCAATTGCAGCAACAATGTGATGTGATCAAGTTTTTAATGAAAGTATGAAGAATTATCACAACTATCGTCATGTCCATCACATCTTCACCATTGATGCAGAGTTGATATCACACTGCAATCACCCTCACAATGTAGTCTTCAATTGACTATGTTTCCTTCATCCTCAAGCCTCCGACTTCATCTCTTACGGTTTGCAAGGACTCTTTTCACCTTTGCTCCTCCTTTGTAATTGTAAGTCTTCTCGAGTCTATCCACGCCTATTTCGTCTTTTTCTTTGTTTTGTATTCTATCAAAAATTGATACATCCATCAATTTTCAAGATGACAAACAAATCTTTTGCATCCTCTTTTCTTTCTCCAGCTGGGCATTCTCCTTCGTTGGGGAAGTGTATCTTAGTCGGACACTTCTGTGTAGCCTTTCTCCATCAATTGTTACTAACCTTAAGAACTGAACAAATGCCGCATCTGAATGCTCTAATGATCTTATTCTCTCAGTCAAATCAAGAAGTTGAGGATGAAACATGTTGCCGATGTCATGCGCAATGCTCAAAAATGTCATTGCAATAGAAGGATTGTCGTCGTCATCTGGATCTAGGCTTCGATCAGCCTGCTGAGTCGGATCGCCAAGCTCTGGCAAACTATCAGTGCTCTGAATTTTTTTGCGTTCTCTTGATCATCAAATTTATTTGGATCAGCTAGGCCATCTGAATCAATTTATCACCCATGCTCTTTTATGGATCGAAGTAGCTCTAATACCAATTTGTAGAAACTCTGCAGAACTCTTATACTTCTTATTGGGATCACTTTGATACCTAGGAAGCACGGACACTTCCCCAAGCCCCCCGTACAAATGTCGGACACTTGTCGAACACCGACACTCGCCGGACACGCACCGGACGCAATGTTCTAAAAAGCGTTGGGCGCTAGTCGGGCGGTGGGGGACCTTCTAGCGCCTAGGCGTTTTACGCTTTTTAATTATTTTTATTATTATATTGATATTATATATAATATATATATTTTTTAACTTACTATAAATTCAAAATTATTCCAACTATTATTTTAAAGAGCATGTATCATTTACATAACCATAAACTAAAGATTAATAAGAACAAAAGCAAGCATGATATTATCTCAGATAATATCATAATATTAGTACATTCCAAATCATAAATTTATGATTACCAATAATAGAATTGTATCTATAAATTCTAGTGCCTAGGCCCGCCTAGCCTCGCCTAGATCCGCCTGGAACCACCTAGGCGGCCACGTAGCCCCGCCTAGAGGCCTGGGCCGCTTTTCTGCACCGCCTAGGACTAGGCTATGCGGTGGGGGGCCTTCTAGCGCCTAGGTGCCGCCTAGACAGCTTTTTAGAACACTAATCGGACACGCATGTGCCGTGTCCCACGTGCTTCCGGGAGCCGGATACGGTCGGACACTCGTCGGACACGCACTGGACATGGCGGGTTGACGGGTTGTTCGATATAGGATCGAGTCACAAGCTGCCTCAGAGGATTAGATAGGTTGAAGCCAAAACTGAATCGCAGCCGTTCTTTTATATGTCATTTGGGCCCGAGTATAATTCACTTGTCAGGCTGGTTGTAACGGACGATTACGATTCAGTTTTGGCTTTAACCTATCTGATCCTTTGAGTTTTCAGATAGGTTGAATCCAAACCTGAAACACAGCCTTTTTTTTCCATGCCATTTAGGGCTATATGTGATTCACCAATCGGGATGGGTGTAAATAATGTTGTGATTCAGTATGCACTAAATTTTCATTTTAATTGTTTTCTATGAGATTTTTTCGGTTATTGAAATATATATGAATTATGAACACACATGAAATATAAATAAACAATATTAATTTATTTTGCTGTGTCCCAGCCGTACCCGTGTCCTCTGTTTTTAAGATTTACCGTGTCGGCGTATCCGTGTCGTGTCGTAACCGTGTCCCCGTACCAGTGTCAGTGCTTCTTAGTTTGATACCCATTTGTTGTAAGTTAGACTGAAGATTAAAGGAACCGGCTCTCGGAGTTCCTGCAGTATACATGGTAGCCAAGTAGAAGAGAGGGAGTGGATAGATGGAGCAAGTAAAAAGATTTTATTATTTTCTCAAAAGATTATCATTTACCTCTTGTAGCCGGTAAAAAAAGCCATGAAAATTCAAACGTTTTATCCTTTGTAATTCCAACCACCGCACACTACACCATTTGGACTTGGACACCTAGTCAAACGGAACACTCTACAGCACACACCTACAGCACCCTCTTGAACAAGGACAAGTAGTCATTTTTTAAAAAAGGTTCTACACAGGACACACCATTGGTTTTAACCAGTTTGAATTACTCTCTTCCAACAAGGATTTGTGTCAATGGGTCGGGGATGGACCATGGAAGAAACCCTAGCGGTCACGGTCCTCACGATCAGGAGTGGGGGGTGGACTAGAGAGAGGATTTCTCGCATTTGTTTCTTAGGGTGTCCACTCCGAGTTTAGCGAGGCTGGGCCATTGTGGAAACGAGGAATATATATATATTAAATAAATACAAATTCTTGCATTGACTTGTATGATATCGGCTTTATAAATCCTCTTTCGCCAATCATTAATATCAAGAGCTATCTCTTTAGCCAATGCAAGCTTTTCCATACCTTTTCTGACAACTTCCAACTATGTCATTTTTCTCCTATGTCTTTTTAGTCCTCCCTTCTTGGCTCCTCTCCAATATCATATCCTTACCAGGGCTATCCCTGCTATATATTGTAGCTACACTCTATATAAAATTGCTGGCCTTATTAGTTATTACTATCTTGAAACTATATCCTTGAATCTTAAGGGGATGTGTCGGTCACATAGCACCCCTAAAGCTCCTCTCCACTTCATCCAATCAATTCAAGTTATGTTGGATATATCATCATCAATCTCTCCATTCTTTTGTATAATAATTCAAGGTACAACATCTGTTTCAAGAATGAATGTACTTAATCTTGATTAATCGCGTGATTCTGATTCAGATTTTTTTTTTTTAGAGGGATCCCGATGTCGTTGATATTGGATCTCTGACTGATAAGGACACTTCATGTTCACAGTACATATCTCACATAGGTATTTTGGAGAGTGTTGTTGGTTTTAGTCATTCGATAACTACAGGAGGTAACCTATAGTGATTGGTAGTTAATTACAATGCATGCTTTAAGTTGGTGGTCTCTTTCCATGGTTTCTTCACCTAGAATGCCAATTATCTGTGTTCGCCTAGGATTTAGCGTCTTTTCTTTGGGCTTAACATACATGTTTCTGATATTTTAGAATAAGAAATATCTGCTCTTTTGATTCCTGAAGTCATTAGTGCCTATTGTTCAATTAAACATGTGACTTCCATTCAAATTATATATGTAAACAAGCTTCCCTGCTATATAGAACGTCTTTGTAGTCTCTATGTCTAGAGTATAACTTTTCATGCTAGTATTTAGGTCTGATATGGTCAGCTTTGTTCATTCAGATAGCCACAGGAGGCTCCTTTCATTGATGGCCCCTATACTGCATACCTTTTGCTTCTGGCATTGTTCTCCATCTCAATTGGCTTATCATAGATTGATGTCAATGTCCGATCTCATTCTTGTTGAATGATTTTCTACTCGATCTGCAATGTTATATGTACTTTTGTTGCTATCTGATGTAGCCGAGTAAAATGTACCATGCAGACTTGGTTTAGTTATCACGCAAGATCTAGTGCTAACTTAGTAAGCCTATCAATTTCTCTTTGTTCCCTTTTTTTTTCCTTTTGTTTTCTCTTCATTCGAAGGTTGAGCAGCTGGAGCTTGCATTAGGTTCCAACTTCATTCTTTTGATGAGAGCTTTTTGTACTAGGGTTCTTTGTTTATAGTGTCAAGAAATATGCTAAACTCTCCAAATATATGTTTATTCTCCTATACGGCATACCTATTGGTTACAGTTTTAATCATTCTGCCAGTCAGGAATTAGCCGTTGGGTCTGGATTTAGCAAATGCAAAAATGAAATGCAGCTACTGTCAACCTTCTTGACTGGCAGAATGATTAAATCTGTATGACTTGCATTTCCTGTTTCATCAACATGCACATATGGGCATATCATTGGATAACTACTGGTCTATGGTTAACCTTAATGGCTTCCCTTGGTTTGGATCATGATTCTACTTGTGTGTTTCTAAGGAGCTTCTTTGTTTGCATTTTCTAAAGGTTGCTAAAGATCCATCTGGCAAAGAGATTAATGCACTTGGGCAGCACATACAGAATCTCCTCAGCCCGTCGACCCCCTTCTTCTTCAACACGCTGTACGATCCCTACCGAGATGGCGCAGATTTTGTCCGTGGATATCCTTTCAGCCTCCGTGAAGGTGCTCCCACAGCGGTTTCGCATGGCCTCTGGCTCAACATTCCGGACTACGATGCTCCTACTCAACTTGTCAAGCCTCGTGAAAGGAACAGCAGGTAGCAGATCTTTTGATGCCGGGGGAGTTGTCATTGGATTTTTCTGGATGTTTAATTCAAAACTATTTCATTGCCCCTTTTTTCATTGATCAGGTATGTGGATGCTGTCCTTACGATACCCAAGGGAACCTTGTTCCCCATGTGCGGGATGAATCTGGCTTTCGACCGTGAGCTGATCGGGCCTGCAATGTACTTTGGACTCATGGGGGACGGCCAGCCAATCGGGCGCTACGATGATATGTGGGCCGGATGGTGCATCAAGGTCGGCCTTTCCTCCATTTAAATCGTGAAATCATTGTTGATTGTATGTTACGAACCCAACCGTTTTTCCAAAAGCTCCGAAGCTGTTGGAGATCGAACTCGATAACTATTTAGGCACATAACATACCACCATGCTTCCGAGGCCAATGTCCTCATTGGCCCACTCTATTGACACTGGTCCGATGGTAGTCCTTTCCTTTATTAGTGGCTTCTACTCACCTACCAATATTTTAATCTAGCCTAAAGGCTGCCCCTTTCAGGATTCGAACCTTGGACGTGGGGCTGGCTCTGATACCAAATGTTACGAACCCGGCTGTTTTTCCAGAAGCTCCGAAGTTGTTGATCGGGCTCAATAATTATTTAGGCACATAACATTGTAGCTTGTTGGTTTCAAACCCTTTGGGTGTATTTTTATTCAACACAGTAAAGTGAAGTGCATTTGAGTGAAATTCTAAATCTGTAATAAAAAATGAAATAAAGAAATAAACCATTAGGATCAGATTCGCCTACAGCGGTCATTTCAGATCCAAGTCTTGTGACATGAATCATGGAATAACTACTAATAACATATTAGTCATTCAAACTAATAGAATCACAAATTGGATCAAATCCAAATCAGGCCAGGTTCCGGGGCATAATTCGTGTTCGGGGAGTCCCAAAATCCGAACCAGCCATGCTCAAACCTCATCTCAAGCAGATTATTATCTTAATTTTACTCAAATGCACTTCACTTAACTTCTCTGAATACGGACGCGTCCTTAGCTTTATCAAAAGATAAATCGTAGATTCTCGAGGAATATGATTGTCACAAGGCTCTTAAATCTCTGATTGATGAATTTTTTTTTCAGGTGATCTGCGACCACTTGGGGTGGGGAGTGAAAACGGGGCTGCCCTACATCTGGCACAGCAAGGCGAGCAACCCCTTTGTCAACCTGAGAAAGGAGTACAAAGGTATCTTCTGGCAGGAGCAGCTGATCCCTTTCTTCCAGGCCGTGGCCCTCCCGAAGGAGTGCACCACTGTCCAGAAATGCTACATCCATCTCTCGGAGCAGGTGAAGGAGAAGCTCGGGGACGTGGACCCTTACTTTGTCAAGCTCTCGGAGGCCATGGTCACGTGGATTGAGGCTTGGGATGAGCTCAACCCAGCAACCCACTCCGAGGTACCTAAGGGAACGAGCAAGCCTTCCGAGGTACCTAACGGAAAGACCAAGCCTTAGTAGATGCAGCAACAGCGACGAATCATTGAACGTCTCATTGATTACCTCTTCTTGTTAGTGTTTTGTGGGGACTAGCATCTTAGATTTAGTTCTCTATTGTTCTTCGTTTAACCACGCTTCTCACCTTTCCGTACGATGGCTCGAGTTAATTTTGGAAGTTGGATTTCAATCGGTTTCACACTTAGGACGATGTAATAAAGTATGTTTTGCTTATGTAGAGGTGAGAATTGTGAGTTGGTTTTTGGATGGAATGCCGTGGTGTCATGAAATTGATTAACGCGGTGGGCTCTTCGAGGGTTTGCCGTCATTCCCCGGGATCATTCTGTTGTTCCAACCTGTACATGATTTTTTTTCCAGAAATTGTATAAGCAGGAACAAAGGAATGGTCCTGGGGGCAATGCCAAGCACCCCCTTGGAATCTGACCAATATTGGTCAGACATCGATTGCCCACAGCATGAAATATTTATTTTTCAAGCTACCTTTCCAAAAGCCGATATATGTTGTTGCGCAAAGTCTTCGTCCCTTGAGATCCAGATCGCTCACCACAAGGTTTCATCCCTTGAAGGCTCTGGTCATCAGATTACCCCAACTGTCCCACCCTAGACCATCACAGTTCTCACAAAGAACGCCGGAAATAGATATCACAAGAAAGTTGTCTTGGCCTACAAATAGGGCTGATTTTCGGATGGATCGGATCGGAGTAGAGGTGTTCGGAAAATTTTTGAAATCCCAAATGGTATTCCAATTTCGGAATTTCAAAATCCAATTCCGATTTGGAAATTTTCGGAATTCTAATTTTGGCAGATTTTTTCGGAATTTCTAATTTTGGTAGAATTTTGGAATTTTCAGAATTGCGCACGACATGCTGCTTCGAATGAGTCTTGGTTGGATCGGATCAGGTCAGGCAAAGGGTGGAGACGGTAGAATAGAATTTGGTTGGGATTTAGGGTTTTTAAACTTTATAACGGTGCATCACCGGCTATTGCCTGCTGGTGTTGAGTTAAACCCATTTTAAGTTTTATATATATATATATATATATATATATATATATATATATATATATATATATATATATATATATATATATATATATATATATATATATATATAGATATAGGGCAGGGATACTCTTACTAATGGAATCTTACAAATGAAAGTTACAAATCGTCTTTTACCTAACCTAGAGGTTTCAGAATTTGATGAAACTTGATGGGGATGCGCTCTATGGCAAGTTGATCATCCTCACCAAAAATCATCAAATTCTATAACCTCTAGGGGCATCAAATGTTAGAAGCTTTATCGACCGTTCATTTTAACCGTTAATTTGAATAACATCTTTGATGCCCCTAGAGGTTATAGAATTTGATGATTTTTGGTGAGGATGATCAACTTGCCATAGAGAGCATCCCCACCAAGTTTCATCAAATTCTAAAACCTCTAGGTAGGTAAAAGATGATTTGTAACTTTCATTAGTTAAGATTCCATTAGTAAGAGTATCCCTTCCCATATATATATATATATATGGTGCCATGTCCTTGGGTAAGGTCCAAAGCAACGACGTTGTTGCCTTTGCCCAAGGGCCAACAATGCACGACACCTACTACTTCAGATGGGTCTGGGTCGGGTCAAAATAAAACGTCAAAAATTTCAATTTTTTACGGATCAGATGTTTTTAGAATTTTCGAATCAAAAATCAGAATTTTCGGAATACTAAGACCCTTTCAATTCCGATCCGATTTTTTTCAGAATTTTCAAAAATCAGAATTTCAGAATTCAGATTTAATTTTATGATGGCAAAATCGGAATTTCCGTTCCAACTTGCACCCTACCTACGAAAGAACAAGGGCAGGGCAATATAATTTCTCAAGACATCAAATGTCACGAGTAATATATGTCCCACGCAATTAAATTACCTTAGTAAAGCATTACTCGCTAAAAGCTTTAGCTTATCTTTCAGAACAGTGATTGTTGGTCAGCCAATGTACAGTTTTCAAGTCATTTAGAGCTGCATGACAGATGGGATTAAGGAAGAGATTCAGTCATTGCTTCCTTTGCAGAGGCCTATAACAATTCTTTCCATACAATCTGAAGGCTTGTTTGTTGTCATTGTTACCCCATTTGAAATCAGCTCTAACAAAATTCCAGCTCATCAGTAAAAGACCCTATCTATTTACAAATCATCCCAAAAAGAGTTGCAAAAAGGGCGGCCTGACAAAAAAAATTGAACCCTAAATTCGTTTCGGGCTACCGATTCTGCACCATCCTTTGTATATACTGCTGCAGATTGCACATGTAAGGCATCCAGACAGCCGGGGTTTGCCGATGCTCAAATTCCGCATCAACTTTACGATTCACTTCAGTTTTGGACGTAAACCATCAGCTTGCGTTCATCGCTAGCGACTGCCAATGCGCCGGTTTTGGCATCAATTGCAATTCGCGAAATGCCTCCACCTGATGCCAAAAAGAGGAAACAGATGTTAATTTTACATGTAAAATAGTAAGAATCCGGGCAATGCCCGGATGAACTTGATGCATGCCACTTAACACAGACGACATCACAGCCGTCCGTAGAAGAGTGCAATCTGGACTGATTGCGGTTCACTTGTCTGGGTGGTGATTCACTTGTTAGAGAGAGAGAGAGAGAGAGAATACTAATGATTTCTCTATATCATCAAATGACCATTAAATGCCATTGAATGGATATTTATCATTTTTATAGTAGATTTTTAAAAGGATTTATGAGAGAGCCACATTCACACACGGGAAAAGGATTCGGGCTCTTCAAAAGTGATCGACATGTCACAATACGGGAGAGAGGACTCCGTTTTAGTATTATACTATTAGATTTGAATAGATATCATTCAAAACCCTCAAGAAATCAGTAGCTTCTCTGCAAGAGGTGACCAACTCCTGACAATGTCACATATATGTAGGGATTCAGGACATACAGGATCCCACTACAACATTAATGCAGGAGAACTATTAGTGTGTCCTAACCACAATAAAAGTTAATCAAGTCAAATGGAAATCCGCTTATAGTATTTTTTGTTAGTTTATTTAGTTTTATCTGTTTTAGGCTTTTGAGTTGTTTTTAGATAATTTTTGGATTTTCTCAAAAGGTCAAAAAAAAAAGAGGCCAACAATTATAATAAATCCAATTGGCCCCTTCCCACAGGATGTATCCCCTTTTCTAAAGGGGTCAACAACCTCCTAAAATATAGGTTTGCATTCCTTACACAAAATGAAGACAATAAACTGTAAGGAGACCGAGTTCAAGGAGAAAGGAAATCTCCTAACTCTTGCATGGCATCAAACAAGTCCAACCCCTATTCTGATAAAATGTTCTTCATTAAAATAGGGAGTCGATTGCTATATATATCAACAAGAGGACTATCTTCTAGAAAAAAGGAGTCATCCAATAATTTGTGTTTATCTTACCCGTTTGCTGGAATCTTACAGCATATATGCCTAGAAATTCGTAGAATTCTACATATATTAGGAAGAAAAAGTCTTGATCACAAATTTTAATGTTTTTTGAATTTTATCTAGAACAACCATATTTTGGCTTCCTAATACTCTTATTTTCTCTTCTTTTTTTTTTTTTTTTGGTTTAGCTCTTGGATTGTTAGAGTTCTTGAATCCTATATCCATCAAGTTTGGTCTTGAAGAACCAATCGTGAGAAGTTGTGAGCAAGTGTCGAAGGTGGAAGTACCCCGAGCTTGGAAAATAACTTGAGGAGCGATGACAGCGATGAAAAGACAGATCGAGGAGTCACATGCAAGATGCAAAACTTACAGCATGACCAACAAGCAAGAGATCGAAGTTTGATCTCCGAGAAGAAGGCTCCACTACACTGATGCCATCTAAAGGGGGAACTCAAGGAGAGAACCATTATCCACGCCGTGTAGTCGAATAATCCTAACAGGTTGCTCATGGATAGATCAGTTTGAGCGCTCAAGTCTAACAACATCGGTGTCCATACCCATGTACCCGATTTAACATGCCGGATGCACCCGGAGAACTATGCAGACCAGAACCAATCGCGATAATTATTTCTAGTGGAAGTCCCTCGAGGAACCACAGAAGGTTCTTTTTTGTGGATGAAATTGAAGGATAGCACACTTGTGTGGTGGAAAAGAGTCGAAACATAACAGTTAAGACAAAACAATGCGAAGATTTCATAGCAGGAACCATAAAAGGAAAACTTAGTAAGCAATTCCTCCAGTTGATTGTATCAGGACATTGTAAGATAAATTTCAGATCTAAGGCATAACAATGAGCACGAAGGACTACACAGGAATGCAACAAACTTTCAGTTATCGGAATTCATATAACAACTCACGGTACGCTAATGACCATCCAGGACATGTTTAGGAGGTGAATGATTCACAATGTCGAAGATGCCTATCAGATCGCAAGACGTGCAGAGCAGTAAGTCACATTTGGGACCATGGAGTTCTAACTTTAAGAGATCGATGACTACTACCAATGTGTGAGGATGAGCAGTAAGGAGTTCCAGACCTGATCGTGCGACTACTTTGAGTGCATGGCCAAGATCTAGACCCACGGAAAGAAATGAAAAGAGAAGATAAAATCAAGGGGCAAAGACACGAGGGGATAGAAGAAACTATGTGCAATGTCTCTTATGAAGAGGGGACATGGGTCTTAAGGAGGGTAATTGTAGAAAACATGTATCGAAAGTATGCCTGTCAATTGGGCCGGACTAGCCCAAAACCCACCCGCTTGACCCGAACAAATTTGGGCTCGGTTTTATGTGAGCAAGGGCTGGGCTGGGCTGAGCATGGACACGATTTCAAATCCGAACTTGAATTCGAGCTGAGCTCGGGCCATATAAAGCTCGACCCGTTTTTGGCCCGAACCCGAATTACTCAAAACATAAATATAACTTCCATATATAAGCGGTGTTGGGCCTACTGGCATGCTGCAGCCTGCACCATCGCATGATAGCATCGAGAGAATTCAATCTTCAATCAAAGCAAAACATTCATGGGTGTATTAGGTTTTTAATTCAGGTACAACCGTATACTATATAAAAAACATTCCTAAATAGTCAAGAGGAGTCGGAAAAACCCAAGTTCCCAAAGCATTCGTGACCCCGAGCTATCTCTCCTCGTCTTGTCTCTTTCTCGACATCTCAGTGGGAGTTTGTAGGCATCGGGTGGTCTCGCCTCTCAACTGTGTTATGTGGCCTTTGTTTGTTTTTTTTTTTTAGCAATTCCTCTCCGAGGAGGAGAGGATGGGGTTGAACATACCCCAAGCTTTATTAAAATAATAAAGAAGTTACAAGCTACTAAGGAAATGGCTAATCATCCCTAAGAGCTTAACAAAGAAACCTGGCGACCAGCTAATAACCATAGCTACAAAGTTGGACTAGATGATCCCGATAGGTGATTCCTTGTTCGAGAAGACTCTGGAATTACGTTCACGCCAAATGCTCCAGCAAAGGCCAATAGCCAGCAGATCCCATGCAGGACGGAGCACCTTCTTCACCCTTCTAGATCGCCAAAGTGTCCAAAGAGAATGAATGGATCCAGGGTGGCCCCAGACTATGGTGCTTCAGCATGGACCAGAGGTTCCGGGAGAATGGACAGCGGAGAAATAGGTGATTAACATCTTCTCTGTGAGAGTGGCAAAGGGGGCAAGACGTGTCTGTAACATTGGGGTTGTTCCGCCGGCGAAGATTTACTCTTGTCAATAGCTTCTCCCTGATGGCTACCACATGAAAATCCTGGTCTTAAAAGGAGCTGGCGACTTCCAAGATGGCTCGCTATTGGGCAGATTAAGCCGCCATTATTAAAGAATCTATATAAGGATTTAACCGAGAAGACCCCTGAATTCTCCTGCTTCCATCTAGAAGAGTCTCTACCATTCCCAAGAGTGAAGGCCTCCAGTATCTGATAAAGATCTGAAAGTTGACTCTGGAGAGATTCAGGAATCGACCTTCTGAATCGAACCGACCAAGTTCGCCCCTCTGATGACTCTGAAGTCTGGGATTGAACTGAAGCATGGGTATCCCAAGCCAAATTAAAAAGGTCATAGAACAGGGAGGCCAGACTAATGTCATCGACCCAATGATCAGTCCAGAACTTGATGTTCTTGCCATTGCCTGGAATCAGCCTTATGCAGGTGCGGAAAGGGGCTCCTACTTTGCAAATGCCTTTCCAAAATGGAGAAAGCTTACCTGATACTCTACTTCTGGCCTGTAAAGGAGAAAAACGCTTAAAATATATGTCCCTAATGATTGACGACCAGTGGTCTCCCTGGTCATTCTGGAGCCTCCACCACCATTTACCTAAAAGTGCTCAATTAAAATCTCTCAGATTAGTGACTCTCAGGCCTCCCCGGTCTCTCGATTTGCACATGAGATCCCAATTAGCCAAGTGGTAGGAGCCCGTTGTGCCATCGGCTCCTTTCCAAAGAAAAGCGTTGTGAATCCCATCTATTCTCTTGATGACCCAGGACGGAATGAAGTCGAACGCTAGATAATAGGACGGAATAGAGGAAAGTACAAAATTAACTCGGGTTAGGCGGCCCCCTAGCGAGAGGAACTTCCCTTTCCAGTTGGATAGACGACCTTCCACCTTCTCCACCACTTTAAGTCAATCAGATCTACCCAGGTGTTTATTGCTGATGGGAATTCCCAGGTATGTCATAGGAAGAGTCCAGCTTGCAGTTCAGTAAGGTGGAAGCCAAAACTCCCTTCTCCTGAGAAGGTCCCACATAGAACATCGAGCTTTTAGAGAAGTTGATACGAAGACCCGAACAAAACTCAAGAGAGTAAAGAATAATCTTCGGGACTGCCACCTGCTCTAGCTCCGCTTCACAGAATAAGGTAGTATCGTCAGCAAAATGCAGATTAGAAATGCACCAGGAGTTACCTCGGATCCCGCGGATCAGGTTCTGGGAGTTGGCTCTATGAAGGATAGCATCAAAAGCGTCAATAGCCAGAATAAAGAGAAAAGGGAAGAGCGGGCAACCTTGCTTAAGGCCTTTGAACATGTGGAAATGGCCTCCCGACACACCATTAATAGAGTAGGAGAGTTTGGAGGAATTAAGGCAGCAAGAAACCCAATGAATCCATCTTTGAGAGAAACCTTTTGCCTGCAAAGTCGATAGCACAAAATCCTAGTGAAGCCGATCAAACGCTTTCTCAAAATCTAATTTAAGAACAAGGCCTTCTGACTTATTCTCCTTCAAGTGGTAAAGGATCTCTTGGACTGAGGCAACACTATCTAGAATCAGTCTGCCTTTGATAAAAGCCGATTGGGATTTGCTGATTATCTCATCCATAATTGGGGATAATCGGTTTGCTAGTAGCTTGGTAATAATCTGGAAAATACAGTTGGAGAGACTAATAGGCCGGAAATCCGTCACTGCGTCTGATCCTGCCCTCTTCGGAATGTGAATCAGAAGAGAATAATTCAGACTCTCCAAGGACGCAGAGCCAGCGAAGAAGTCTAAAATGAATCTGGTGACATCTGGTGAGATACAATCCCAAAATAATTGAAAGAACTGCATTAAGAACCCATCTGGGCCTGGAGCTCCTTCCCCGTTCATATCAAAAACTGCTTTCCGGATCTCCTCTGGAGAGAACTCCTTGTCCATATATGCTAAAGGGGGGATCCGTCTAACGGACAAGTCTTCCCAAGATAGAGAGGTAGCCGACGCAGGTAGGTCTTGAAAGTAGTCCTTGAAATGGTTAGTAACGCCAATAAGAACCTCGTCTGTCCCCTCCAGCTGATGACTCCCTACCTGGAGATGCTGAATGGTGTCCCTCTTCCTCCTTCTGTTAGCTACCTTGTAGAAATAGGACGTGTTCAGATCGCCCATTTTAATCCATTTATCTCTGGAGCGCTGCTTCCACATAATTTCTTCTATTCTGATAATAGAAAGGAGATCTGCCTGCGAGGAAAAGAGAGTAGCCCTCTCGTCGTCCGCTAAAGGGGCAGTTTCTGCCTTTACTTCCAGCTCCTCTATCGTCCGCAGGATTTGCTGTTTACGTCAAACAACTGATCCAAAGCGTGATCGCTCCCAGCCCTTGATTTTCTGACGAAGCCCTCTGAGCTTGCGAACCAGGTTTCTAGCTGAGTTGAAGTCGGACGGCGATTGCGTCCACCATTTCCGAATAAGCGGACCAAAGGAGGGGTCTTCTAGCCACATCCTCTCAAATCGGAAGCGACGAGATGGGCGAGTCCATGAGGGACAGGTATCCAACAAGAGCGGAACATGGTCCGAGACCAGGGATTGTAAACTTCTCTGAATAGAATTTGAAAACGCTTCATCCACTCGTTGGAGGTGAGGAATATGTCTAGCCTGGCCATGGAGGGAATCTCGCGCTTATTGGACCACGTGAAAAGCCGGCCAAAGAGAGGGAGGTCATTCAATTCCAACCGGCGGATGGAATTAGAGAAGTCTTCCATAGCACCTAGATGCCCTAAACCACCTTTCCTCTCGTGACTAAACCTGGTGACATTGAAATCCCCGCACAGAACCCAGGGTATTATCCTGTGACCTCTAATGTCCGTGAGTTCTAGCCAAAATTTATTACGGATGCTCATGTCATTCGGCCCGTAGACTAAGGTAACCTCCCAATTAGTTCTGTCGGACTTACACGTGAGGACCACCGAAAGGGAGAAGGTGCCCGCATGCTTCCTGATCAACTCGTATCCGTCCTCTTTCCACCCAATGAGGATACCACCAGTGTTCTAAAAAGCGGCCCAGGCGGCGTCTAGGCACTAGGCGGCCCCCCACCGCCTCGCCTAGGCCCTAAACGCTCCAGAAAGTAGCCAAGCTCCTAGGCGGAGCTAGGCGGTCTAAGCGGGCTCAGGCTGGCTAGGCGGGCTCAGGCTGGCCATGCGGACCATGTTTGCTTTTGTTCTTGTTAATCACTCAATCTTGAATTATGGTTATATACTTGTTCTTTAAAATAATAGTTTGGGATAATCTTGAACTTCTATTAATTTTTAAACATATATATATATTATAATATCAAAATAATAATTAAATTTTAAAAAAAAAAGGCAAAACGCCTAGGCGCTAGGCAGCCCCCCACCACCCGACTAGCGCCTAGCGCTTTTTAGAACCTTGGATACCACTTGAAGCCCCTGTAGCATCAAGAGCTTCCCAGGAGAACCTAGTTCTCCCCGTCAAGCTGCTTAAGAAAGCTGCACCGGGGTTGCTCGTCTTCGTCTCCTGTAGACAAATCACATTTAAGCCATGCAAACCACAAAAAATAGCAACAGCCCATCTCTTATCTACAACCTCAAGACCCCGAATATTCCAGGAAACTATTTTCATTAATACAATTACAAGCGACTGGCCAAAACCCTATTCTTCTCCAAGTCCTGGGAAGAAGACAAAAACTCCTTAGCCGCAGCTGCATCGCTACCAAAAGCAAGCCCACACGCCGAGGCTATCTACAGGATGAAGTCTTTATCGAGTAGGTTCAGAAAGAGAGTGAAGTCCTCCTCTGCTCTCGAAGCCAAAAAACTCCTAAAATTATGCATGAGGAGATGTTGCGGCCTGGGATTCTTATGCGTATAGGTCTGGAGTTGGGGCAGGGTGGCAGGGATCTCATCTGCCAAAACCTCCTTGTCTGCTTCCTCTTGGGGGGGCTCTTGATATGGCTCTGGTTTTTCTATAACCTGACTAGGCAAATCCAATGCCACGTCAGAAAAAATGGCACGTGGTTAAGGATCTACCGTTGTAGACTCCCCAGGATCACGGGAGAGATTAACGGGATCTTTCTCCAAGGATTCCCCAGAATTCTGAGGATTTTGAATTTCAAAAAATGACCCAATCGGGCTAGTACAGTTATGCAGATCCTTGGGAGCCGGAGAGGGAGATTCCATACCAAAAACGTTACATTCCACTCTGATCGGAATGGCCGAGGTTGAACCCTCTTCACGAACCGGGTTCAGTTGGACCGGGGGGGGCGGATGGTCCAGCGGCAAGTCTTTGCTGGTCGGAGGAGCTTCCGGGTTGGTGGACTGAAGCTGAAGGGGAGCCCGGGGAAGACGAGTCTGAAACTCGAATGATAAGTTCGAAGAAGTAATCCCCAAATCGAACCGATAGGGCAGCAGAAATCACCAACGGGTTGATAGATCTGAAGGAAACTATCATCTCCTGAAGATTGTTGGACGTCTCCATTGCGTTCTCTATTGTAACCAATTCTCCGAAGGGTGCCAAAGCTGACTGCATCGCTGAGGAATTCCAGCATGGGAGAGAAACTCCCGAAATGAATAGGCGGACTAGTGAGAAGGAGCAAGAACCTCTGGCTCTGTAAGAGGGGGACCAAGCCTTGAATTCTAGGGAGAGGGGGCCAACTGAGGCTGACACCCTGCTGATCACTGAATGTCTGGCGTAGGGTGTAGGGAATTCAACAAGGAACTCCGAGAAACCCAGTTGCCATGTCGGAAAAGACCAATCGGACTGCTAGTGGGACTTCAGGGCAGAAGAAAGCTCTATGGAGGATGTAGATCCATGCGTAAATCGAACTATTGCACAGGATTCCATCTTGGACACCGTCTCTCGGGATTCAAAGGAAAAGGGAACGGAAATAAAAGGATGAGGGAAGGATCTGGGTGGGGAGGGGGGGTGGAACGCCAGCTGGTTGTGAACAGACGAGGCTAGTATGACTCGTAGCGGGCATAGGGAAGAAGAATGCCCTATACCTCTGCAGATTCAGCACACCATGGCGTTTCGACAGGCTGATAGAAGATGCCCCCTCTCTCCGCAGCGAAAACAGCACCCTTTCTAAAAGGGGCAAGGCACTCTGTACTTGGGAGGGGGATGAGGAAGCTTACATGGCAGGGGAAGGAGGGGAAGCGGCGAAGGTGGGTGAAGAGGCGTCGAGTGGGGTGGCGGAGGTGGTGGTATTTGTTGACTCGTTCTGCCAAAAAGATGATCGGCCCAAGATTTACCTCTTGAGGCCTCCTGCCCCGAGGAGCGCCGGAGATCCTCATGATAGGATTTGGCTGGAAGGGAAGATCCGCCTGCTGGGTTGAAATCTGACTGATGATTGACGGATGCAGGTGCCTCTTCCCGAGGAGGATAAGCAGCTTTTCGAACGCCCTCGGGCTCCCGGTCCCTCCATCTTCCATTCTGAACCCTAGGGTTTAGAACAGGCTGACGTAGAGAATAGCATGTTCCCGAGGGGACAATCGCCGTATCTTTCCGCCAGTAGCCATTGAGGACACGGGGGTTGATGACCGGGTTTTGGTGCCGGCGTTGAGTACAAGGATGCCAAACATCTGGAGGCGGAGAGCCGCTTGGTCTCCCTCAAAGTCGCTCTCTGTACCCTCTTATTCCATCAACGGTACCCCGATCTACAAATACCCTTTGTTTTTTTTATCCATCTTTAAGTGCATGTTTTATTTCACGACCTTTGTTCTTTTATGTCTTCAAGAGTTCAAGATGCACAGTATTGAGAATTAGAGTGTAGTGTGTACAAACTTATAATAAGTTATGTTCTATTTTCTGGATCAGCGTGTTTGACTAGTTTTGTCTTTCAAAATACCATCTACATGAGTACTTTGTCATGATCATAGATTATAATACCAAAAAAAAAAAATCACTTGTTTTTTCCATTGTGGCTTTTATTCGGGTTGGGCCGAACTCGGCCCGAAGCCCATAGAAGAAAAATGGTTCAAGTTTGGGTTGAACATGGTGGTAAAACTTCAACCCGAGCACGAGCTTGAGAAAGCCACCTAGAGTTTGGGCCAGGTTTGGGCAGACCTTGACTGACTCAGCCAAACCCGATTGACAGGCCTAATCGAAAGAGGTAACCACGCTGAAACTTCTATAACAAAAAAATTTTAATTTGTGAAAGAGAGCTTGAATAACGAAGAGTGATGAGGTACCAATTTCTTCACATTGTCTTGTTAAATTCAATATGGGTATCGATTACAACATGAGACATGGTGTGATGTGGCGCCGATGGATGCTTGCTAAGTACTTGGGTAATCATGGCCCTATGATAGAAATATAATACATCATACAAAGTCGAATACATACACATTTCAATTTAATGGGAAGAAATTGAAGTTGCAATGCCTAGAGGAGGAAATTCCAACCCCATCTGAGGCTAGTAACAATACTAACCTTTTTTCGACTCCCCAATTTGAAAAAAAACGTAAAACATTAGAAGTTATGTGTTTGGCAAGAAAAATGGTGGGACCATAGTTGCATAACAACAAGGAGGTTCCACAGATGTTAAAAGTAATGAAGGAGTTACATGAGATAGAACCAGATAAACTAATGTAAGAACTGCAAACAACTTAGTACCCATTTGGATTTGATTTTCAGCCCCCAGCTTCTGATTCCTTATTCTGCCGAAATCAGACTCCCGCAAAAGCTTTTTTGGATGCAGTGCTAGAAGTTGATTCCTGAGAAGCTAGAATTAATTTTGTATAGAAAAATCAGATTCCAACAAAAGCACATGAGAGCATCTTCAAGCTTCTGCTTCTGGATTCTGCAGGTATCCGATTCTGTAAGAATCTAGTCTTTGTAGAATCAAATCCAAACAAGCCCTTGGCTTGGGATTGATTTCGTTCATGGTATAAGTCTATTGAGTCTACCATCATACATAACTAATCCAAAGAGTAGATTGGAGCTACGACAATAAGTAAAAGTATTATTGGAGAAGGGATTGGTCCAAATTAGTCAGAACATGTGTAGTTCCAGCATTGTTTACTACAAAGAAAGACAACATGTGGCTAGTGTGTGTGAATAGTAGGAAAATATACAAAATACCTAGTAAAGTATCGGTTTCCTATATCCCCCAAAATTGTGTGCACGATACAGATCTCCGGGAAGTTCACTGGGATGTGTGGAGAAGCTCAAATGCCCATCACCGTTGCAAGACTGAAAGGTGTGGGAGTAAGGAAGGTGGTGAATAGGAAGAAACAGAAACAAAAAGAGGATAAAAAGGGTTCGACCGGTATATGGTTAAATAGGATCTCTCTAAGGCTCGATAGGAAGAATTAGAGAAAATGTGGATGAAGGGGTCCGACCAACAAAGGGAAAATATGATCTCTCCAAGAAGGATTCTCTCTTTCCGTTAGAAGAAAAACGAGTAATCAAAAGGGATTTTGATTTTAAATTTTAAATTTTTTTTTTAAGGATGAAGGATAGTCGGTAACTACAGATGAGTGTAGAATATCAACTTTTGAAATCTGAAAGAGATAAGGGAAGATCATTAACTGCAAGTGAGTTGTCATTCCATTGATAGAACTCGAAGAAAGGGGAGAAAGACAACATGAAAAGAAAGGAATCCAGCTTTGTCATACCACGCTTTTTCCTCGATATTAAAAGGACAAGAGTTTAAATAGGGAAAGGAGAGGTCAACCTCCATAAATATCTTTCCCGGACGATTTTGTTCCCTTGGATGGGGTCCTTTCGATGGTTTTGCTCCTTTGGACATTAAAGGTGACTAGTTTCAATCAAACTCATTGGATAAGTTCATTTGGATACATTTTATTTACTTGTCACATGTTTATGAATGACTTGACAAGCCAGTTTAGCCAAGTCACCAAAGTTGGTGCAGAATCCCCCGCACCATAGGTGAAAAACATCATACAAAACAAAACTAAAAATCCAAATGGCACTGTTAATGTATAGAGATGGGTCGGTTATATGTACAGTCGGGTCGGGTTGTGTGTGTGTGTGTGTACATGTACATATATATTGGGCTTCAGTCCCTCAATGAGATGCATTCCATTCTCTCCAAACCCTAGCCGTCATCTCCTAACATGGTATCAGAGCTCTAGGGTTTCTTTGCGGTGAAGACGACTCCTCCGGCACCTCCTTCGGCACCGGCCTCCTCCTTCGGCCTTCCGGCAGCTCCCCAGTAGCTCCTTCCGCACCGGCAGCCCCTCCAGCCCCCTCCTGCACCCGATTCCCCCCTCCGGCAGCCCCCCCAGCACCCTCCTACACCCGATTCCCCCCTCCGGCAGCCCCTCCTGCACCCGATTCCCCGCTCCGGCACCCTCCTACACCCGATTCCCCCCCTTCGGGAACCCCTCCAGCACTCCGGAAGCCCCTGTCGCCCTCTCCTGCATCTCCTGCAGCCCCCGCCGCCCCTCCAGCACCCGATTCCCCCCTCCGGCAGCCCCTCCAGCACTTCGGCAGCCCCTCCTGCACCTGATTCCCTTTTCACCTGCACCGGCAGCCCCTCCAGCCCCCTCCTGCACCCGATTCCCCCCTCCGGCAACCCCTCCAACACCCTCCTACACCCGATTCTCCCCCTCCGGCAGCCCCTCCAGCACTCCGTAAGCCCCCCCCCCCCCCCCCCCCCCCGCCCTCTCATGCACCTCCTGCAACCCCCGCCGCCCCCTCCTGCATCTCCTGCAACCACCGCCGCCCCCTCCTGCACCTCCTGAAGCCCCGCCGCCCCCCTTCTGCACCTCCTGAAGCCCCGTCGCCCCCCTTCTGCACCTCCTGCAACACCCCACGCCCCTCCTCTTCCAACAGAACCCCCATGCATCCCCTCCGACCCCCCCACCACCCCCTGAAACACCCGCTGCCCCCTCCTGCACCCCCTGACGCCCCGCCGCCCCCCTTCTGCACCTCCTGCAACCCACACCGCCCCCTCCTGCACCCCCTGTCGCCCCCCATCGCCACACCGCTCCTCCCCTGGCCCTCCTCCTCCGGCCCGTCTCCTCTGTACCGGACTGCCCGGGACCTCTCTTGTGCCGGCTCGCCCTCGTACTTCAGAGGTATGGCTTCATATAGCATCTCTCGACTCCCATACTGCCTGCACACAGTAGCTGATCGTCGAGTCCCTCCGTCTACTCGTTTTGATGGTATTCTCAAGCCACGTCCCTCCATCACGTCAGTCGACTGTGAACGTCGTCAAGGTCCCCTCCGCCATGATGGCGGGACTATTGTTGTCGCTGATCTCCCTACTCCAGCACCACATGCCACCACTCCTACTCCGTCTCGGTCTTACTCCGACCGCCTCCAGCGCTTTGAGGAGTTACTGTTTCGATACCTTGCCTCCACCAGCTCTTCGACAGATCACAGTCTCTCTGCCACTCCGGGTACTTCTGCTCAGTCTCGATCTTACTCCGACCGCCTCCAGCGCTTTGAGGAGTTACTGTTTCGATACCTCGCCTCCACCAGCTCTTCGACATATCACAGTCTCTCTGCCACTCCGGGTACTACAGCTCCATGGATCTTCAACTTGGGTGCCTCCTGCCATCTTACCTCCGATCCTTCTATACTTACGGATTGTAGCCCTGCTCCCACCCACCTGGGGATCCACACTGCTAACGGGACTCATGTACCCATTTCGCAGTGTGGATCCATCACCCCTGCCTCCGATCCCACTGGTCGCCTAACCTTACCTCATGTTCACCTTGCTCCCCGCGTAAACATTAACTTAATATCTGTTAATTCTCTTTGTGACTCGGGCATGATCGTTACATTTACTTCTTCTTGTTTTGTGCAAGATCCGCGGACGGGTCAAAGAGTTGGGTTGGGTCATAGAGCAGGGGGACTCTATCAGTTGGATCACCTTCATGTTCCCACTTCCACTCCGTCAGCTCTGTCTATTACCTCTGATGCCGATTTGTGGCACAGAAGGTTAGGTCACATATCCAGTGATCGACTCCAAAGCGTTTTTCGCTCTGACGCTTTGGATCGGGTGTCCTTCCCTCTCTCTGTCTGCACTGGGTGTCGATTAGCAAAGCACCTTGCTTTTCCTTTTTCTACTAGTGTTTCCCATTCCAGCGCCCCTTTTGATCTCGTGCACTCTGACGTGTGGGGTCCTGCTCCAGTTGCCTCTTTTACTGGTTTTTTGTATTATGTGAGCTTCATAGATGATTACTCCCGCTGCACTTGGGTTTATTTCATGCGTTGTCGCTCCGAGATTCCTCATATTTACAGGACCTTTACTACTATGCTTCACACCCAGTTTGGTAGGCGCATTAAGACTTTTTGATCTGATTATGCCCGGGAGTATCTCCCCTCTGAGATGCGTGAGATCCTTCAGACTCACGGCACTCTTCACCAACAATCGCGTCCCCACACCCATGAACAAAACGAAGTCGCCGAGCGCAAACATTGCCATGTCCTCGAGACAGCACGAGCTCTACTTCTGTCTGCTTATGTTTCACATTCCTACTGGGCTGAAGCTGTCCTGACCGCTGTTCACTTCATCAACATCACTCCGTCCTCCTCCCTCTCTGGTGTTTCCCCGTACGAGCGGCTTTACTCCGCATCTCCTGACTACTCTCTTTTTCATACCTTTAGGTACACGTGTTTCATCCTCCTCCCTTCCCATGAGCGCACCAAACTCTCTGCTAGGTCTGTTAGGTGCGTTCACTTAGGACTCAGTCGCAAGGGATATCGGTGCTAAGATCCCTTGGTTCGCCAGATCCGTGTCTCTCGTCACGTCTCCTTTATAGAGGATGTCCCGTACTTTTCCACTGAGTCCCGGGATCTTCCCTCACCACCTACGTCATCTTCTACGCCGTCACCCCCTCTCACCATCCCCTTCCTACCTCCGTATCCTGCTCCCACGCCCACCTTCCCGGTTGAGCCTCCTCTACCTTCCTCGCCTCCCTTGTCTCCACCACCTCCTCCACCTCCCTCGTCTCCACCACCTCACCCGCCATCTCCCTCTCCCTCGTCTCCCCCGTCACCTCCACCACCACCACCTGTCACGCGTGTCTACGTTCGTCGCTCCACAGTTCCTCCCACCGAGACTATCTCCACTGGTACTACTTTGACTGCAGCTGCTCCCACCTCTCCGGCCACGGATCCTGGTCCTGTTCGGCGCTACCCTTCGCGCGAACATCACCCTCCTGACAGATATGACTACTCCCCTGATAGGTTTGGTTACTCTGTGTTTACTCCTGTTTCTCCTGACACTTCTGGACACTCTGTTGTTGCCTCCTACTCTTCGTCCTACCACTTACAGCTCTTCACACTCACCGGGAGCCCCAGTCGTACCGTGAGGCAGTTGTACACCCAGAGTGGCGATAGGCCATAATAATCGAACTTGAGGTCTTTCAGCAGACTCAGACGTGGGATTTGGTTCCTATGCAGTCAAAGTCGGTAGTCGGCCCTAGTCGGCCAAGGGGACTAGGACTAGTCGGCCAAAATTTATTCTAACCCCTCCCCCCCTCCCTAAACATATACGATATATGAACTAGCATAAATGTCAATAAGTATATGATATTAGTCGGTTAATAACAATACATACCTTCACACTTCACAGCATGGATATAAATACATAAGTAACAATCTAACAGAACACAGTTATATTGGCTTCATGCCCATATCAGAAGACTCGGAACTAAGAATTCATCACAATATTTGTTTGATGATGTTTAATCTGTGAACAACCCCAATTTTGATTATAGGATTATATGGATATCAACAAATAAACTAATTATTTGTCTATGTTTTTATCTGAGATTCTCAGGTGCTCAACAGATGATTACAGGGAAGAGCCATAGTTGTGAGTTTTGCGACTCAAGACTTTGAGCCAATGTAAAAAAATCCAAACAAAATTGCTTGCAAAGACTCCTTTCAAAAAAAAAATTTGCCTGCAGAATGCTGCCTGGGGACTAGTCGCTAGTCGGGGACTAGTCGGGCTAGTCAGGTCTAGTCCGGGACTAGTCAGGATTCCGCCCAGCAATGACAGAATCGGAATTAATCGGTCGGCAAAATGCCGCCTGGGGACTAGTCGGGGACTAGTCGCCGACTAGTCCCGCCTTTGATAGCATAGTTTGGTTCCTTGTCCCACTGGCGTGGTACCTGTTAGCTGCAAATGGATCTTCAAGATCAAGACTCAACCTGATGGGTCCATTGAGCGGCACAAGGCACGCCTTGTTGCTCGTGGTTTCTCCGAGGAGTATGGGATTGACTACGAGGAGACGTTTGCTCCAGTGGCTCGGATAACTACCGTTCGCACCCTCTTAACTGTGGCAGCTGCTCGAGGGTGGCCTCTACATCAGATGGATGTGACCAACGCATTTCTCCACGATGATCTCTCAAAGGAGGTATACATGGCTCCTCCACCGGGCGTCCCTACTCCTTCAGGTCACGTCTGTCGTTTGCGCCGAGCCATCTATGGGCTCAAGTAGGCCCCTCGTGCATGGTTTGAACGATTCCGCAGTACAGTCCTGGACGCTGGGTTTGTTGAGCACCACTCTGACTATGCCATGTTCACTCGCTCTTCCAGTCAGGGTATTATAGTTCTTCTCTATGTGGATGATATGATCCTTACCGGGGATGACAGTGCCACCATAGCGTCCCTTCAGCACCACCTCCAGAGTTAGTTTGAGATGAAAGATCTGGGCCCTCTTCGCTACTTTTTGGGCCTCGAGATTGCCCGGTCAGCTCGTGGTCTGTTGATCTCCCAGTAAAAGTACATCTCCAACATCTTTGCTGATGCTGCTCTTACTGACTCTCGCACTGCTGAGACACCCATGAAGCTTAATTTGAAGCTTCTTTCTATAGATGGTGAGTCATTCCAGGATGTCTCCAGCTACCAGAGGCTGGTTGGGATGCTCGTCTACCTCACTATGACCCGGCCAGACATTGCCCATGTTGTTGGCATTGTCAGTCAGTTCATTCAGGCTCCTCGTTCGGTTCACTATGCAGCAGTCATTCGGATTATCCGCTACCTTCGAGGCACCATCACCCGCTCACTACTTTTTCCCTCCACCTCTCCGTTGGTGTTGCGTGCCTACTCCGATGCAGATTGGGCAGGAGATGTAGCCACTCGCCGTTCTACTACCAGATACTGTGTGTTCCTTGGTGATTCTCTCATTTCTTGGCGAAGCAAGAAACAGGAGTATGTTGCTCGCTCCAGCACCGAAACCGAATACAGAGCTATAGCTTCCACCACCGCAGAGATTGTCTGGCTTCGCCGCCTTCTACTCGACCTGGGAGTTGTGATATCCGAGCCCACGCCTCTCTTCTGTGACAACCAGAGTGCTATTCAAATTGCTAGCAACCCGGTCTTCCATGAGCAGACAAAACTTATTGAGGTTGATTGTCACTATGTTCGCCAGGAGTTTCTTGACCACACCATCTCCTTGCCATTCATTCCATCATCGGAGCAGACTGCTGATTTTCTAACCAAGCCCCTTACGATTGCTCGCTTCCGGCATTTTATCGACAAACTCTCAGTCCATGATCCATCGTGAGTTTGAAGGGGAGTGTTAATGTATAGAGATGGGTCGGGTTATATGTACAGTCGGGTCGGGTTGTGTGTGTATACATGTACATATATAGCCGTCATCTCCTAACAGGCACAAAGAAAAGGGGTGTCAAGCAAACAGAAAATGATATCAAACTAACATGTGGATCTTATGCAACCTTACATCATTTAGATGGAAGGAAAGACACACTCAAAGAGGAAATTAAACAAAGAGGAGGATATTGAGATTGAAGGATAACATTATAAACAAGGGAATGAAAAAAAAATTCTATAAATTTCGAGAAGAGGTTTGATAATTAACATAGCCATTGACAAAACAAATAGTGGAATGGATCTAGAGAGCAGGGTCTTAGTCCAGGTAGCCGAAGTTTGAAGCAACTGTTACAGAGTTCTAAGTCAAAGATGGTGGACCTGAAATAAAACAAAGCATCCATATTTAGAATGTTATATTGTTGTTCCTCCTATTGAACTTTCTTATCCGCCAACCGGTCCAAGCCAGCACTTCCCATGGGATGTTGAAATTAGGTTGGGCATGGTAAAAGTATATTCATTTCCTTTGACGTGATGTCTTTGCAGTTGCTCCATCCCCAAAAATTTGGATAAGAGTTAATTTGTCATTTTCTTTTACTAATACGGAAAAAAATTCCATAATGGTGCTATGAAGGTAATATGCAAGGAAAATCATTGAGATAGTTAACACACTTTTTACCAGAACGAGTACACTTTGAAAAGTTGACTTGCCAAATTAACAGTTCTAACTAAGCATTTTGGAGTGTAAGCATATCTAAAAGCTAAAAACAAGTTGAGATGCCAAATTACAGAATTCTCTATCAAGCTGTTTACAATAGCTTGAAAATTTGTGAAGCATGGCAACTTGAAATTGATATTACAGCACAATTGAGTGTAGGGGAAATATCCGGCACACACATCTGCCATCATATATGCATGAAGATTAGGGGCAGATCCAATAAATAGGTAATTGACTCGTTAGCAGTTTCATTTATTACGAAGTATTGGGTGTAGAAAAGTTCCCTAAAATAATCTCATGTGCACACATTTATGAACTTATTCAATTGAACAATGACTTACAAGTGAAAGGATGCAGATTGCCCAGTTTCTTCCCAGTAGATAGTTCCAACTTGTACAAGAGACCATCACATGTTCCAATAACAGCATAATCAGCTGATGCATCTACAGCACAAGCCCTGAAAACACATGAGACTATAACTGAATTTTCTTTGACCAAATGGAGAACTGAGAAGTATCCTAAAGGGACTATGCTAGTCAATCAAATGTTAATCTAACAATCCGTACCATTCAGTTGAATCCATTTCAAGTCTTTAGGAAATAAGCACAGGAATCTTTAAATTCAGAAATAGATCATGAACAGATGCACAAAAGAAATTAAGGGTTCGAGATTTTCTGGCATGTCAATAATATCTCAGCAACTCAAAAAGTAAAGCTTTACCAACATTTATGGCTTTTCCAGCTTTCTGAAAGTTTTGGTGTATTTTGGTTACAATTCTTTGAATTTCATACTTGTCTAAGAAAGCAGACGACGAGTGCATAGTTTTAGTAGGGCTGCCAATGGACTTGAATATAGCACAAGTTCACCAAGGCCCGACAAGAAAAAGTTGGATGTGGACTCTATATATAACCAATGGCCCAATTGGCCAGATCCAGACCCACAAAATACAAATCAAGTACCAAAATTATATAGGTCGGGACCCACATGTCTGCCCTAAATAAAACCCAAGTCCAACATACTAGTATTGGTGTGTACGTATATTAATATTGTGAAGACTGACTGTACATCCTCTAGGTCATATTGGGTTTCCCATCCACGGGAACAAGATCGAAGGTTCATATATTGGTGCAATCTCAGAGGAAACTCTACCCATTGGGGTGCTTTATGCTATTTTTTTTGAGGAATAAGTGCTTTATGCTATTGCTTTTGTCTTTTAGCGCTTATGCTGAAGACAGTCGAATAGTCGCTTTTCCCATAAACCTTCGACCATCCACACTGGGATTGATACATGGCCCGGACTCCCAAGGGGACAACAGAGAGAAATCTTGGACAATATATGCACAGGTATACACACACACACACATGGATCTTATTATGAAACAATTAGGACCGAGACTCAGGCCTGGCCATGATATATGTTGACTCGGACTGAGCTCTAATTTAGAGTCGGACCTAAATTTATAATCGGAACTAGACTCAAATATTTGACAAAACAGATCCGGATTTGGATCCACATCGATCTGGCCCAAGACCAGCCATTTACAGCCCTTATTTTTAGAAGTAAACTTCTACTCCATCTATGTCATCAGTAGCAAGTGCTCCCAGTAAGAGTTATGCACATTATCCCCTATGTTAATTTTTAGCCATATATCCAGGACTTCACTGTTCGCCGGTGTCAACAAGGGAACTGTAAAAGCTGCTAGAACGTGCTATTAGTTTATCTTTTACAATGAGAAACTACAAGATTGAAATTTTCATCATCGTAATACCATTTATTAGTTACTTAATTTACAGGAGCTAGAGGTACCTAGTATCCAACATGCTTCCGACAATCACCATATTCTTGGCCAGAAGAGCTAGCCTCCAGCATCCAACTGGATTCGTGTTAGTTTGCTTCACTTGATCATGTTTAGGTTTCGAGTCCAAAGCAGCAGAAACCAAAAGCCAGACGGCTATATTTTCTCCTGTTGATGAGGGAAATGTGTTTTCACCAAATTGAGAAAGCCAGTTATTTGCTGTCAGTACAGTCTCTTTGTCATGCCCCTGACTGAACAATCTAATTGGCAGAATCTGGAAGATCGTATGGCCGGGAGATGAAAACCTGGCTAGTAGACTCCTCTTTGAGATGTCCCTGAAGAAAACTGGATAGTCAGCTATTCATTGATTAAGTGGGAAGCGTATCTCTAAGATAAACCACAAAGAAATTCTCAGATGAGGAAAATAAGCAAACTAATAAGGAAAGACAGAAGATCAGCCAATCAGAATGCAACTACTGTGAATACCCAGCAAAGATTTTGTCAACAAGTTCGCAAGGTTTTGTATATTGAAATTCTTTGTACATATACAAGTTGAAAAAATAAAAGCACAAGTAGAGGTATTCTAAAACAGAATAAGACTATGCCAATAGTTATTAACATGCACTCTCCAGGGTGAGCTTATGAATTGTAGCTTGCCTTTCGTCCAAATTTAGTGTGCAGTCAAATGCAATCCCCTAACGTGTAATCCTTTGGTCCTCCGGCAGCATCACAATAATAGCTCTCCATAACTTTACCCTGTATAGGTGCAATTCCTACTATCTCCAATGGACTCATTCTTTAATCTGTCCATCACAAAGGCCAACAATTTAATCTTTTTTCAAATTATGTGCCTTAGCCGTCATCATTTGGGCAATATTCTAATTTACACGTCAACATTAACCTTATTTTTTACCTTTCAATGGCAATCACACAACGCTTAAGAACAGTCCACCTAAAACAAATTTCAAAGGAAGAAATACATAAAGGATAGGGCTGAACTAAAAAATGACAATTAGTGTCGCTACAGGCTAATGGCAAGGCACCAAGTAGCACTATAAAGTCATAGGGTAGTGAGTGCTAAAAGGAAAACAATGAAATATGTGCAAAGGAAAGGTTGAAAATAGCGAATAAATTGCTATTGTCATTGATATTATGGCTAATAGGACCTTTTGGGCTTGAATTAGTTAAAATTAGGATTTTGAAATAAGTATGGACAATAACTACTCTGGGTGGTAAAAGATAAACTAATCAAAGTTGCACGTAGCCCAATGACAGACAGACAAGTGGCATAAGTAAAGCCGAGTCCCTCTCGTGAGGAAAGGAGGAAGGTGCACTCCTAGATCCAAAATCAACTTTAAGTCAGGAAACGTACAACTTGGCATAATGTGCGGGTTCGTCGAATTGGAGTAATTGTCAAGGAACAGCCACAAAATCCCCTCCAAGCTGCCCAGATCCAACTTGAACTAAAACTTGAATTAAGGAACAACCAACCTCTAAGCGAGGCCCACCATGAGCATCCTTAGTTCAAGTGGCTGACTTGAGTAGCAACCGACCTCAGAGCGGGGTCCGAGTTGGGCATCCCCGGCTAAGGCCACCAGGTTCTACCTCAATGCTATTGAGTTGCACCCACAAGCGTCCCAACTAAGAAGTAACAGCTATTCCGATCGCGGGTAACCTAGATGATTAAAGTGCGACAGATGTCTTGTGATGGTTACGCTTGGTCCATTCAGAAAATCGCCCCAAAGATGGAAAGATCACGCACTGATTGAACAAGTTGGGAACAGAGACTCACGTCCCCAGACTCCCCACGGAGGATCCTGAAGATCTCGCCATCTTTATCCATAAATGGAAGGTTCAAACGGGCTCCAGCTAAGGATGTGTGCAGAATCTCCAGCCAAACGTAACAACCAGTTGTGAAGAAGCCAATCACGATGTGAAAAGCTAGTCAATTACGAAAGTAAAGGCTTCTCTCACTTCTACCAATAAAAACATTTATATGTTCACCAGGTAAAAGGTCTTGAAAGATCTACCCCCTAAACTCATTTCTATATTCTTTTCCTTCTTAAGAACCTTGACCGATTCTCAGGCTGAAGGTTTCGTGGTCTGCCTAAGGACCACCCTCACCACAAAGTGTTAGGAGATATTCGTCCACCTTTAAGCTACAGAACAAAGATTACATGGGAGAGATGAGGGAAACCAAAGACACTAACATGACCAACTACGCAGGAACTAATCATGGCATAACATAGTAGTTGAACCCTAAACCTTTCCTATATTCTTTTCCATCTTAAAAATCTTGATTGATTCTCATATTGAAGCGTCATTGATCCATCCAAGGACGACCCTTGTTGTAGAGTGTTAGTATCTTGGTCTTTCACCCGGAACTTATGGGACTTGTTTTGCACGAACCATTAGGGTTTCCACCCTATTTTGGAGTATAAATATACCATCTAAACTCATGTTTAATTAATTGTGGACAATTATTCTGAGCTATCGTATTGTTCTTGAGTTTTCATCTCCGTGAGCTTTCATTTCTCTTTTTAGATCGTGTTCTTCATCGTTCTTCTTCGTCATCTAAAGCTTCAATCTCTCATGTTTACATACGTGCTCTTAGACACGAGAAGTTGTTTCGATCCGAGATTGAGTTTTTCTTAAGGTTTCTCAGTTCTTTTCTCGTCGCATCATTGTATTGGTTGTTCTTTACAAAGAACAAACAGATCGTTGAAGGTGTCCAAGGTGTGACTTGAGCTCCTTGCGAGAGTCAAGTATTCGGAGAAACAAGTCTACGGAAGAAGCACGCAAGGAGCTACGAAGAGGAGATTACTTTGAAGAAGGATCAACGGTGTGGTTGCAGTCACCCGTGCCAAGCTCGTGTGGGGTTTGTGGAGGTATTGCTCACGTCAAAGGTAATTCTTGGCCTTGTGCTTGTAGTCGTGTTGTCTAATGTCTAATAGATTGTTGTGCATGTCCGGTCTTACCCAGGGTGGAGTAAGGAGTTCCCAAACCACCTAAAAATCACGGCCATTGCATCACACATAGATTTTTATTTGCACTTTTGTGATAATCTATTTGTCGTGTCTCTATTGGATCATTACTCCAATCACTTTCACGGTTCCACATGGTGAAATTTTTATTTTACCATTGATCTCATCCCCTACCGCGCATCTTTCAGTGGCATGGCCAAGTGGGTAATAGAACATTTAAAAAATTTGAGAAGTCCTTGGTCGCACACCGCTACCGATCGCCCATCATTGTCGGTCACCATCTAGCACTTGTTTTCGTCTTAAGAAAGTGTCGAAAGCACGGCCACAAAAATGAATCCAATTACCTATATCAAATTTTTCCTTCTACCCTCTACATCTAGACTCTTCCCTAGGATAGAAGAACCTTGAAGGGTTGTTCCTTGATTGCATGAGCTTAAACTATGTGACCAGCAAGGTAGTTCCCCCAACAAGGCAACTGGCCTCGTATGTTTCTAGGAAGACCGCTCATGTCAAGTTGCATGGTCAGCTTTCGGTATTGCTCTTAGATGTGTTCATGGTGGGTTGACAGTTGGAAAACTCTTGTCAATATTTTGTAGATGATGATGGTGATGGTGACTTTAAGTTCAAAAGACAATAGGATTACCCCCTCCCAATAGGGGTGCAACTTGGGTCAAGTTGGTTCGGGTTTGAGCCAACCCGGAACCGAACCAAAATAGTTTGGTTCTACCATATTGACACCCAAACCAACCCGACTTGGGCATAGACCCGAACCAACCCAACCCACAGGTCCCACACTAAGGTCGGGTTGGTTCGGGGGCGGGGCAGTTACCAGGTTGGTAGTTGGTCTAAAAAAATAATGGTCATCGGGTATTGACTTGCAAATCGGAGGTCCACGTTGGGCTTTAGAGATTAGACTTTTAGCCACCCCTTGAGTTCTCTTCGTAGTTGGTTCAACGTTAGCAAACTACTAAGGTTTACTCGGGTGCTAGTGTGATGTAGCCCAAAAGTCCAACCCGTCACATATATATGTGGCCTAATATATATGAGTTCGGTTCTCGAGTTGGGTCGGGTCTTCCCAAGCCCCAACCCAGAATCGACCCATATTTAGTCGAGTGCACAAAACTTTGAATCGAACCAACCTGTTTAGTCAAAATACCTGAACCAACCCGACCCATTTAGTCGGGTTGGGTCAGTTCTCGGTTTTACCCGACCCAAGTTGCACCCCTACCTCTCAACACCTTTAACTCCAGCCCAAATTCCTAAAAATAAGAATTATATAAATGGAGGGATTCCGACAGAAGTTATGAATAATAACTTTTCAACAAGGTAAATCATGATATTTATAGATAAAGGCCGCCATCAAACTTAAGTTTTGATCAGTTTTATGCCAAAATGATGGGAGATATATGTTATGACTTATGACCAAGGAATGATCTCATTCAAAATCTTTCATCTAAAAAACCCTGAAGCTTGTGCCTTTGGCTCTAAGCTCTAGGCTATCCTTTGAGGTTTAGCCTATTTATTTTAACTATCTTTGTCGTCTTTATAGATTTTGAAATCCTACTTATGATATGAGTCATAATTTTAACTTAAAATAAGAAATTAGGATAGTACCAAATACGAAATGTAACAAAGTTACAAGCTGGTAGGTATGACTTGTTATTGATCACTAATTATGTTTCATATTTGTCAAAAAGAAAACAAAATTAATAGATGTTGCTTGTTACTAATAGTTATCACTAATTATGTTTCATTTAACTAGAGTTGACAGATACTTGACCCTGGGTAGCATGATGTTTTCAAATCTACAGATATATTTTTGTAAATTGCAAATTGAGTACAAAATTTGGATGCTTATTAGTTGTTAACTTGTTATGTTACTTCAAAGTTGACACTTCATGCTCGTTGGTTGCTACTTGTTTTTGTTAGTCTTTTAGTACTTGGTTGTTGAATTGGCTTTGTCCTTATTACTTGTTTGGTTCTCATGGACCTCATGGCTAATGCTTACACATCATCTTACTGTTCTTACATTATCACTAGGCTATATGCTATACAAAAAATTGTGTCTCTTTTCGCTTATTGTTATTTCTATAATATTTTCTTAGATATATAACTTTTTGAATTTTTGGTACCTTAATTTTTAAAAAATTGTGAAATTCGAACCTTGGTGCTATATGGTATACAAAAAAAAATTGGTACCTTAATTTTAAATTGCCAAACTCGAAATTCTTGAAAACATAAACTTCGAACCTTGGTGCATATAAGGTAAAATATGGTCAGCACAATTTTGAATATCAAATATATAGGAGCACAAAATGCCCTTTCAAATCTTTGACCAACGGGGAGTCCAAGAAGATTAAATTCAAAGGAAACGTTTATGTAATAAAAAAAATGCTTCTCAATCTGAAAAAAGGGTAGTGAATTTAGAGATATGAGTTCTAGCATGTAGAACAAATTGAACAAAACTGTTACTCCTCAAGAGCATATCAAAAAAATTATTTAATACCAATAGCAAATGCAGATATTTAAGATTTTTAGCCCATGGTTTAGATGAAGTAGTTTTTACATAGAATCATCCCTTAAAATGGGATGTCAATGGTTTGCTAAATAAACCTGAAAAGAAAAAAGAAACTTCCTAGCCAGTTGTTGAATGCTAATGTTTTGAGCTTCTAGATGAAAATGTAATGCAGCTATAGTATTAGATGCAAAAAATACATCCACTGTTTTAAAATGTACCTATAAAAAGAGCTGCATAAGTTCCCTAGTCACTATTACTTTTCTAATTTAAAGAACGTGTGAGCAAATGAGAATTTACGTACATAGTTTTTTTTAAGCACATAGTAAAGAATTAAACAAACGGAGCAAATATAGCATAAAAGACAGCAAAAGGTAGCAATTATTGAAAAAGTACAAGGATTTAGAAATTGAAATTGTACTTTTAGCAACATAACATACCATAAGCCAAACCCGCATATGCCATTATGACCAATAATGAGAGAATCGCTCTTTGGAATTCTTTTCAGCTCCAATACAGCTGGCGGTACATAATCAAAATTAGGTAACATGAATTCCTCCAAAGTAGCACTGCAAGATTTTTTTACAATGGATATCAAATTATGATTTCATCAACAGTAATATAAGGCTGTGGATAAAGGAAGTTATTGTACAAGGAAGTGGTATTACATATGTACAAATTAACAAATAGGGTTCTGATGTGTCTTTGAAGTCAGGATTTGGTAAGCAAAAAAATTGAGATTCTGGACATTAAAATTGTAGTGGTTGAAGAATAGATATTACATCAGGTAAACATAAAAAATCTACAATATTTGGATTAAAAAACACATTTGATTTATCACGGAGAACATCAAAACTAAGTAAAATGAACTATGACAAACCCTAGAGGAAGAGGGAGAGAGACAGCTAGGGTTTGGGGAGAGAATAGAATGATCTCCATTGGGCCAATAGGCCAAGTATATATAGGTAGTACATGACAGCCTCTATGGGCGATATACGAGCATATACAATAAATACAATATCTTAACACACACACACCCTCTCAAACTTAAGGTGGATCATGCACTAAGAGTTTGCCAATCAAATACTGAAAGCGTGGCGTAGGATGTGACTTCGTGAAGAAGTCTACTATATGTCCTGCTGAAGAAACGAAGGGGAATGAAATCGTATCGGCCTCATACTCCTATTGGACAAAGTGGCAGTCAATCTCGATATGCTTCGTCCTCTCATGGAAAACCGGATTGCTAGCTATCTGAATAGCACTCTGGTTATCAAAATGAAGTGGTGTAGGCTCAGAGAACACAACACCGAGATCACCGAGAAGGCGTCGAAGGTGAACTATCTGATCATTAAGAAGATTGATGTCATTCGTAGTAGCTTCCTTTGGAAAGGTGCAGACGATAATTATGGCTCTTATTATCTGATCAATTAGGGGCAGATTGCAAATCTAAAGAGCAAGGTGGACTTGGAGTTCAGAATCTATGACTTTAATAAGGAAATGCAGGGAAGTGATGGTGGCACCTTCAAAACGGTCAATACAGTTGGGCCAAAGTTATAAAAGAATTATTTTTGGAGGTATTCGCTGATGCAAAACAAATGCAGAAAATCAGAGAAGATTTCTCCTTTCTGGAAAGGGATTTTGAAGATAGGGAGTGTCTTCCAATTCAGAAGCAAGTTGATTTTGGGCAGTGGTGATAGTATAAAATTCTGGAGCGACCAATGGATGGCTGATATTAAGCTCAGCACTCCCTTCCCTGATCTTTTTTGCCTAGCCTGGAATCAAGAAGCATCAGTAAAATCTCAATGCACGATGAAAATGGGATAACAACTTGGAATGCTAGATGGGGAGATATATTCTTCCCCATCTTGTTCCCCAACTTCAGTCTTTACTTCACATTCTACTTCAGAATGGAAGTGGTCAGCCTCTCGTAAATTCACGGTGTATTCTTTCCTAAGTTTATAAACTCTGCTGGTACAGTTCGTCTAATATCCTCGTCTCTCAGAAGGCATCTTCCCCTATGAAGACCGTGTATTCATGTGGTTGGCTTTGAAGGAAAAGATTCTCACTAGGGTGCAGCTTAGCAGGAAACATCTCGGCATTGCAGATATCTCTCGTTTTTTTTTTTTGTTGCCATAATCATGAAGATGCTAATCATTTGCTATTGCATTGCCCTTATGCTAGGAAGATCTGGAAGACCACTAAGGATAGACTCAAACTGAGCGGCCACCAACGTAATCTCTCTCTTTGTGGATGAATGTGAGACGTTCCAGAGTTCCATCTTGACGGAAGTAAGCTTAGGCCTCTGTTGTCATCACTATCAGCTTGGAAGGAGAGAAATACCAGAATTTTCAAGGGCAAATGCTACTTGAAGAGGGAGATTGCAAGTTCATATTGGTTCGAATCAAGTCTTGGATGGGAGGTTTGATGAGCCACGCTCTGCAAAAGATAAGCTCTATCCATTATATTCTTTGCTAATCTTTTGCTTCTAGGACTTGTACTTTTTAGCTTCTTCGATTGATAAAAGCCTGGGTAGCAGAATAACCCACCCCTACCCTCTATGGTTCTACCTTAGAGGGATTCCTAAAAAAATTGACTAGAAGTCTTTGTTAATTCTCTGTACAAACATCCAGTGTCAAATAGACCCTTCCAGAAGTAAAGTTTTGCAACGACATGAAATCTAGGCAAGATTTTATCTTATACAAAACACTTTTCTGTCAAAAAACTATAGATGTGTATACAACACAAGTAAATATAATAAATGAAAATAATCAAATCATCATGGATGAGAATCAGCTTTTATGATGAGCAGGAGGGAAGCATAGTAATCAAGCTTGTAACACATTCCACTCAAAAAACAATTCAGTAAAACATTATGTCTGCTTTTGACCATTAGTGCAAGATGCTTTTGTAGGACAGTAAAGAAAATTAATAAAGAGATTAAAGAGCAGTGCACGCACACAAATGAGAGGAGCCAAAAACCCATAAATAATAAGCTATAAAAGTCAAAGATGGTGGAGCAATTAAAATTAGTATATCAAGTTTTTTGGGAGTACAGGACTAATAAAGAATTTCAAAATGGAGAACCAGTACCTAAATTTGCCAATGCAACCAAGTGAAAAGTAAACTTCAAAACAGTGCATGCCCTCCAAGATCAGAAGTTAGGTTAACTATGAAGTCTTTGACTAAAAACAATGTTAATGTACAAAATGTAGGGGCTCGGAGTAAAATAAATTCTTAATATATACCTCCATGTGCAGTTCATTATCCAAACATGCAGTCTCCCGCTCGCTTCAGCAGCAATAAGATAATTTGGTTCGCAAACTAATATACAAGAAATTCTCTCATTTGTTGTTAACTTGGCCATGGGTGAAAGGTAGCCAAACTTTATACATGCAACCTTTACAGCATTTTCCTTTGCACAATCCGATCTGCAAGTAGAGCACAAACAATTGATATTTTGTTCCCTGAGAATGTACATGATTAGTTAGCATAATAGCATCATTAATCAATAGTCATGAAGCAAAAAAATATGGCTATCCACAATATCAAGTAGATTGTGCTTAACCTGCAATGAGGTGCTTTTATGCTATTAAGAAAAACAAGAGACTGCCCATCAGGAGTGAACTGTATCCCAGATCTTTCAAATGGTACCTGCAAGAAGAAAATGGAAATTTAAGTTCAATTCAAAATTACTGGAAATTAGTACATTATCCTAAGCACGTCATCAAAACATATTATCCACGAAGATACCTACGTTTCCATCACAGGAGCCGCTCAAAAGAGGCAAAACAAGTGATGTGTAACCAAGAAAGGAAGGGCAATTCTCCCTCAACTCATTATTAGGAACCTTATACACAAAAATGTTTCTATCCCTGCCCTCATAAAGGCCGCACAATACACAAATCCGTAAACCACCCTCCTTTGAGCTTAACCAAATAAACAAAACAGGGTATGGATGCAAATAGCATCCAACAAGCTCCAGACGGCCCCCTAACTCCTTATTTGAGTTTGCCTCTTCAATTGAAAAACCAGTTAAACAATTTTTCTGGTGTGGCTGAGTATCAGAAAGATTCTTATAGTAATTATCAGTGGTCGACTTCATGATTAAGTTTTCATCTGAACAAGAAAAAGCTTTCAAGGCTTGGTTTCTGCTGGGATCAGAGATATCCTTTCTCCACTCCACAGGTACACTAGGAGCATCCATAATATTCTTTTTGAAGCATGAAACGGAAGAATCGAGGAAGTTAGAAGCTTTTCTATCCTCAGTGACATTCCTAACCCATCCTTGATTTTCAGTAACATCTGCTGCAACACTGAACATGGCAAATTCTGGCACGGAGACATTTTCGACCACGTCCAACAGATGCTTTTTATCAACCTTGACTTCATTGGAAACTGGTATCTTTATTATTGCATCATTACCCTTATTTGTGGCTTGACCATTTTCTGCTGTGGGTGATGACACGGGCACAATATATGCATTGGGAACATTGTCAACATTGAGGTTCCTGAAAATTATACTTTCTGAAAGTGGAATATTACATTTACCGTAAGAGAGAGGTGAGTGCAGAATAATCCCTTCCTTGAAACTGTCAGAAGACGGACCTCCAGGCAGAAGTACTGAATTTGGCCTACAAAAGAAAGAAGAATTGCCCTCCCCATTGAGCACTGCCTTACCTTCAAGTCCCACCTGTGGAATACGAAGAGCACTTACTTGGCATTTAAGATTAGCATCTCCAAAGTCTATGGCAGGCACATCAAAATTAACCAGCTCATGTGGACTAGAACTTCGAAGTTTCTTGTCAGGAGAACCATTGATACTGTAATATTGTGTGAAGATAGACTTGAGCACATCACTGCCCCCCAAATTTTCATAATTAGAACATGGAGCAGGGAGATCCTGCTCAAAATGTTCACCTTTGTGATTTCTGAGAGAAGCGTAAAGTGGCACACCTTCAAAATGTAACATTTCTTCTTCAGCATTGCATATACAGTCATCACCATTAAATTGCAAAGAACAATCATCCATGTCACAAGAAGGACGTAAGGGTGGTGTATCATCATGGTCAGGGCATGAAATTTTTTCATCAACATTTATGTGTTCGTCATTAAAGCTTTCTTCCAAAGGTTTACACTTATCAGGATGCACACAAGCTACAAGGGAATCAGATAAAAAATTCCCAACCTTATCAAGTTCCTTTGTTAGCATAACTTCTTCTTTACATTCATCATTTCCTAAAAGACAAGTAGAAGAGCCTTTGCCTCCTCCTGCATCATTAACAAGGGACTTTGAAGTATCATTATTATGTTTTATTTCACCAGAAAGTGCAGCGTCAACTTCATCAGAACCAGAAGTCAGGGGTCTCTTGGTAGTGACATCACACAAGCAATGGATATCCTCGAAGCTATCAGGAACAATAGATTTGGCATCTTTTGATATTCCACCTTCATCAAATGGCTCATTGGCCATGCAACTGCTAACAGGTGGCTCAACTTTGGTCACTTCACCTAGGGAATCAACCCCAAATATTTTATCCGGGACAATCACTTTCTCAGGAATTTTCTCTCCTAATTCTAGGGCAAGTGTTTCAGTCACAAGCTTACCTGCAGAGGCATAAACTAAGGATTAAAAAATCTTCATGCTTTTCTTTTCAAGAATAAAAATTAGCTGACAACAACAGAAATTGATGAAATATACTGAACGGGGAAATCCAATCTCTGTGCTGAATCTAGCTTTACCAAAAGAGATCAATACCTTGATATATAAAATCAGTGAGGCGGTCATTCTTAAGATTGCATTCTGCCGAGTTCGCCCCAGACAAATCGGAACAAGGATCGCGCTTAGTTTCCCGATTTTGATATCTTGACCTCCTCTTCACATAGGTGTTCTTAAGTAAAGGAACAGCTCGCGGAAGCAAAAAAGTCATCATAGACCTTGCCAATTCCTGCCCCGCTAAATCTAAATCAATCTTTTCCAAGCTCAGATTTGATGAACCAGAAGATGAACCAACCTCCTGTAGTGAATCCTTTATGTATCCTTTGGAAAGACCATCAACCGGTGTGCACGTTTCAGGGGCCATGGAATGCATGCTCTCTGAAAAGCAGTTTTCGTTTTTACTTATAAACTCATTTGGTACACTTCCGGGTATAACCTCCAATGCACAAGATGCGGAGGTTCCCAACACTGGCTCAGCTGTAACAGTCTCACTCTTCATGCTGCAGAGCCTTCCCTTATTACTCTCCAAAGTAAAACCAGCAGTATCATCTATACAAAATGCCGTTTCAATGACTAAAATAGCAGAGTACATAATGGATGCTAGATCATAAGGTCTACACTCTACAGTAAGAAACGGAATGTAAAATCAACCGAAGAAATTTCAATTTTACCTTTTAGAGTATCGCATGTGTAAGAAACACAAACATCAGAATACCATTCTGAAGCTGAGATTTCTCCGACACTGTCTTTTGGTGCTACTAAAGAGTTCCCTTTGTCCAGTTCAGCATCTGATAACCTATCAAGCTGTAAGAATCTTATTTATGTTGATGTCAAAGAAACATATCATATATTGTGAAGAAAACACCAACTCATTTTGCTTCCTCCGGATATTAACCAGCTCACTAAATCTATGAGGATTAGATCAAAGTCACATTAAAACCAATGAGAATGAATGATGTGACATGAGTAAGTTAAAGTCATGGAAATCATGCAAAAATAGGAAAAAGTAGGTGGTAGACACCTAAAATGAAGAAAAGCAGAATTACTCCTACTAATGGTCATCTTTCAGATCATTCTGTCACAAACAGAAAGTAACTATGCGAAAGGGAAAGATGTTCGAAGCAAAATGAAACAGATAGCATTAAGATAAACGACGAGCCTTTTTCCCATTTATTTGGTGTTGGTAAGTCTATCAATAGCAATAAACCCCAAACAGACCTTGACAATTAAATAAGTAACAACTTTCCAAATTTAAAACCACGTGGCTGATAAAACCGTTGTTTATCCTAAGAAACAATAAGAATCAAGCAAACATTTAAAGTTTACTCGATATAAGCAGGGACAGAGGCAAAAGTACCCTAAAATTTAAATCAGCCATTTTAACCAATATAGGTTGATGTCACCGAAAAATACACACATAGTCCAGAAATGTATTAGCAACTTATCAGCCAAAGGTGCAAGATAAATTGAGATGTATGAACAAAACAAGAATAATAAAATACTCAGCATCTGTAAGGTATATATGCATTACCATACAGCAGTAGGATTATGATGCAGAAGTGTGTACCAGTCTTTTGTCTGCATGAAAAACTCTATCCTCTGCATATGTGAGCAAATGATTTCCACGACCTGTAACCTTGCTCTTCTCATGAGAGATGACATGCTTCTCAACAATACAATCTGAATGTTCTGATCCCATCAGCAACCCATCTCTGGCATTGTCTTCCTCAACTAAAGTAGATATGCTCAAATGAAGTGATGAGGTTCTTATATCTTCATTTCTGAAGATTTTGTTTATTGAGGTTGCAGCTCCTATACTTTTATCATCATTTTGACGCTCATGATCAGCTTTGCAAAGTGTTTCATTGCTTAGAGCAGCAACACTACTTTTCAACGAGTGTTTAAGATGATGGGAAGCACTCTGGGTTGCAAGAGACCCATCTTTTGAAATGAACAACTTTTTTTCCTGAATATGCACTGTACTACTGTCTTTGGTATGAAGACAAAGCTCGCCTATTTGTTCAGAAGCACCACCCTCCACATTTTTTAGGAAATCATGGCAAATCCTTTTAGCTCTTCCTTCCTTGCTGAAACTTGTAGTAGAACTTCTACTTTTCGTACTTCTCTTTCCACTATGTTGCTTCCACAAATATGGTAGTAAATCAGGATAAACATGAGAGTCTTGCATTCTTATTTCACTATCCAACTGCAAAGCTCCATTAGAAAAACTGGAGGATGCTAAGCTCCGTTCTGCCATTCCATTGACATTTGCCACAAGCTCACGAAGAAGTCGCTGAACAAATGGATTTCTGAACCCAAAAATCTGCATGTCATGGTAAAGAGAAAGAAAGCACAATAAGAAAGCTAGGAACCAGGATATGGATCATTGTTCCTCCATATACTGCATCATAGTAAACTTACAAAGTCACACAAATAAGGGTGGAAAGACAAAGCAACAGATCTGCTCATCATTGTTTAATTAGTCAACAACATAGTGTGCATTTCAAGTTTAAAAAAGTCCAAAACAGTAGTAGTAACCCAAAGATCAAAAAGATTATTAATAAATGCAACAATACAAGGAATAAGAAGTCGATAACATTAAACATTAGGAAATTACAATGATAATACCACGTACTTTAAGATAGGATTCCCAATGAGCGTCATTAAGAAACGGTCTTGTAAGATCTATAACATGACAAAAGCAGTGTAACTGGTAAAACATACTGAATCAGGTGTGACATCAATACAAGGATAAAAGGGATATCTTTAGCACTGCAACGGCCGGCAACATCAACATGTATGGTGACCAATCGATGGGGCTGACGTATGGCGTATGAAGAAAGAGTACTGTGTAAGGGCGTGGAGAATAATAAAATATTCTGAGGTTTGTTGTGTGCCAATATTGACTGCTGAAGAATGAAATCAGCCTAAGACTTGACTGTATGCTAAGTAAAGGAACCTCTTCTATTTCCTCATTATCCTTTTGATTGGTAAGTGGTGCTTTCCTTAATATTTATAGGTTCCAAAATATCCTGCGTACCCATGAACAATTACAGAAGCAGGGAAACAGTAGCAATGTAGAGACGAATTATACTCCTATAATGTATGCCAACTGACAACTAGACCTGCTGAGATGTGATGGGAATGTATAGAAGGTACATGAGAAAACCAAAGTACGGAGAAGGGCTCAGATTTGCATTGGATAGACAAGACAGGGGAGAGGAAGACCTAAAATGATGTGGCTAGAAGCTGTAAAAAAATGTGGAAATCCTTAAAGTGACAACAGATGTTCCCTGAATAGTAAATGGAAGGATTGGCGAAGAAGAATTACTATAGGCAACCCCAAATAGTTGGGAGGGTGACAGATATTATAATAAATTGTCGACATGGGCACAGGGTTTCGTTACTAAAAGATCAAGATCACACAGATACAACACCTACACAGGATGGAGCAAAAGAACCGTGGAAGTTCACAAACTGATCATATATGTGGGATTTACTATGAAGCACAAGACGGTAATGACGACTCCTTGAAGAAATGAATATGATAATAAAAATATGCTCTCATATTCGCAAAGCCAAAGAACCGCTGCACTATATAAACAAAACCCACTGCACAATATGTACATAATGAATATATTAAGTTCATGTTTTGGCTGGTAAAAGTCAAACAACTCATGTAAATTTATCAATCAGTAGGCACATCATATATGAGTCAAAAAAGTCACAAACATTCTAGTTTTCACACTATTAAGAGAAAATTATGTAAACACTTACCTCAACCCCATCTACTTTACAAGAAAACCTCCTCCCATGCCAGTTCTTTACTTTGGGGCCACTCTTCTTCTGAAAATGATCCCAGGCAATATCAGGAGTTTGTCCTGTACATGAATCTGCATCAGTGGACGTGACCTACAGATTGCAGAAGATTACAAGGCCTTATGATTAGAGACTATAATACAGCAATATCAGGGACTAGGAGGTAAAAGAAGTTGCTTCGAAAAGTTATGGAGGAATTTTGAAAGGACCGGATCCGTAAAAGTCTGGAAAATATAAAGGACTTCCAGAAAACACACCACAAATAAAGGCCCTTTGGGGCCTTCATGAATTTCCATCCTGTATGTGCTCCCAGCATGAGTTCGAACTGCAAGATAGCCAACCGGATAAGGATAACGGTCTTTCCCCTGCAAAAGGAAATTGCATCCTTATTTATATAATTGTGCACCAACTGAACCACTAGAAACTAATGAGGAACTCTTATTTTGATTCACTACATAGTTACATAAATCAGATGAAGGATTTCACCCACACAAACATAATCAATTAGAAGTATTATTTCCCAACTTAACCTATGATCATAAATTGCTTGGAGTGCATAAATTGAGTCCACTTGGATGTTCCCCTTACTAGGAGAAAAAGGAAATGGTTACTATTTCATTTACCAGTCTTTCTGGAGGATTTTAGCATCAGTAAATATTTTCATAAACAAAATGAGGCAGTTAAATCACTGCAATGGCTTTGATCAACTAGAAATAACCAAATCCAACAACATCAAAGGCCAATAACCGTAGCAACAATACCCCTTGTGCTCGGCTCTGATACCATGTCACTAATCCCGTGCCCCCTCAAAACCAGTGGTGAGAGGGAGGGGGCAACACGGGTATATGAAGATGCGGAACTCCCACCCCTTAGCCGATGTGGGATTATCCGCTCAACAGGGTTATTGTATATATAGAGTTCAGACAAAGCAAGCATGTCGAACCCAACACCATCGGGTTGGATTACCTTTGCATGCATAAATATGAATAAGGTGATGCATCAAAAGAAAGGCATTTCAAACGGACTAGCGTCCATAACCTGAGAACAAACATAGAACGCTTTGAAATGCATAGATTGCAAAGAGAAGCTAATCGTCCAAATTGCGAATGTTTCCAGAGAAGCTCAAACATAAGCAACCCACTTTGACGCTGTCTATCTAGATTCCTCACAGAACATGCACTCATTTCCAAAAGGGGCAGTGTTTCTAGATACCAAAATCCAATCTCAGTCAGAAGAGATACAACCCCATTTGGGTTCACAATACTTTGCCTTCAACATTGACAGCTAATGCATATGAAACGCAAATGGTACGATTGAAACCCTAGAACAGAGACGGAAGAGAGAGAGAGAGAGAGAGAGATCCGAACCCTAGAGCAGCTCCAGTACTTCTTGTCCCAGGGGCCTCGATACAGGGTGCCGATTGAGGTGATCTCCAGGTCGTCTGGCGCCTCAGCGCAAGAAGAAGGATCTCCCATCGAATCGATGGAGAACCTAGAACAATGAAAAGCAAGGAGGAGAAAAGGGGGGGAGCGAGGGAAATGGGGGCCTTTTTAAAACCCTAGAACAGGGGATTTTATTCGTGCTTCCGTTGTTTACCCGCCAAATCCCAGATTAAAATGATTAACAAATAAAAAAAAAAAAGCGCCGTTGCCGGGGATCGAACCCGGGTCACCCGCGTGACAGGCGGGAATACTCACCACTATACTACAACGACTTCGTTGAAACAAAAGTGCGTAGTAATGTTATTAATTATCTAGTTGAGAAAATAAATAATAAAATAAAAATTGAACGCCGTTGCCGGGGATCGAACCCGGGTCACCCGCGTGACAGGCGGGAATACTCACCACTATACTACAACGACTTCGTTGAAACAAAAGTGCGTAGTAATGTTATTAATTATCTAGTTAAGAAAATAAATAATAAAATAAAAAAATGAACGCCGTTGCCGGGGATCGAACCCGGGTCACCCGCGTGACAGGCGGGAATACTCACCACTATACTACAACGACTTCGTTGAAATAAAAGTGCTTAGTAATATTATTAATTAGTTAGTTAAGAAAAGAATAACAAAATTAAAATTTGCACGCCGTTGCCGGGGATCGAACCCGGGTCACCCGCGTGACAGGCGGGAATACTCACCACTATACTACAACGACTTCATTAAAACAAAGTTGCTTAGTAATATTCTTAATTACCTGGTTAAGAAAATAAAAATTAAAATTAAAATTTAAACGCCGTTGCCGGGCATCGAACCCGGGTCACCCAGGTAACAGGCGGGAATACTAACCACTATACTACAACGACTTCTTTGCAGCAAAAGTGCTTAGTATCAGTCTTAATTATCTGGTTAAAAAAATAAATAATAAAATTAAAATTTGAACACCATTGCCGGGGATCGAACCCGGGTAACCCTATTGACAAGCGAGAAAACTCCCCACTATACTACAACGACTAGTGTTGGCAAGATTGTTTAATTGTTTTTTTAATTATTTAGTTAAAAAATTAAAGTGATAAAAATTAAATCAAAATTTACGCCGTTGCCGGGGATCGAACCCGGGTCACCCGCGTGACAGGCGGGAATACTCACCACTATACTACAACGACTTCGTATACATAAGCATGGCTTGTATTATTCTTAATTAGTTGTCTACTAAAAAAACCAATAGCCCTCTCGAAGTAACCCTACAGTATTTGTTTCATGCTTTTTCCATTTTGCCCCTCCTCTCCATCCATTATATGCAGAACCCTTATGTTGAATCGTATGTCGTGACAACCATTCAAGAATATTACCATTTTGCCACTAATTTATTGATTCTTATTTATCCATAAAAAATCCAAGAGCTATAAGGGTAATATGGGTCCCACTTTCGATCCTTCACTTCCTTTCCCGTCATCTATTCCTTTCCAGTTTGCCCTTCCCTTTATCAACAAAACATACGCCCCATATTTAAATCATAGGTCATTAAAACAACACCAAGGGTTTTTTGTTTTGGGTAGGGGTGGCAGTGGGTCGGGTTGAGACATGGGCATAAAGGCAAAACACCCAACCTGAACCTGACCCGTTTAATAAATGGGTCAAAATTTTAAAATCAAACTCGATCCGCCGCCTAATAAACAGGTTGACCCGACCCGACCCGTTTAACCCGTTTACTAAACGGGTCGGGTCGGGTTGGGTCAACAAAACCCATGTAAACCTGTCGGGTTTGATCGGGTTGGATCGAATTGGTTCGGGTTGGCTCGGGTCGGGTTGACACGACCCATTTGATAAATGGGTCAAGTCGGATCAATCGGGTTATAAGTACAAACCCGAACCCAACCCATTAAATAAACGGGTCAATCGGGTTGACCCGTTTATGACCCAAACCCATTTAGGCCAAACCCAAACCCGCTAACTTCTGGTCGGGTTCGGGTTGGGTCAAGGATTGCTACCCCTACGTACAGGAATGCTACCCGATTAACTTTCAGGTATGGATATGGGGTATAGGGTATAGGGTATGGGTTAGGGGTGCAACTTTGGGTCGGGTAAAACCGAGAACCGATCCAACCCGATCTAAATGAGATAGGGTTGGTTCGGTTCTAAGTTTTGTGGACCAGACTAAATGCATGTCACTACCGGATTGGTGTTCGGGTAGACCCACCCCAACCCGAGAACTGAAGTCATATATATTATACCACATATATATGTAACGGATTTGGACTTTTGGGCTACATCACACTAGAACCCGAGTAAGCGTTAGTATATAGCTTGCTAATGTTGAACCAACTACCAAGAGATCTCAGCGGGTGGCTAAAGCCTAATGCCCAACAAGGAGCTCTAGCTTGCTAGTAAATAGCTGATTGTCATTATTTTTTTAGACCAACTACCAACCTAAGAACCGGCCCGAACCAACTCGAGCTTAGTGTGTGGTTGGGTTGGTTCGGGTCTATGCCCAAGTCGGGTTGGTTCGGATTTTAATATGGTAGAACCGAACTAGTTCGGTTTGGTTCCGTGTTGACTCAAACCTGAACCAAACCGGCCCAAGTTGCACCCCTAGTATGGTTATAGGAACTCTACTTGAATAACTTTCAGGTATTGGTATGGATACTTCAATACCCATACCCAAAAGTTAAAACCCAATTGCCCTTGTAACTTGTGACTCGACCCCAACCTGAAACATCGGGTATGTTTATGGGTACAAATTTACAAGAAGCCTTCTACTCATGGCAACATACAGAAGGTCTTCTTTCCTTATCACTTCACTCGACTTCTCTTCAACTATGGATACCAATTCTATCCCGATGAACCGGCTCGTACAGATGTATCCAACCATAATTAGAACATTTCATCATCTACTACTATTTTCTACATGAAAAGAAAGCAGACATTTATCCAAAGCCAACAAAATAAGCAAGAATCTGAAAATCTCGACATCAATGAGGACATTGACTACATCAAAACATCGGATGATGAGCCAACTCAAAAGACAATTTTCAATGCCTAAATCGATCAAGTCGAGGAATCAATTACTGATATTGCTGACCTTATATATTCGGGGTATACCATAAGAGGCAAAGAAGATCGAAATAACATCTATGCCGCTTACAATACGCTTCTTGCAGCTCATTGTCGTCCACCTTATACTTGATCTATTGTGCTATTTAGTTTTGTATTAGTATGTATTATTATTATCTATGTAATCCTCTCACTGCATTTTATATTTCCAAGATAAGTGAGTAGAATTGTATCTTTCATTTAATAAATTTATCTCTTGCAAATCTTTTCAAGCACTATCATTTCAGCATAATAATCATAATCACCTAAGCGTGGGGGGAGAGTATAAAATCAAAAGCGATCAGATTGATTATTCAGGTGATCATAACTCTAACATTTATCTTTTTTTAACTGCAAAGTATCATCAATAGCATTTACACCCATCTTATACTATTTTTCATTTAGGACAATGTCATTTAAGTGTGGAATTTTTTTTTCCTAAACTATATTCTATAACGATAATAAACATTTAGTATTAGTCTCATAGCATATTATTTTTCTTAGTGATAATCAAGCATTAAAAAGTTATGGTCAGAATGATATAAAAAAATAGAAAAGAAAAGAAGTCTAAAGGCTTAACAGGAAGATCCTATATTATCAACATTTTAGATGAAACCAAAAAGCTTGGGAGTCAGGTCCGTAAGGGCATCTCAAAGCCTAATACACCATGGCCAACTGGTCAGGATATATTGATCGAAAGTCCTATATGACAAAATTATAAGTCAAAAGTGATTGATAATTGCAGCTCCCTGTCAGATATTATCAAACTTTGGATGAAACTCAAAAGGCTTGAGATTCAGGTCTGTAGGGGGCATCTCAAAGCCTAATACACTATGTCAGTTGGTCATGATGTGTTGACCGAAAGTCCTATACAACAAAAATGGGTAATTCTAGAAGGATTGACAAATCTAAATTTCTGAATGAATAAAATATTATGATATTATTTAAGATTATCACTAATACCTAAGTTAGTATAGTATGAGACTAAGTACTAAGTATCAATTGAATGTCATAACTGTACTCATGGAAGATACTTGTCTGGTAAATCAAATAAATTCAAAAAAATTATGAATATAATATTTATAACTATATTTATGTTTTTTCTACAAGATAGTCACGTTTCACGAATATTTTGAATTATGATATCACAAGTCGAAATATACTTAAGGACAAGCATCACTCAAGTATGGGGGGTGTGATCGACACTAAAAGGTGTTAATTTTAATACATTAGAGTTTACCATATATGCATAATTTCATCAAAGACGATATATACTTTGATATATATTTTTGTTTTGTAGGAAAATAAAGACACGGATAGAAAACAAACTAAAAGTAAAAGATAAAGCAAGCAAAGGAACATAAATGATTCTAAGTTCGTATCGAAACATTCTGCCTTAGCACATTGCAAATTTCATCTGAGCAAATATTCAAAATATTATAATCGTTCAATAAGACGGAGCGCACGGATTGAACCAACCGATGGCCCATAAAATTGCCAAACCACCCGAGCAATTAACGAAATCGCTCAGGCAGATTTCTAAAGTATGCATGCTGTTCGGGGATATTTTTTGCTGGTCCGTGCGGTCTACCTGCAAGAGAAAGAAAAACGTAAGAACGGCTGGCTCCCTTAGGAGCGCAGACCCTCCGACGCTCAAGTCAATCTCAGGTGCTCAATGGCGAGCTATAGTAGACGAAAGTGGAAGGGATGAGGGTTTCCAACCTGTACTCTGGAGCCTGGGGGTGGGCATTTATAGACATTGGCGACCTACCGTTGCCCGACACGTGGAGATTCTTTCCAGCGCCTTCTAGACCCCCATGTTCTGGCTCGCGTGGGTCTCTGACGGTCCTTGGTACTCGCGCCCCTGACATTCTTTGTCGTCGAGCCTGCCAAGCGGTTTGAGTGGGTAAGAGCATCTTTCTTGTTGCTGCCAGGTGGTTATTCTGGAATATTCAAGTCTAGGAGGTCTCGAAACTGACTCCGACGGGCTTCCGTGAACTACAATTATCCACGTAGCTTCAGCGGGGTTTCGACACCTGGCAACCCTTATGCCTCTTTACTGGGGCGACCTCAGGGAGGAAGCAAGGGCGAGCTTGCCCTCCGTCGTTCCGTCTTTTCCATACCTATCAAGAGTCGGACCTCGCAGGAGCGACCTCTTCGATAAACAGGGGTCTTGGCGAGCTTGGGCGAGCTCCTGAGCGAGCTAAGGCGAGCTCCTGAGTGAGCTGGGGTCGAGCTCCTGTGCGAGCTGGGGGGCGTCTGTGGTGCCGGCGTCTTTGTATGCATGACGGTCTAACTCCCGCTGCCACTACAAGCGAGCTCCCGTGCGAGCTTGGCGAGCTCTTGTGCGAGCTTGGCGAGCTTCGGTGCGAGCTTGACGAGCTCCTGTGCGAGCTTGGCGAGCTCCTGTGCGAGCTTGGGCGAGCTCCTGAGCGAGTTTGATTGAGCTCTTGGGCGAGCTCCTGAGCGAGCTTGATCGAGCTCCTGAGCGAGCTCTTTGCCTAAGGCCCCGTCAGCCCAATGTGGATCTCGCTCCCTGTCAAGATGATTTGGTGAGCACGGGGGGGGGGGGGGGAGGGCGAGTTCCCCACCCCTTGGAATCCTGGGGTCTATGAGATCCGCAGGCAAGGGCGAACTGGTGTCGAACGCGCGGAGCTAGGGGCGGGCTTTGGGCGATCTAGGAGGCGAGCTCATACGGGTAAGGGCTCCAACTCCTGGACGGACTTCAGCTACCCCCAAGATTACCCCCTCCTGAGGGAGCGACCAAGGAGACTTTGACGCTTGCTCAGGAGTCTTATTGCACACGCCGGTCGGACTGGGAGCACCAGTCACGAGCGATCTCCTTCCTGTGCGAGCTTGCCACACGCGGCCAGGGTCTGCTTCGGGCGAGCTTCGGGCACCTGCCGTGGGCGATCTGCGCCGAGAGTTTTGACACCCAGTATTTCACAAACGCCGGGCGGGCCGGGAGCATCAGCCACGAGCGATCTCCTTCCGGTGCGAGCTTGCCACACGCGGCCAGGATCTGCTTCGGGCGAGCTTCGGGCACCTGCCGTGGGCGATCTGCGCCGAGAGTTTTGACACCCAGTATTTCACAAACGCCGGGCGGGCCGGGAGCATCAGCCACGAGCGATCTCCTTCCGGTGTGAGCTTGCCACACGCGGCCAGGGTCTGCTTCGGGCGAGCTTCGGGCACCTGCCGTGGGCGATCTGCGCCGAGAGTTTTGACACCTAGTATTTCACAAACGTCGGGCGGGCCGGGAGCATCAGCCACGAGCGATCTCCTTCCGGTGCGAGCTTGCCACACGCGGCCAGGGTCTGCTTCGAGCGAGCTTCGGGCACCTGCCGTGGGCGATCTTGTGACTGGGGTATCGCTCCAAATCTCCGACGGTCGTTTCATCTTAAATGCGGTGCGAGGCTCGATGTCGATACAATGAATCTCATCATGAGATCCCGATCGGTGCGAGACACGTGTTTCCTTCTCATTTGCTCCTCTTTCTGTCAGTAAAGGACAGCGTGGGTGCCGGCGCAGCCTTCTCCACGCGTGGTCCACGTGGCGCCTTGTTACTGGAAAGAAGCGAGTCGTCGCTTCAACAACCGTCACATCGTCTCGTCAGGCGCGCTCGGGCATTAACTGCGGCCCGATTCACCCGCCTCTTGCCTGCCTATAAATAGGAGACGGGGGGGTTAATTTCCTTCCGTGCAAACAAAGAAACAGCTCTCCCTTCTCCCTGATTTCACGCTAGCTCGCTCTTTCTCTTTCCCTCATGGCCTCCGCTGCCGACGTCGCTGCTGCTGTTGCTGCTGCTGCCGCCGCCGCCCAAGCTTCTGAGCCCGCCGCCGAGAGGGCGGTGGTCTGGCTGCAAAACCCTGTCGGGGTGCCCGTCGGGGACAATATCCGAGCGACGATCGATCTCCCTCGGGAGATCCTCGTCACCGAGATGCCACTCACGGGGAGGCCACCCCAGGGCACAGTAGTCTCTGTCGGGCTGCTGTGGTCCGGGCTGCGGTTCCCTCTGAGTCATCTCGCCGGGGAGCTCCTGGAGTTGATGGGGCTTTGCCCCGCCCAACTCTCAGGAAACTTCTGGGGGATACTCTACGGGCTGTCCCAGCTGGAGACCGCCCTGAAGGTGAGGATCCCACTAAGCTACTTGCTCAAAAAGTGGCTCCTCAAACCCGGGCCGGTCTTCAGCACCGCAGGCTACGGCTACTTTTACCTTGCCGGGCGGCCTGGCGAGGTGCTCCCCTTCTCCGCCATCGAGAACAAGGACCGCCACTGGAAGGACTATCCTTTCGTGGCGGTCGGCGACTGGCGCGGGTGGCACAGCGGAGTCCCGACTCACCCTGGGGTTCCTGCGACGGCGGTCTTCCGGGAGATCTCTTTCTTCCGAACGGGGAAGAAGAAGTGCATCGCGCCTGATCGAGAGCGATCTCTGGACAAGGCGTTCCTCCACTACCTCGGGGGGCGAACCCCGGAGAAGATCACCGCCCCGGACTTCGCCTTCCAGCTGAAGGACGGGAAGACCGGCGCGATTCTGCCCAAGCAGAAGGTCGTCCGGAAGAAGAAGGACGCCCCTCTTCCCTCCGAAGGGACCAGCAAGGGGGCAGGGAGCTCGGGGGGTAACCCCCGCAAGAAAGTGGTCCGTAGGCGGGCATCGCCCATCCGCCTCAACGACCCCGACACAATGGAGATGCTCCGCGAGGAAGCGGCCTCCGCGCCTCCACCACCTCCTCGCCAGGACGCCGGCCCAGGTCAGCCACCTGCCCCACCTCCTATTGTTCACCGCAAGATTCAATTGGTCGAGCCCGACGACCCGAACGTCGACCTCCCGCTAACCATGGCGGAAGTCGAATCCGGGATGGCTCAGATATTAATGGGCAACTTCCCCGGCGATCTGACCGTCCCTCTCCGTGTAGCAGTACTGACGCCGGAGATGGAGGCCCGCGGGAAGAAGAAGGCCAAGCGCGCGAGGCCCGCGCCTTCGAACGCCCAGGCGGAGCTACGGCGAAAAGCACTGGAGGAGGCGGGCTTGGACTCGGGCCCGATTGGACGGACTCCGAGGAGGAGGCATCGGGCTCCGAGGAGGAAGAGCCCGCCCCTCAACCTTCCCGGGCGGAGCCTGCCGCTTCCGCCCAAGTGGAGAAGCCCCCGGCTCCATCAGCTCCCGCACTAGGGGCGGGATCGAGCGGGCAGGAGCTTCCACCTCCCGCCGCCGGGGTAGGGGTCCAGCAGGGCGAATCCAACGCCACCGCTGCGACCTCTTCGCCGGCAGCAGCTCCAGCGCCCGCCCCTCTGGCCTCGCCTCCTGCAAAGGACCAGGAGGGAGCAGGCTCCCAGCAGGGCCTGGGGGACCTGGTCTACAGGTCCCCTAGCTTTGTAGACATTGGCTCCGACTCCGAGTCCTCCAGCTCGGAGTCGGAGGCCAAAGGGGCCAGGGCGGACCCTCCGAGCCCGCCAGCAGCCGGAGCTCGCTCGGGGGAGGTGCCAGCCACCACTCCTTCTCCCGGCGCGCCTCCTCCTACCGAAGCTCCGGGGGGTCCCAGCGCGGGCTCCTCTGCGGAAGAGGGGAGGGCGCCCTACTACGTGCGGCAGCTGCTGGGCTGCAACGTCTTCGCCCGAGCCCCCTTCGCTTCCATAAGCGAACGTCTGGCCGAGGTACCTCTTGCTCTCTCTACCCTTACGCCAAAAATGTTAATTTTCGCTAACTTTTTTATCTTCCGTATACAGGCGGAGAAACAGAGCCAGGCACTGGCCGCGGAGGTCGCTGGGGCCGGGAAAGCGCTGGCCGCCTTGTTCGACGATTCCCTTCGGGGGTCCGAGCACAAGGTGGACGAGCACATTCACGAGCTCCAGCGGGCTTCGCACGCCGCGGCGTTGAAAGAGGCGGAGGAGCTTCGGCAGAGGGTCGCGACCCTTGTGTCGGGCATGGCCGAGCTGGAGACGGCCCAGCTCAAGACCTCTGACGACCTCCGAAAGGTCACGGCGGAGCGGGACGAGGCTGTGACCACCAGAGAGACCGCCAGGAAGAAGGCGGCTGAACTTCAGGGCGAGGTCGCTGCTCTGAAGGCAAAGATCGCCGCCATGAAGGAGACACACGCCGAAGGCCTCCGGGCTCAACAAGGTCGCCTCCAAGCTCAGCTGGACGATCTCCTCAAGAAAGGCGCCCTGGTCGCTGTGGAAAAATACAAGACCGAGAGGTCGAAGAAACGACGCCGAGGAGATGACAGCGGGGCAGAGACCAGCAAGCCTTGAGCTCGCAAATTTTGTAACTTTTCGTTTTGATCAATAGAATCTTCATCTTTTTTAGCCTCGCCCTCTGTATTTTATTCTTCTGTATTTCTTTTCTTTTTCTGCGAGCCCGCTCATGGGTCTGCTCCAAAACCTTTCGCAGCGGCCTTGAGGGTCTTACCCCGGGCGAGGCAACTAATTCGATTCAACCATTTTATTTTAAAATATATGCAAACGAAAAACTCGGCATGCTCGCTAAAACTCGATATAATCTCTGAGCCCGGAAAACGATAACCGAACCAAATAACTTCGAAAATTTCCCTACACTCAGAGACTTAAATCATTTTTATTTTTGAAGGAAACTAATAAGTGCTAGCTGCCCCCTGCCCGGTTAAATTCTCTCGAAGGTCCTGTTCACTGGACATGCCCTTAGAGGGGTTACCACGGGAAGTTCGGGCTACCTGAAAGGGTGGTCGCCCTTCTCATATTTCCCTAGTTCACGCCAGTATGCTTTCGTTCATGGCAGGTGAACGCGAAGGATCCGGGTTAGGTTTTGAGTCCTTGAACAGCGGACTACCCTGGAAATCTCAAGGTCGCTTGTTTGCGGCCTCTGAGGATTCCGGTCTTGCTTTAAGTCCGCACAACGGCGGACTGCCCCGGGAATCTCAAGGTCGCCTACTGGCGGCCTTTGAGGATCCCGGTCTTGTTTTAAGTCCGCACGACGGCGGACTGCCCCGGGAATCTCAAGGTCGCCTACTGGCGGCCTCTGAGGATCCCGGTCTTGCTTTAAGTCCGCACGACGATGGACTGCCCTGGGAATCTCAAGGTCGCCTATTGGCGGCCTCTGAGGATCCCGGTCTTGCTTTAAGTCTGCACAACGACGGACTGCCCCGGGAATCTCAAGGTCGCCTACTGGCGGTCTCTGAGGATCCCGGTCTTGCTTTAAGTCTGCACGACGGCGGACTGCCCCGGGAATCTCAAGGTCGCCTACTGACGGCCTCTGAGGATCCCGGTCTTGAATTAAGTCCGCACGACGGCGGACTGTACTTTTTCGTAGATCACGCGTGCTCTTGCTACGTCGAGCTCCCGGACTGAATTCCTTGGTGAAAACGCCATCGTTCATTCATAACTTCTTCAGAAAAAAAAATGGCTTACAAAACAACTGGTCTTATACGTAAATTTTTCGGAGGTGCAAGGCATTCCAAGGTCGCTCTAACAGGTCGCCTTCAGCGGTCATCAACTGGTAAGCCCCCGAGCCTCGCGCTTCGCGTACTATGTAGGGGCCTTCCCAGTTCGCCGCGAGCTTCCCTGCATTAGGCTCTTGTGTGTTTGCGAACACCTTTCTCATTACCAAGTCTCCGGCTTTGAATGCTCGATGGCGGACTCTTTTGTCGTATGCACGCTTCATTTCCTGCCGGTACCCGGCGAGGTGCAGGTTGGCGCGCTCTCGTCTCTCTTCGAGCTGATCGAGGGAGTCGACGAGCAGTTTGTCGTTGTCGACCTCCTCCGCCGCAAGCCTTCTTTTCGTGGGCAGCTCGGCCTCTACGGGCAGCACGGCTTCGCAACCATAAGTGAGACTGAAGGGCGACTCGCTAGTTGAGCGACGTGGAGTGGTGCGATAGGCCCACAGGACTCCATCGAGCTCCTGCTCCCACATTCCTTTTTTTCCCTCCAGCCTTTTCTTGAGGTTGTCTAGGATCACGCGATTCGTGGCCTCGGCCTGCCCGTTGCTTTGCGAGTACCTTGGAGACGAAAACCTCATGTCGACTCCATACTGAGCACAAAAGTTCTTGATCAAGCGATTGTCGAACTGTCGACCGTTGTCGGTGATAAGTATTCGGGGCAGACCGAAACGACAGAAGATATTCTTCCAAAGGAAGTCTTTCACCTGCTTTTCACCTATCTTAGCTAGCGGGACCGCTTCCACCCATTTGGTGAAGTAGTCCGTAGCCACTAAGATGAATTTCTTTTGCCGGGCTGATACGGGGAAAGGTCCCACAATGTCCAGTCCCCATTGCTGAAAAGGCCAGGGGCTCGCCAGGGGATGCAGCTCTTCCGCGGGCATGTGATTTGTCGTGGCGTGCTTCTGGCATTGGATGCAGCTTTGAGCGATCTTCAAAGCGTCTTGCTCCAGAGTGGGCCACCAATATCCTTGCCTCCGTACTTTCGCAGCCAAAGACCGCCCGCCCGCGTGGTTTCCCAGCTCGCCGGAGTGAATGCAATTTAAAACCTCTTCGGTTTCGGGGTGCTCGATACAACAAAGATTTGGCCCGCCGAAGGATTTCCTAAAAAGACAATCCCAGCGAATGAGATAGCGACCAATGCACTTCTCCATACGCCGAGCTTCTTCTCTGTCTTCCGGGAGCTTGCCCTTCATGAGAAAACTGATAATAGGCGCGATCCATCCGCCTGGTGACACATCGGCCGATACTTGGTTTACAGCGGGCTCTGCTACTTGGAGCCGAGACTGATTTTGGACTTCGATGAAAATCTGGCGAGCTTCCCATCCTCATAGCAGGGAGGCGGCATTTGCCAGCGTGTTAGCCCGCCTGTTATCGGCTCGAGGAATTTGCTCGAAGGAGATCTTTTTGAACTCCGCGGCCTTTCCTTTTACCAGATCCACGTAGCCCGCCATTCGCGTATCCCGGGAGGCATAATCTCTGTTGATTTGACAAATGATCAGCTGGGAGTCGCTGAAAACCCTCAATCGTTTGGCGCTTACTTCTTGAGCGAGCTCTAGATCAGCCAGCAGCGCCTCATATTCTGCCTCGTTGTTGGTAGCAGCGAAATCCAGCCGGACTGATTTCTCAAGAAGTACCGACTGGGTGATCAGTGCGACCCCTATCCCGGCCCCCGAAGCGTTGGAGGATCCATTGACGAATAATTCCCAGCCCGCCATCTCTGGATGCTTAGTTGGAGGAAGTTCGCCTTGGTTGTCCAAGAACCTCGCCTTCCCAGGGTGTGCCTCAGTTGGCTCATCCTCCTGGTACTGGACCGGTTCTTCTATGGGGAAGTCCACCAAGAAATCGGCGAGAGCCTGCCCTTTGACAGCAACTCGAGGGACATACTCCAAACCATAGGCAGCGAGCTCGGCGGACCATCGATAGAGCCTGCCGGCAACCGAGGTCTGGAGAGCGCGCTCTTCAGAGGGTGCTCCGTGATGACTTTGACAGTGTGCGCCGAGAAGTAGGGGTGAAGCTTTCTCGCGGTAAGGACCAAGGCTAATGCGACCTTCTCGATTGGTCGATACCGGAGCTCGGCGGGAAGCATTGTGTGGCTTACAAAGTAGACAGGCCGCTCTATCTTCGCTTCTTCGACCACGAGGACCCCGCCCACCGCGTTCTCGGTAACCGCCAGGTACACGCCCAGGTCGGTGCCATCCTTAGGCACCGCTAGGATTGGCGGGCTTGCCAGATAGTCCTTGATCTTTTGAAAAGCGCGCTTACACTTTTCGTCCCAACAAATGCTCGCCCCTTTTCGAAGTAGCTCGAAAAGAGGTCGGCAATTATCGGAGGATTTGGAGATGAACCGATTGAGCGCGGCGATTCGCCCGCTCAGTCTCTGGACCTCCCACCGGGTTCTTGGTGCGGGCATTTCTACAAGTGCTCGGATTTGCCCAGGGTCGGCCTCGATCCCCCTGTGGGTGACCAGGTACCCTAGGAATTTCCCAGAAGTTACCCCGAATGAGCACTTTGCCGGGTTTAGCCTCATTTGGTATTTTCTCAATACTTCGAAGATTTCGCGGAGATCAGCAACATGCCCTTCTCGCTCTCGACTCTTTACCAGGAGGTCATCTACATAAACTTTGACATTTCTGCCGATCTGGTCTTTAAACATCTGAGTGACTAACCTTTGGTAAGTCGCTCCCGCGTTCTTCAGTCCAAACGGCATTACCCGATAGCAGAAAAGCTTCTGGTAGCCCGCCCCCGAATAGAAGGCGGTCTTCTCCTGATCTTCGACGTGGAGAGGTATCTGATTATACCCCGAATATCCGTCCATAAAAGATAAGGCCCGGAACCCGACAGCTGCGTCGACCAGCGCGCCTATTCGCGGGAGGGGAAATCCGTCCTTCGGGCATGCTTTGTTAAGGTCGGAGAAATCGATGCACACTCTGACCGCTCCGCTCTTCTTGGGCACTGCCACGATGTTGGAGATCCACTCGGGGAAGTGCGCCTCGCGTATAAAGCCAGCTCGCTCTAGCTTGTCTATCTCCGCCGCCACTGCAATGGACTTCGCAGCAGGTATGTGCCGAGCTTTTTGCTTGACCGGCGGGAATTCTTTCATGGTGTGCAGACAATGACAGGCGACCTCCGGGTCAATCCCTGGCATGTTCACGAAGCTCCAGGCGAATACGTCACGGTATTCCCTGAGTATATCGGTTAGGGCCAGGACCTCGCCCTTAGTTAGCGAGGTCCCGAGATGGACGATCCTCGGTCCGTCCTCACCACCGATGTTGACTTCTTGCAGCGGCTCGGCAACGGGAAAACTTCCTCTCTGGGATCCCGAAAGGCGACCCTTCTCCTCGAGCTCAAAATCCACACCGCTCCCACCCGGGGGTGAAGTAGGGGATTTAAGCGAGGAGACCTCTCTCGGGCTTTGGAGGAGCCCGCTCGAGGTGGACGCTAATTGCTAGGAGGGCGCGGGCCTCTTGGCCTCATCGACCTCCACATCTGCGAGGTGAAAGACGTCCTGCTCGCACCTGGTAGCAACGATCTGGTCTCCTCGAATTACCACGACCCCTCCGATGGTGGAAAACTTGAGGGCCTGGTGATTAGGCGAGGACACCGCTTTCATCTGCCTCAACCAAGGTCGCCCTAGGATGGCATTGAAAGCGGACTGCCCATCCACCACCGCGAAACGGACTTGACGTACCTCCGGGCCCGCCGTTACGGTGAGGGTTATCTCCCCTACCACCTTAGCGACCTCGCCGGTGAAACCGGTGAGCGAGCCCGTTGAGGGAGACAAGTCGACTTGTCTCAATCCCATTCACTGGAAGGCCGACAAGAACAGGATGTCTACGGCACTTCCTGGGTCAACCAGGACCCGCCTTACTTCGATGTTTGCCATCATAAGGCGTATGACGAGGGGATCATTGTGGGGGGTAACAACCCCAGCCATGTCCTCCTCCGAGAACCAGATAAAGTCTCGGGCTTCTACCCTTGGCGTTTGGAGCAACACAGGGGTTAAAGAAACGGAGAATACCTTCTGAGCCCGCTCCATCTCTCTAACTTACCGGCGAACCTCGTTGCTGGATCTTGGGCCGTTCAGGCACCCGCTGATGGTGTGACAGACCGCCGGTCCTCCCGGGGGAGGGGGAGGCAGAGCGGGCTCAGCGAGCCCTGGGTGGTCTCCTTCTCGAGGAGCTCGCGCGGGGATCACTTCGAATCTCCTTGGGGGCGAGATGAACTGATCCAAATGGCCTTGGGCGACCAAATCCTCCAGGTGGTTCTTCAGAGCCCGGCATCTATTGGTGTGATGCCCGGGACTGCGATGAAAGGCGCACCGCCGCGTATTGTCGGTAGAGCCGGGCTCCCCGACCTACAGGGGGGGTGGATACTGAAAGAAAGGTTCATTCCGGATTTGGTGAAAGACTTGCCCTGGCGAGTGGGTTAGCACGGTGAAATCCCGCTCCCCGGGTCCCGGAGGCAGGCGCCAGTTTGCCAGCCTTCTAGCGACCACCGTGGGGGTTTCAGCGGGCTGTACGGCAGGAGCTGTTGGCGATCCGGGCAAAGGTACTGCCGGTGGCACCTCCCGCCTCTCCACGGCTTTAACGGCGAGAGGTCGCAGAGCTGGAGGAGGTCGCTGCTCGACTGCCTTCCCCTTCCGGTCTAACACCGCATCTTTGAGCTTGATATGTTGCTGGACAAGGGCGAAGAGCTCGACCATCGTGCGGGGGTCTTTGATCACCAGCGCGTCGTGAAGTTTGCTTCCCTCGGGGAGGGCGTTCCGGAAAGCGCTCACCGTCGTGCGATCTTGACCGACCACGTCCTCCAGGGCAAGGTAGGCGCTTCGAAAGCGCGTTGCGAAGCTTCGAAGGGTTTCACAGGCTCCCATGGCCAAGGTAAAGAGGGACTCGATCCTCTTAGGGGGTTGCCTGTTGCAGCGGTACTGCTCCAGAAACAATCTGGAAAGAGTAGGGAAATCTGGAATGGTGCCCGACGGCAACTTGTGGAACCAGTTTAGCGCCGAGCCCGTCAAGCTACTCGGGAAAGCCCGGCACAAAACATGATCTTGGTCCAGGAAAAATAACAGCTTCCGGTAAGCCAAGAGATGGTCGACTGGATATTACGATCCATCGAACAGTACAAACTTGGGCGGGGTCCAATGATGAGGGAAACCTCCTTGGTGCACCTCACTCGTAAAGGGCGAGCTGCCTCCGTGGGCGGCGAGGTCCTCCAGCAGGTCAACCGTCGCGTTAGGTCGCTGCCAGTGCCCGGGGAAAATTCCCAGAGGCGGCTGCGCAGGCCCTATGCGGTCATGTACTCTCCCTCGGGGTCCTCCCTCTTGGCGACCTAAGGGGGTTTCTGCGGAGTGACCCTCTCGTCGTCGATCTGCGGGTTCTCTTGGTACGACAGTGGGTCGATGAGAGGCGGTTGCCTCGCGAGCTCCGTGTGGCAAAGCCACCGCGGGCTCCTTCCCCCGTCGCCGATGGCACGGGTCGCGGTCTCTCTCCAGAGATCTCGCCTCATATTCATCTGAATCGGCGCTTCTGTCGCGGCGTCGGGGAATGGTTGCGTGCGAGGTCGCCTTGTTGCTTGACCGCTGGGTCACCAGCCTTTGCAATCTTGTAAGCGGGGTTTCCGGCACCCCGCACACGACCGCTCTCTCGACCGGGGGCTCCCGGTGGGAAACCTGCCGAGCCGGAATGGTCATGGGCGGGCGCGATGTTGAAGCTGGTGGTCACACCGGAGATGCCGTCTTCGTCGGCCCGGACCGTCGGCTGGCCGCCGGAACCTGGCGCAGTCGCGTCAGTTCCTCCAACATCGCTCGCTGATTGGCCAACACCTCCAGCAGGAGCTGGTCACTGAGAGGGACAGGGGGTTGAGGGGTCTCAGCAGGAGGTTCGCTGCGTGCAAACCTCGCACGGGTCCTCGGTCGCCTATGTCCCCTCGTCGCCGGAGCCATCTTTAGGTTACGAGAGCCCCCGGCGTTCAACCGCGTGGTCGTGGGCATCCTCGCAGGAACCAGTCGAAAGATCCCACAGACGGCGCCAAATGTTCAGGGATATTTTTCGCTGGTCCGTGCGGTCTACCTGCAAGAGAAAGAAAAACGTAAGAACGGCTGGCTCCCTTAGGAGCGCAGACCCTCCGACGCTCAAGTCAGTCTCAGGTGCTCAACGGCGAGCTATAGTAGATGAAAGTGGAAGGGATGAGGGTTTCCAACCTGTACTCTGGAGCCTGGGGGTGGGCATTTATAGATATTGGCGACCTACCGTTGCCCGACACGTGGAGATTCTTTCCAGTGCCTTCTAGACCCCCACGTTCTGGCTCGCGTGGGTCTCTGACGGTCCTTGGTACTCGCGCCCCTGACATTCTTTGTCGTCGAGCCTGCCAGGTGGTTTGAGTAGGTAAGAGCATCTTTCTTGTTGCTGCCAGGTGGTTATTCTGGAATATTCAAGTCTAGGAGGTCTTGAAACTGACTCCGGCGGGCTTCCGTGGACTACAATTATCCACGTAGCTTCAGCGGGGTTTCGACACCTGGCAACCCTTATGCCTCTTTACTGGGGCGACCTCAGGGAGGAAGCAAGGGCGAGCTTGCCCTCCGTCGTTCCGTCTTTTCCATACCTATCAAGAGTCGGACCTCACGGGAGCGACCTCTTCGATAAACAGGGGTCTTGGCGAGCTCCTGAGCGAGCTAAGGCGAGCTCCTGAGTGAGCTGGGGTCGAGCTCCTGTGCGAGCTGGGGGGCGTCTGTGGTGCCGGCGTCTTTGTATGCATGACGGTCTAACTCCCGCTGCCACTACAAGCGAGCTCCCGTGCGAGCTTGGCGAGCTCTTGTGCGAGCTTGGCGAGCTTCGGTGCGAGCTTGGCGAGCTCCTGTGCGAGCTTGGCGAGCTCCTGTACGAGCTTGGGCGAGCTCCTGAGCGAGTTTGATTGAGCTCTTGGGCGAGCTCCTGAGCGAGCTTGATCGAGCTCCTGAGCGAGCTCTTTGCCTAAGGCCCCGTCAGCCCAATGTGGATCTCGCTCCCTGTCAAGATGATTTGGTGAGCACGGGGGGGGGGAGGGCGAGCTCCTGGGCGAGTTCCCCACCCTTTGGAATCCTGGGGTCTATGAGATCCGCAGGCAAGGGCGAACTGGTGTCGAACGCGCGGAGCTAGGGGCGGGCTCTGGGCGATCTAGGAGGCGAGCTCATACGGGTAAGGGCTCCAACTCCTGGACGGACTTCAGCTACCCCCAACACATGCTTTGATAAGGAGGTGGGGAAAACTTCAAGCCCTTACTTCTCAGGTCTATAAAGGATCTTAAATCAGAAGTAACCAAGATGAACTTTTTGAAAAAAAAAATAGCATTGCTTAAAGGTTGGATCAAGAGTGAACTTGGGTATCCCAAGTAACTCCGATAATCATTGGTGTGATCATTCATATCTATTGTTGTGTCCAATCAAAGTGTGGTATTCTAAATTATTCTAGGGTTTCAAGGGAATAGTGATGTATTTGTCAAACTTTTTCAATGACAATAATCACTATTCCTTTCAAATTAATGCATGATTTGAGTCTTCTTCTACTTAAAGTTGATTACTTGTATTCTCATTGTATTTGTGACAGTGATATGGCTATAATATGAGACTTATTATATAGGTTGTGTGGAAAACCCTCTTATATAATTATCATGCATAATTTTAATATACGGTTGGAACGTATCAGAAGGCACATAGTGAGACCCTTAGAGGGTATTTTGGGAAAGAGTACTTGATTCATATATAATTTACTTATGGTTGTCGAGTGGTGTTCCTGAGAAAATAGGGAGCGATTTTGGCTCCCCAAATATAGAGAGTTTGGCAGCGATCTTAAAAAAAAGAGGCATATGGCGAGACTCTTAGAGGGTATTTTTGGGAGTAGTCTTCGATATGTATATAATTTACTTATGATTGTTGGGTGGATGTCCTAAGAAAATATAAAATGATACTGGCTTCGCAAATACAAGGAGTATGTTAGCGATTTCAAAAATAAAGAGACACATGATGAGACTCTCAGAGGGTATTTTGGGGAGGAGTACTTCATTTATATATAATTAACTTACTATTGTCGGGTAGGGGATATGAGAAAATAGAAAGCAATTTTGGCTTCCAAAATATAAGGAGTCTGGTAGCGATCCAAAAAACAAGAAGGCGCTTGGAGGGTATTTTTTTAATGAGTGCTCGCTTTATATATAATTTAATTATGATAATCAGTTAGGGGTCCTGAGAAAATAAAGAGTGATTTTGGCTGTCCAAATATAGGGAGTCTAGTAATGATCCCAAAAAAAAATACATATGGCAAGGATCTTATAGAGGGTGTTTTAGGGAGGAGTGTTCGTTTTATATATAATTTATTAATGATTATCGTATATGATTCCTAAAAAAATAGGGAATGATTTTGGCTTCTTAAATATAGGGAGTCTGGTAGTGATCCTAAAAATAGGGAAACACATGGTGACGCTCTTGAAATGTATTTTTAGGATAAATGCTTGATTTATATAATTTACTTATGGTTGTCAGGTGGGGGTCATGTGAAAAATAGAAAGCGATTTAGAGTCACTAAATATAGGGAGTCTGGTAGCGATCCCAAAAATAAGGAGGTGTATGGCAAAACTCTTTGAGGGTGTTATGAAAATGAGTACTCGATTTGTATATAATTTAGTTATAGCTATCGGGTAGGGGTCCTAAGAAAGTTAGGAGCTATTTTGGATTCTCAAATTTAGAGAGTCTAATAGCAATTCCAAAAATAGGAAGGTACATGACAAGATTATTTCGGATCCCCAAATACAGAGAGTCTAGTAGAAATTCCATATATAGGAAGGTACATCGCTAGGTTCTTGGATGGTGTTTTAGAGAGTAGTGCTAGATCTGTATATAATTTACTTATTGCTATCAGGTAAGGGTCCTAAGAAAATATAGTACGATATCAGCTTCATAAATATAAGGAGTCTATTAGTGATTCTAAAAAATAGGAAAGCACATGGTTATATCTTGAAGGGTGATTTATGAAGAAGTATTTGATTTAAATATAATTTACTTTTGTTTGTTGGGTAGGGGTTCTGAGAAAATAGAGAGCGGTTTTTTTTATTCAAATATAGCGGGTTTGGTAGCGATCAAAAAAACTTGGAGGAATATGGCAAGGTTCTTGGAGGGTGTTTTGAGTATAAGTGCTCAATTTGTATATAATTTACTTATGGTTGTTGAGGTGGGGGTCCTGAGAAAATAGAAAACGATTTAGATTTCCTAAATATAGGGAGTTAAGTAGTGATCCCCAAAATAGGAAAGCACATGGCGAGGCTTTTAGAGTATATTTTAAGGTAGAGTGCTTGATTTATATATAATTTATGTATGATTGTTGAGTAGGGATCCTGGGAAAATAGGCAACGATTTTGGCTCTCCAAATTTAAGAAATCTGGTAGTGATCCAAAAAACAGGGAGGCACATGCTGAGGCTCTTAGAGGGGTTTATTTGGAGGAGTGCTCGATTTTTAGATAATTTACTTATGGCTGTTAGGTGAGGGTCTTGAGAAAATATGGAGCAGTTTTGGCTCTATAAATATAAAAAGTCTAGTACCGATCTCAAAAATAGGGAGTTGTACGACGAGACTATTTGAGGTTGTTATAGGAAGGAGTACCAGATTTGAATATAATTTAATTATGGTTGTCAGGTGGGGGTTCTGAGAAAATAGATAGCGATTTTGGCTCCCCAAATATAGGGGTATTCTGGTAGTGGTCGTAAAAATAGGAAGACACAGTGTGATTTTTTGGAGTTGTGCTTGATTTGTATAAAATTTACTTATGGTTATCATGTGGGGGTCCCAAGAAAATAAAAAGCGATTTTGCTCCCTAAATATAGGATGTTTAGTAGCGATTCCAAAAATAGAGAAGTGGATGGCAAAGCTCATTGAGGGTGTTATGAAAAAAAGTGCTTGATTTGTATATAATTTATTTATAATTATCGGGTGGGGATCGTGAGAAAGGAGGTAATAATTTTGGCTCCCAAAATATAGATTGTCAAATAATAATTCCAAAAATAGGAAGACACATGGTAAGGCTATTAAAGGGTGTTTTGGGAGGAGTATTCGATTTGTATATAATTTACTTATGGTTGTCGGGTGAGAGTTCTGAAAAAATAGGAAGGCATATGGCAATTCTCTTAGAGGGTATTTTTGGGAGTAACCTTCTATTTGTATATAATTTACTTATGATTATTGGGTGGGTGTCCTAAGAAAATATAAAACGATATTGGCTTCGCAAATACAAGGAGTATGTTAGTGATTTCAAAAATAAAAAAACACATGACGAGACTCTTGGAGAGTGTTTTGGGGAGAAGTATTTTATTTATATATAATTAATTTATAATTATCGAGTGGGGGATCTGAGAAAATAGGAAGTAATTTTGGCTCCCTAAATAAAGGGAGCCTGGTAGCGATCTAAAAAATAGGAAGGCTCTTGGAGGGTATTTTTTTAATAAGTGCTCGATTTGTATATAATTTACTTATGCTAATCGGTTAGAGGTCCTGAGAAAATAGAGAATGATTTTGACTCTCCAAATATAGGGAGTCTAGTAATGATCCCAAAAAAAATGCACATGGATAGGATCTTAGAGGATGTTTTGGAAAGGAGTGTTCGATTTATATATAATTTACTAATGATTACTGTATTGGATTCTCAAGAAAATAAGGAATGATTTTGGCTCCTTAAATGTAGGGAGTCTGGTAGTGATCCTAAAAATAAGGAAACACATGGCGACGCTCTTGAAATATATTTTTAAGATGAATGCTCGATTTGTGTATAATTTACTTATGGTTGTTGGGTGGGGGTTATGAGAAAAATAAAAAGCGATTTGGAGTCGCTAAATATAGGGAATCTGGTAGCGATCCCAAAAATAATGAGGTGTATGGCAAAACTCTTTGAAGGTGTTATGGAAAGGAGTACTCGATTTGTTTATAATTAAGTTATAGCTATCGGGTAGGGGTACTAAGAAAGTTAGGAGCTATTTTGGATCCTCAAATATAGAGTCTAATAGCAATCCCAAAAATAGGAAGGTACATGGCAGTGCTATTTTGGATCCCCAAATACAGAGAGTCTAGTAGCAATTCCATGTATAGGAAGGCACATCGCAAGGTTCTTGGTGGGTGTTTTAGAGAGTAGTGTTGATTTGTATATAATTACTTATTGCTATCGGGTAAGGGTCCTAAGAAAATATAGTGCGATATTGGTTCTCCAAATATAAGAAGTCTATTAATGATCCCAAAAATAGGAAAGCACATGGTTACTATCTTGGAGGGTGATTTGGGAAGTGTGTTTGATTTAAATATGATTTACTTTTGTTTGTTAGGTAGGGGTTCAGAGAAAATAGAGAGCGGTTTTTTCTCTCCAAATGTAGCGGGTTTGGTAACGATCAGAAAAATTTAGAGGAATATGGCGAGGCTCTTGGAGGGTGTTTTGAGTATAAGTGCTCGATTTGTTTATAATTTACTTATGGTTATCGGTTGGGGGTCTTGAGAAAATAAAAAATAATTTAGGTTCCCTAAATATAGGGAGTTTAGATATGATCCCTAAAATAGGAAAGAGCATGGCGAGGTTGTTGGAGTGTATTTTGGGAAAGAGGGCTCAATTTGTATATAATTTACGTATGATTATTGAGTGGGGATCCTGAGGAAATAGGCAATAATTTTGGCTCTCTAAATATAAAAAATTTGGTAGTGATCCAAAAAGCAGGGAGGCACATGCTGAGGCTCTTGGAGAGGGTTTTTTTGGATGAGTGATCGATTTTTAGATAATTTATTTATGGTTATTAGATGAGGGTCCTGAGAAAATACGGACCTATTTTGGCTTCCTAAATATAAGAAGTCTAGTACCGATCCCAAAAATAGGGAGTTGTATGGCGAGACTATTTGAGGTTATTATAGGAAAGAGTACCATATTTTAATATAATTTACTTATGGTTGTCAGGTAGGGGTCCTGAGAAAATAGGGAGCGATTTTGGCTCCCTAAATATAGGGGTAGTCTAGTAGCGGTCGTAAAAATAGGGAGACACAACGATTTTTTGGAGTTGTACTTGATTTGTATAAAATTTACTTATGGTTATCACGTGGTGGTCCTAAGAAAATAAGAAACGATTTTGCTCCCTAAATATAAGATGTATAGTAGTGATTCCAAAAATAGAGAGGTGCATAACGAAGCTCTTTGAGGGTGTTATAGAAAAGAGTGCTTGATTTGTATACAATTTACTTATAATTATCGGGTGGGGATCGTGAGAAAGTAGGTATTAATTTTGGTTCCCAAAATATAGATTGTCAAGTAACAATCTCAAAAATAGGAAGGTACATGGTAAGGCTATTAAAGGGTAATTTAGGAGGAGTACTCGATTTGTATATAATTTACTGATTGTTGTCGGGTGAGAGTTCTGAGAAAATATGAAGGCATATAGCGAGTCTCTTGAAGGGTACTTTTGGGAGTAGCCTTCGATTTGTATATAATTTACTTATGATTGTAGGGTGGGTGTCTTAAGAAAATATAAAACGATATTGGCTCCACAATTACAAGGGGTATGTTAGCGATTTCAAAAATAAAGAGGCACATGATGAGGCTCTTGGAGGGTATTTTGGGAAAGAGTATTTTATTGATATATAATTAACTTACTATTGTCGGGTGGGGGATCTGAAAAAATTAGAAGAAATTTTAGCTCCCTAATTGTAGAGAGTTTGGTAGCTATCCGAAAAATAGGAAGGCTCTTGATGGATATTTTTTGAATGAGTGGTTGATTTATATATAATTTACTTATGATAATCAGGTAGGGGTCCTGAGAAAATAGAAAGCGATTTTGGCTCCCCAAATATAGGGAATTCAATAATAATAAAAAAAAAACATAGTAAGGATCTTAGAGGGTGTTTTGGGGAGAAGTGTTCGATTTATATATAATTTACTAATGATTATCGTATGGGATTCCTAAAAAAATAGGGAATGATTTTGGCTCCTTAAATGTAGGAAGTTTGATAGTGATCCTAAAAATAAGGAAACACATGACGACGCTCTTGAAAGGTATTTTTAGGCTAAATGCTCGATTTGTATATAATTTACTTATGATTATCGGGTGGGGGTCATGAGAAAAATAGAGAGCGATTTGGAGTCGCTAAATATAGGGAGTCTGGTGGCGATCCCAAAAATAAGGAGGTGTATGGCAAAACTCTTTGAGGGTATTATGGAAAGGTGTACTCGATTTGTATATAATTTAGTTATAGCTATCGGGTAGGGGTCCTAAGAAATTTAGAAGCTATTTTGGATCCTCAAATATAGAGAGTATGGTAGCAATCCCAAAAATAGAAAGGTACATGGCATGACTATTTTGGATCCCCAAATGCAGAGAATCTAGTAGCAATTCTATATATAGGAAGGCATATCGCTAGGTTCTTGGAGGATGTTTTAGAGAGTAGTGCTAGATTTGTATATAATTTACTTATTGCTATCGGGTAGGGGTCCTAAGAAAATATAGTGCGATATTGGCTCTCCAAATATAGGGAGTCTATTAGTGATCACACAAAATAGGAAAGCACATAGTTACTGTCTTGAAGGATGATTTATAAAGAAGTATTTGATTTAAATATGATTTACTTTTATTTGTTGGATAGGGGTCCTGAGAAAATAGAGAGTAATTTTTTCTCTCCAAATGTAGCGGGTTTGGTAGCGATCAAAAAAACTTGGAGGAATATGGCGAGGCTCTTGGAGGGTGTTTTGATTATAAGTGCTCAATTTGTATATAATTTACTTATGGTTGTCGGGGTGGGGGTAATGAGAAAATAGAAAACGATTTAGGTTCCCTAAATGTAAGGATTTAAGTAGTGATCCCAAAAATAGGACTGCACATGGCGAGGCTCTTGGAGTATATATTGGGGTAGAGTGCTTGATTTGTATATATTTTATGTATGATTGTTGAGTGGGGATCCTGAGAAAATAGGCAACGATTTTGGCTCTCCAAATTTAAGAAATCTGGTGGTGATCAAAAAAATAGGAAGGCCCATGCTGAGGCTCTTGGAGGGGTTTATTTGGAGGAGTGTTCGATTTTTAGATAATTTACTTATGGTTGTTAGGTGAGGGTCCTAAGAAAATAAGGAGAAGTTTTGGCTCCATAAATATAAGGAGTCTAGTACCAATCTCAAAAATAGGGAGTTGTATGGCGAGACTATTTGAGGTTGTTATAAGGAGGAGTACCAGATTTGAATATAATTTATTTATAGTTGTTAGGTGGGGGTCCTGAGAAAATAGGGAGCGATTTTAGTTCCCAAAATATAGGGGTAGTCTGGTAGCGGTTGTAAAAATAAAAAGACACATTGCGATTTTTTCGAGTTCTGCTTGATTTTTATAAAATTTACTTATAGTTATCACATGGGTGTCCCAAGAAAATAAGAAGCGATTTTGCTCCCTAAATATAGGATGTTTAGTAGCGATTCCAAAAATAGAGATGTGCATGGCGAAGCCTTTTGAGGATGTTATGGAAAAGAGTGCTTGATTTGTATATAATTTACTCATAACTATCGCGTGGGGATCGTAAGAAAGTAGGTAGTAATTTTGGCTCCCAAAATATAGATTATCAAGCAACAATCCTAAAAATAGAAAGACACATGGTAAGACTATTAAAGGGTGTTTTGGGAAGAGTACTCGATTTGTATATAATTTACATATGGTTATCGGGTAAGAGTTCTGAGAAAATAGGAAAGCATATGACGAGGCTCTTGGAGGATATTTTTGAGAGTAGCCTTCTATTTGTAGATAATTTACTTATGATTGTATGGTGGGTGTCCTAAGAAATTATAAAAGGATATTTGCTCCGCAAATACAAGGAGTGTGTTAGCGATTTTAAAAATAAAGAGGCACATGACGAAGCTCTTGGAGGGTGTTTTGGGGAGGAGTGCTTCATTTATATATAATTAACATACTATTGTCGGGTGGGAAATCTGAGAAAATAGGAAGAAATTTTGGCTCTCTAGATATAGAGAGTTTGGTAGCGATCCGAAAAATAGGAAGACTCTTGGAGGATATTTTTTGAATGAGTGCTCGATTTGTATATAATTTACTTATGCTAATCGGGTAGGGGTCCTGAGAAAATAGGGAGCGATTTTGGCTCCCCAAATATAGGAAGTCTAGTAATGATCCAAAAAAAAATGCACATGGCAAGGATCTTAGAGGGTGTTTTGGGAAGTAATGTTCGATTTATATATAATTTACTAATGATTTTCGTATGGGATTCCTAAGAAAATAGGGAATGATTTTGGCTCCTTAAATGTAGAGAGTCCGGTAGTGATTCTAAAAATAGCAAAATACATGGCGACGCTCTTGAAAGATATTATTAGGATGAATACTCGATTTGTATATAATTTACTTATGATTGTCGGGTGGGGGTTATAAGAAAAATAGAAACCGATTTGGAGTCATTAAATATTGGAAGTCTGGTAGCGATCCCAAAAATAATGAGGTATATGGCAAAACTCTTTGAAGATGTTATGGAAAGGAGTACTCGATTTATATATAATTTAGTTATAACTATCAGGTAGGGTCCTAAGAAAGTTAGGAGCTATTTTGGATCCTCAAATATAGAGAGCCTAATACGAATCCCAAAAATAGAAGGGTACATGGCAAGGCTATTTTGGATCCCCAAATACAAAGAGTCTAGTAGTAATTTCTTATATAGGAAGGCACATCATTAAGTTCTTGGAGGGTGTTTTAGAGACTAGTGCTAGATTTGTATATAATTTACTTATTGCTATCGAGTAGGGGTCCTAAGAAAATATAGTGCGATATTGGCTTTCCAAATATAGGGAGTCTATTAGTGATCCCAAAAATATGAAAGCACATGACTACTATTTTGGAGGATGATTTGGAAAGAAGTATTTGATTTTAATACGATTTACTTTTGTTTGATGGATGGGGGTCCTGAGAAAATAGAGAGCGTTTTTTTCTCTCTAAATATAGCAGGTTTGGTAGTGATCAGAAAAAATTGAAGGAATATGGCGAGGCTCTTGGAGGGTGTTTTGAGTATAAATGCTCGATTTGTATATAATTTACTTATGGTTATCTGGGTGGGGGTCCTGAGAAAATAGAAAACGATTTAGGTTCCCTAAATATCAGAAGTTTGGTAGTGATCCCCAAAATAGGAAAGCACATGGCAAGGCTCTTGGAGTGTATTTTGAGGAGTGCTTGATTTGCATATAATTTACGTATGATTATTGAGTGGGGATCCTGAGAAAATAGGCAATGATTTTGGCCCTCCAAATATAAAAAATATGGTAGTGATCGAAAAAACAGGAAGGCACAAGCTGAGGCTCTTGGAGGGATTTTTTTTGGAGGAGTGCTCGATTTTTAAATAATTTACTTATGGTTGTTAAGTGAGGGTCTTGAGAATATAGGGAGTGGTTTTGGCTCCCTAAATATAAGGAGTCTAGTACCAATCCTAAAAATAGGGAGTTGCATGACAAGACTATTTGAGGTTGTTATTGGGAGGAGTACCAGATTTAAATATTATTAACTTATGGTTGTCAGGTGGGATCCTAAGAAAATAGGAAGCGATTTTGGTTCCCTAAATATAGAGGTAGTCTGGTAGCGGTCATAAAAATAGGGAGACACATAGCGATTTTCTGGAGTTATGCTTGATTTGTAAAAAATTTACTTATGGTTATCATGTGGGGGTCCTAAGAAAATAAGAAGCAATTTTGCTCCCTAAATATAGGATGTTTAGTAATGATTACAAAAATAGAAAGGTACATGGTGAAGCTCTTTGAGGGTGTTATGGAAAAAAGTGCTTGATTTGTATATAATTTGTTTATAATTATCGGGTGGGGATCGTGAGAAAATTGGTAGTAATTTTGGCTCCTAAAATATAGATTGTCAAGTAACAATCCCAAAAATAGAAAGGCACATAGTAAGGCTATTAAAGGGTGTTTTGGGAGGAGTATTCGATTTGTATATAACTTACTAATGGTTGTCGGGTGAGAGTTATGAGAAAATAGGAAGGCATATGGCAGGCTCTTGGAGGGTATTTTGGGAGTAGCCTTTGATTTGTATATAATTTACTTATGGTTGTATAGTGGGTGTCCTAAGAAAATATAAAACAATATTGGCTCCGCAAATACAAGGAGTATGTTAGCGATTTTAAAAATAAAGAGACACATGACGAGGCTCTTGGAGAGTATTTTGGGAGGAGTGCTTTATTTATATATAATTAACTTACTATTATCGGGTGGAGCATCTTAGAAAATAGGCAGCAATTTTGGCTCCCTAAATATAGGGAGTCTGGTAGTGATCCACAAAATAGAAAGACATTTAGAGGGTATATTTTGAATGAGTGCTCGATTTGTATATAATTTACAAATGATAATCGAGTAGGGTTTCTGAGAAAATAGGGAGCGATTTTTTCTCCCCAAATATAGGAAGTCTAATAATGATCCCAAAATATACACATGGCAAGGATTTTAGAGGATATTTTGGGAAGGGGAGTTCAATTTATATATAATTTACTAATGATTATCGTATAGGATTCCTAAGAAAATATGGAATGCTTTTAGCTCCTTAAATATATGGAGTTAGGTAATGATTCTAAAAATAGGAAAACACATGGCGACGCTCTTGAAAGGTATTTTTAGGATGCATGGTCGATTTATATAATTTACTTATGATTATCGGGTAAGGATCATGAGAAAAATAGAAAATGATTTGGAGTCACTAAATATATGGAGTCTGGTAGCGATCCCAAAAATATGGAGGTGTATGGCAAAACTTTTTCAGGGTGTTCAGTACTCAATTTATATATAATTTAGTTATAGCTATTGGGTAGGGGTCCCAAGAAAGTTAGGAGCTATTTTAGACCCTCAAATATAGAGAGTCTAGTAACAATTCCAAAAATATGAAGGTACATGACAATGCTATTTTGGATCCCCAAATATTGAGAGTATAGTAGCAATTCCATATATAGGAAGGCACATTGCTATGTTCTTGGTGGGTGTTTTAGTGAGTAGTATTGATTTCTATATAATTTACTTATTGCTATCGGGTAGGGGTCCTAAGAAAATATAGTGCGATATTGTCTCTCAAAATATAAGGAGTCTATTAGTAATCCCAAAAATAGGAAAGCACATGTTTACTATCTTGGAGGGTGATTTGGGAAGAGTGTTTGATTTAAATATAATTTATCTTTGTTTGTTGGGTAGGGTTCCTGTGAAAATAGAGAGCGATTTTTTCTCTTCAAATATAGTAGGTTTGGTAGCGATAAAAATAATCTAAAGGAATATAGCGAGGCTTTTAGAAGGTGTTTTTAGTATAAGTGCTCGATTTGTATATAATTTACTTATGGTTGTCGAGGTGGGGGTCCTGAGAAAATATAAAATTATTTAGGTTCCCTAAATATAAGGAGTTTACAAGTGATCCCCAAAATAGGAAAACACATGGCGAGGTTATTGAAGTGTATTTTGGGGAGGAGTGCTCGATTTATATATAATTTATATATGATTGTTGAGTGGGGATCTTGAGAAAATAGGCAACGATTTTGGCTATCCAAATATAAGAATTATGATTACAATCTAAAAAATAGGGAGACACATGTTGTGGCTCTTGGATAGGGGTGGACATGGTCGGGTTGGTCGGGTTTGGAGGTCTGACCGTGTTTGGACCAAGTTGCATTACGTTTGCCCAAATTGTCCAAGTTGCCCGAGGAACTTGTAGAGGGTTTGCTCGTGTTTGGACCATGGAAGTTTATCGGGTTCGTCCGGACCGTTCACTAAAAAGTAGAGATACGTCTGATCTAAAATTTACCCCGTTCAATATGGAGTTTCCTCTCACTCGAGAAAAAATTAATTTGGTGCAAACCGTGCAATGAAGAATATTACAAGTTTAACTTGACTGTAAAGAACATTTGCATTCCGCTTTCTCCCTCTCATATATATATATATATATATATATATATATATATATATATATATATATATATATATATATATATATATATATATATATATATATATATATATATATATATATATATATATATATATATATATATATATATATAGGGTCAGGATCGGATGACCCATCAAAATTTTGACCCATTAATAACCCAGCACCCTTTGAGGCACCTAGAGGTTTTAGAATGGGTTGATTTTTTGTAGACATGTTGTCTATGATATGTTGATCATCCACACAAAAAATCAGCCCATTCTAAAACCTCTAGGTGCATCAAAGGGTGCTCTTCAAATCAATGGTTAAAATTGACAGTCAAAAACCATTGATTTGAAGTGCGCATTTGATGCACCTAGAGGTTTTAGAATGGGCTGATTTTTTGTGAGGATGATCAACATACCATATACAACATCCCTACAAAAAATCAGCCCATTCTATAACCTCTAAGTGCCTCAAAGGGTGCTGGATTATTAATGGGTCAAAATTTGTTGGGTCATCCGATCCTGACCCATATATATATATATATATATATATATATATATATATATATATATATATATATATATATATATATATATATATATATATATATATATATATATATATATAGAGAGAGAGAGAGAGAGAGAGAGAATACGGGGTATGAGCTGACAACCCAATTTTAATTTAGGCTGTCAGCTGCTAGCCGTTCGATTCAATCGATTATATCCTTCCGATCAAAAAACAAAAAACCACTCAATCCTCTCTCTCTCACACAGTAAATCACGATCCCCCCCTCTCTCTCTCTCTCTGGTTCGACCCGCCGTCGCCTTCAACCTCTCCCCCTCCCCCATCAGCCCCCCGTCGCTCCCTCTCCCTTCTCCGGCGCCGGCCCGATCATCATCCCTTCCGGCAGCACAGTGAACCCCGGCGGCTGCGATCGGGGATGAAGATCGGGCAATCGACGATGAAGATCAGGGCGGAGGGGGTGCTGTCGGCGTCGGGGCTGCCGGTGGACGGAGCAGGAGGGGGCCGGTGGTCGGAGGCAGCCGGTGGACAGAGCAGGAGGGGGCCGGTGGTCGAAGGCACTGTCGGAGCCGGAGGGGGCGGTTTGAGGGCTGCCGGGGTTCACTGTGTCGCCGGAGGGGATGAAGAGGGTTGCCGGTGGACGGCGCAGTAGGAGGCCGGTGGACGGTGCAGTAGGGGGCCGGTGGACAGAGCACTGCGATCGGCCGCGCCGGAGTAGGACTGCGATCGGCCGCGCCGAAGCAGGAGCCGGAGGTGGCGGTGCCGGAGGGGGGGCGTCGGAGCAGGAGACGGAGGTGGGGGTTGGTGCGATCGGCCAGCGCCGGAGCAGGAGACGGAGGTACCGGGGGGCCGGAGGGGGGGTGCCAGCGAGCCGGAGCAGTCGCCGGCCCGGACATGGTCGGGCTGGTTCTCGAGCTCGAGAGAGAGAGAGAAAGAGAAAGTGATGTACAATTGTTAAAGAAAACAGTTTTTTTTTTTTAAAAAAATGGACGGCAGATGATGAGGATCGGAGGGCTGTTAGCTGGCAGCCCAAACCAAAAAATGAGCTGCCAGCCTATATCCCGTTTTCTCTCTCTCTCTCTCTCTCTCTCTCTCTATATATATATATATATATATATATATATATATATATATATATATATATATATATATATATATATATATATATATATATATATATATATATATATATATATATATATATATATATATATATATATATATATATATATATATATAGGGTCAGGATCGGATGACCCAGCAAAATTTTGACCCAGCAATAACTCAGCACCCTTTGAGGCACCTAGAGGTTATAGAATGGGCTGATTTTTTGTAGACATGTTGTCTATGATATGTTGATCATCCTCACAAAAAATCAGCCCATTCTAAAACATCTAGGTGCATCAAAGGGTGCTCTTCAAATCAACGGTTTTTGACTGTCAATTTTAACCGTTGATTTGAAGTGCGCATTTGATGCACCTAGAGGTTTTAGAATGGGCTAATTTTTTGTGAGGATGATCAACATACCATAGACAATATCCCTACAAAAAATCAGCTCATTCTATAACCTCTAGGTGCCTCAAAGGGTGCTGGGTTGTTTGCTGGGTCATCCGATCCTGACCCTATATATATATATATATATATATATATATATATATAGGGTCAGGATCGGATGACCCAGCAAAATTTGACCCAGCAAATAACCCAGCACCCTTTGAGGCACCTAGAGGTTTTAGAATGGGCTGATTTTTTGTAGACATGTTGTCTATGGTATGTTGATCATCCTCACAAAAAATCAGCCCATTCTAAAACCTCTAGATGCATCAAATGAGATCTTCAAATCAACGGTTAAAATTGATAATAAAAAACCGTTGATTCGAAGAGCGCATTTGATGCACCTAGAGGTTTTAGAATGGGCTGATTTTTGGTGAGGATGATCAACATACCATAGATGGCATGTCTACAAAAAATCAGCCAATTCTATAACCTCTAAGTGTATCAAAGGGTGCTGGGTTATTAATGGGTCAAAATTTGTTGGGTCATCCGATCCTGACCCATATATATATATATATATATATATATATATATATATATATATATATATATATATATATATATATATATAGTCCTCGGGTTCTTCGGGTTGCTCGGGTTGGTCATACGGGTGATCATGTTTGCCCAAATTCAAATTCGGGCAAAAAGTTTTGCCCATGTCCGTCCAAATTCTCAAATATTATTGCCCATGATTGTTCAAATTCAAAATTTGGTCAGGTTGCTCAGGTTCGTCCGGACGAAGTCCCAACCCTACTATTGGAGGGGTTTTTTGGAGGAGCGCTCATTTTTTAGATAATTTACTAATGGTTGTTGGGTGAGGGTCCTGTGAAAATAGGGAGCGATTTTGGCACCATAAATATAAGAGTCTAGTACCGATCCCAAAAATAGGGAGTTGTATGGCGAGACTATTTGAGATTGTTATAGGGAGAAGTACTAGTTTTGAATATAATTTACTTATGGTTGTCAGGTGGGGGTCCTGAGAAAATAGGGAGGAATTTTGGCTCCCCAAATATAGGGGTAGTCTGATAACGATCGTAAAAATAGGGAGACACATAGTGATTTTTTAGAGTTGTGTTTTATTTGTTTAAAATTTACTTATGGTTATCACGTGGCCATGGGGTTCCAAGAAAATAAGAAGCGATTTTGCTTCCTAAATATAAGATGTTCAGTAGCGATTCCAAAAATAGAGATGTGCATGGTGAAGCTCTTTGAGGGTTTTATGGAAAAGAGTGCTTGATTTGTATATAATTTACTTGTTATTATCGGGTGGAGATCGTAAGAAAGTAGGTAATAAATTTGGCTCCCAAAATATAGATTGTCAAGTAAGAGTCCCAAAAATAGGAAGGCACATGATAAGACTATTAAAGGGTGGTTTGGAAGGAGTACTCGATTTGTATATAATTTAATTAAGATTATGGGTGAGGGTTCTAAGAAAATAGGAAGGCATATGGCGAGGCACTTGGAGGGTATCTTTGGGAGTAGCCTTTGATTTGTATATAATTTACTTATGATTGTCGAGTGGGTGTCCTAAGAAAAAATAAAACGATATTGTCTCCGCAAATACAAGAAGTATGTTAGCAATTTCAAAAATACAGAGGCACATGACGAGACCCTTGGAGTGTGTTTTGGGGAGGAGTGCTTCATTTATAAATAATTAACTTACTATTATCGGGTGGGGGATCTGAGAAAATAGGAAGTAATTTTGGCTCCCTAAATGTAGGAAGTCTGGTAGCGATCCAAAATATAAGAAGGCTCTTGGAGGGTATTTTTTGAATGAGTGCTTGATTTGTATATAATTTACTTATGGTAATCGGGTAGGGGTCTTGAGAAAATAGGGAGCGATTTTGGCTCCCCAAATATAGGGAGTTTGGTAATGATTCCAAAAAAAATACACATGGCAAGGATCTTAGAGGGTGTTTTAAAGAGGAATGTTCAATTTATATATAATTTACTAATGATTATCGTATGGGATTCCTAAGAAAATAGGGAATGATTTTGGCTCCTTAAATATAGGAAGTCCGGTAATGATCCTAAAAATAGGAAAACACAAGTGACGCTTGTTGAGCGGCCAATTTGTGCGAATTATCCTTTTAGTATTATGCATATATCATCAGTTTGCTACATAAAACTTTCATACTACACGTAAACTGCATAATTATCTTTACACCACTGCTTAGTAGACTTTCATACAAACACAGTGGCATATTGGTTCGCTCTCATACATTGCATACATGAAAAATACGGAGCCCGATAATCCAAATTATTCTTTTTATCGATAATCGCATTGGTATCTTACACGCGTCATTTCATGTGTGTTTTTCAGGGAATTGACCCGGTACGCGATGCAGTCAGCTCAAGGGCATCATACTGAAGCGTTGGATACTCTCACGGTGACCCGATGAAGGATGCATAATATGTTTTGAAGCAGTTTCTGAAGAACAATGGAGCAAAGACTAAGTACATGATTTGGCGGAGAATTGACTTCATCGGGCGGACGAAGACCCCCGGACATTCTACGGAGCTTAATGAGGCATGATGGTGACTTACAGACGTGGCACGGAGAACACCCGAACCTACCACCTTTCTTCTCCCTATTCTACTCTCTTTTTCCATCATAACCGTGCAATACCCCGTCGATCATGATTCCAACCGAGTCATCCCTTGCATCCGAATCAATCCCAATCGCCCAAACTCCTCATATCCTCATTCTCTTCCTTTTCTTTATTTTCATTTAATCAGAGCTATCCGATGGCCTAGATAGCCGTGAAAAGCCAAAACACTCCGTGCAAACCTTGTCCAAACCCATGCTTGATCTTATCATAACCGTTCGTTTGATTACACCCAAGTCCCCACTTGTGCACCCGGTCACGACCACCCGATCCTCCATCTCTCTATATCTCCCTCTCTAAACATCCACATTGCATGCAATAGCCCCAACTCAACTAATCGCAACCGTCCGATTGCTATCCTCCCATGCATGCTTGCATGTGAGCCCATTGCACCCAACTATCTTTCTCCCATCAAGGCAGACCATCACACCCGTCCCTTGCATCAGCATGCACCAAAACCATGCATATGTGAACGCATGCAGCCCTTTAAAACTCGATTCCCAATCACAGCCGTCCGTCCCTCTCTTCTCAACACAATCACAGCCGGCCGGCCCGTGTCCCTTCTTACCCGACCGAGACCCAACAGCCCAGCCGTCCGTTCCTCTCTTCCCCACTGAATCGCAGCCATCCGATGCCATGCAGCCCTCCAGCACATCGGATCCCACCGAGCTCTCTTCTCTCTTCTCCCGATCGCGCCTCTCTCTCCTCCTACAAACCAGGCATGCTTCTCTCTCTTTTATCTCTCTAAAACCCAAAACGGAACCATGCGAGCCCGATACTTTCTCTCACCCGGGATTCTCTCTCTCTCTCTCTCTCTTCCGTTTCTTTCTCTCCTTTCTCTTTCTAAAACCGGATCACCACATCACAGCTGTCCCGTGTCTCTTCATCCCCAACCCGATCGGCCTGCACCTAACTTCTCTCTCTTCACCGTACACCTCTCTCTCCCGTTCTCTACGTCTTCTCTCTCTAAACTCTCTTTCCTAAACCGCACCCCACCGAACGTTTCTCTCTCTCTCCTTCCTTGATTCTCTCTCTCCGAATCTCTCACCCGGTTCTCACGTCCTCTTTTTCCTTCCTTAAACCCGTGAACATTAAAAACCCCATCATCTCTCTTATATAAGGGGAGGGGTCCGAAACAAAGAGGGAGCGTGGGGGCGGACCTTAGATCACCACCTTCACCAACCCGGGGCTACCATCTACCACATATCCGAACCCGCATCTCTCATCACCATCTCCACGCAACCGTCTCCAAGCCGAGCTCCATCCACGAAGCTGCACGTCACCGTCATCGCCGGGTTCGTCATCTGCAACGAAGCATCCACCATCAGCGCTCACATGGCCATCCGAGGCTAAATCATCGCTCTAAGTTCTGGATGAAGCCTTGTAGTTGTATCTAAACCATGCTCTTATTTGATTTCCATATTTTAGTGCGTTTAATGAAAATAAAGTGCTCTTGCTCATTCATGCTTGATTAAAATTTCTGTAATAAGTTAGTTTTATTCTCCGTTATTATAAGAGTTCTACAGAGGTTTATCTCATAGTTTTATTCTTCGTCATTACGAGTAGTTTTACGGAGAATCATTACATAGTGTTAGCTTCTGTTATTACTCCGAATTTTACGGAGAATTATTTCTGGCTTATTCCATTAAAGCGAGGAAGATCACTACATTCGTGATCATAATAGTGCTCCATTGAATATCATCCACGGAGATAGATTGACTTCGTATCTCCGTGAGAATCCTGGAAATCATCTAAAAGTATAGTTTAGATCGCTACTTGTGCGGATTCTAGGGCTTAGAATATCCATCCATATAGACTACACCCTCAATCTTAATTAGCTTTCTGTTTTGCGTTCCGTAATTCCCGTTACAAAACAATTTCATAAAAAATCAATCTTTTTAAACTAAGATATAAAATTAATTAGCTTTAATTTTCCTTTAATTAGTTTTCATCCAAGTCTCTGTGGGATCGACCCGTATTTGCCACTGTCTATCAGATAGACGCCGTGCACTTGCGGTATAACAATTTAAAATCACAACAACGCTCTTGAAAGGTATTTTTAGGATGAATGCTCGATTTGTATATAATTTACTTATGATTGTCGGGTGGGGGTCATGAGAAAAATAGAAAGTGATTTAGAGTCGCTAAATATAGGAAGTCTGGTAGCGATCCTAAAAATAAGGAAATGAGTACTCAATTTGTTATAGCTATCAGGTAGGGGTCCTAAGAAAGTTTTGAGCTATTTTGAATCCTCAAATATAGAGAGTCTAATAGCAATCCCAAAAATAGAAAGGTATATGGCAAGACTATTTTGGATCCCCAAATACAAAAAGTCTAGTAGCAATTCCATATATAGGAAGACACATCGCTCAGTTCTTGGAGGGTGTTTTAGAGAGTAGTGCTAGATTTCTATATAATTTACTTATTGCTATTGGGTAGGGGGTCCTAAGAAAATATAGTTGGATATTGGCTCTCCAAATATAGGGAGTCCATTGGTGATCCCAAAAATAGGAAAGCATATGGTTACTGTTTTGGAGGGTGATTTGGAAAGAAGTGTTTGATTTAAATATGATTTACTTTTGTTTATTGGGTGGGGGTCCTTAGAAAATAGAGAACGATTTTTTCTCATAAATGTAGCGGGTTTGGTAGCGATCAATTTTTTTTGGAGGAATATGGCAAGGCACTTGGAGGGTGTTTTGAGTATAAGTGCTCGATTTGTATATAATTTACTTATGGTTATCGGGGTGGGGGTCCTGAGAAAATAGAAAACGATTTAGGTTCCCTAAATGTAGGGAGTTTAGTAGTGATCTCCAAAATAGAAAAGCACAAGGCGAGGCTCTGAGAGTGTATTTTGGGGATGAGTGCTCAATTTGTATATAATGTACGTATGATTGTTAAGTAGGGATCCTGAGAAAATAGCAACGATTTTGGCTCTGCAAATATAAGAAATCTGGTAGCGATCCAAAAAATAGGGAGGCACATGCTGAGGCTCTTTGAGGTTTTTTTTTTTAGGAGTGCTTGAGTTTTAGATAATTTGCTTATGATTGTTAGGTGCTGGTCGTGAGAAAGTAGGGAGCGATTTTGGCTCCCTAAATATAAGGAGTTTAGTACCGATCCTAAAAATAGGGAGTTGTATGGCGAGACTATTTGGGGTTGTTATAAGGAGGAGTACCAGATTTGAATATAATTTATTTATAGTTGTAAGGTGAGGGTCCTGAGAAAATAGGGAGCAATTTTGACTCTCCAAATATAGAACTAGTCTGGTAGTGGTCGTAATAATAGGGAGACATATAGCGATTTTTTGGAGTTGAGCTTGATTTGTATATATTTATTTATGGTTATCACGTGGGGGTCCCAAGAAAATAAGAAGCGATTTTGCTCCCTAAATATATGATGTTTAATAGCGATTCCAAAAATAAAGAAGTGCATGGCAAAACTCTTTGAGGGTGTTATACAAAAGAGTGCTTAATTTATATGTAATTTACTTATAATTATCGGGTGGGGATCGTGAGAAAGTAGGTAGTAATTTTGGCTCCCAAAATATAGATTGTCAAGTAACAATCCCAAAAATAGGAAGGAACATGGTAAAGCTATTAAAGGGTGGTTTGGGAGGAGTACTCGATTTGTATATAATTTACTTATGGTTGTCCGATGAGAGTTCTAAGAAAATAAAAAAGCATATGACGAGGCTATTGGAGGGAATTTTAGGGAGTAGCCTTTGATTTATATATATTTACTTATGATTGTCGCGTGTGTGTTCTAAGATAATATAAAACGATATTGGCTCTGCGAATATAAGGAGTATGTTAGCAATTTCAAAAATAAAGAAGCACATGTTGAGGCTCTTGAAGGGTGTTTTGGGGAGTAGTGCTTTATTTATATATAATTAACTTACTATTGCCGGGTGGGGGATCTGAAAAAATAGGAAGTAATTTTGGCTCCCTAAATGTAAGGAGTCTGGTAGCGATCCAAAAAATATGAAGGCTCTTGGAGGGTATTTTTTGAATGAGTACTTGATTTGTTTATAATCTACTTATAGTAATCGGGTAGGGGTCCTGATAAAATAGGGAGCGATTTTGGCTCCCTAAATATAGAGAGTTTAGTAATGATCCTAAAAAAAATGCACATGGCAAGGATCTTAGAGGGTGTTTTGGAAAGAATTATTTGATTTATACATAATTTACTAATTATTATCTTATGGGATTCCTCAGAAAATAGGGAATGATTTTTGCTCCTTAAATATAGGGAGTCTGGTAGTGATCCTAAAAATAGACACATAGCAACGCTCTTGAAAGGTATTTTTAGGATGAAGACTCAACTTGTATATAATTTACTTATAATTGTCGGTTGGGGGTCATGTGAAAAATAGAAAGCAATTTCGAGTAGCTAAATATAGGAAGTCTGGTAGCGATCCCAAAAAATACGGAGGTGTATGGCAAAACTCTTTGAGGGTGTTATGGTAAGGAGTACTCGATTTGTATATAATTTAGTTATAGCTATCGGATAGGGGTCCTACGAAAGTTAGGAGCTATTTTGGATCCTCAAATATACAGAGTCTAGTAGCAATCCCAAAAATAGAAAGGTACATGCCAATGCTATTTTGTATCCCCAAATACAGAGTCTAGTAGCAATTCAATATATAGGAAGGCCTATCGCTAGGTTCTTAGAGGGTGTTTTAGAGAGTGCTAGATTTGTATATAATTTACTTATTGCTATCGGGTAGGGGTCCTAAGAAAATATAGTGCGATATTGGCTTTCCAAATATAGGGAGTCTATTAGTGATCCCAAAAATAGGAAAGCACATGGTTACTATTTTGGAGGGTGATTTGGAAAGAAGTGTTGGATTTAAATATGATTTACTTTTGTTTATTGGGTGGGGGTCTTGAGAAAATATAAAGCGGTTTTTACTCTCCAAATGTAGCGGTTTTGGTAGCGATCAGAAAAATTTAAAGAAATATGGCAAGGCTCTTGGTGGGTGTTTTGAGTATAAGTGCTTGATTTGTATATAATTTATCTATGGTTATCGAGGTCGGGGTCCTAAGAAAATAGAAAACAATTTAGGTTCCCTAAATGTAGGGAGTATAGTAGTGATCCCCAAAATAGGAAAGCATATGGCGAAGCTCTTAGAGTGTATTTTAGGGAGGAGTGCTTGATTTGTATATAATTTACATATGATTGTTGAGTGGTGATCCTAAGAAAATAGGCAACGATTTTGGCTTTCCAAATATAAGAAATCTGGTAGCAATCCAAAAAAATGGGAGGCACAAGCTGAGGCTCTTGGAGCGGTTTTTTTTGAGGAGTACTCGATTTTTAGATAAGTTACTTATGGTTGTTAGGTGAGGGTCCTGAGAAAATAGAGAGCGGTTTTGACTCCCTAAATATAAGAAGTCTAGTACCGATCCCAAAAATAAGGAGTTGCATGGTGAGGCTATTTGAGGTTGTTATAGGGAGGAGTATCATATTTGAATATAATTTACTTATGGTTATCTGGTGGGGGTAATGAGAAAATAGAAAGTGATTTTGGCTCCCCAAATATAGGGATAATCTGGTAGCAGTTGTAAAAATAGGGAGACACAAATCGATTTTTTATAGTTGTGCTTGATTTGTATAAAACTTACTTATGGTTATCACGTGGGGGTCCCAAGAAAATAAGAAGCGATTTTGCTCCCTAAATATAGGATGTTTAGTAGCGAGTCCCAAAATAGAGATGTGTATGGTGAAACTCTTTGAGAGTGTTATGAAAAAGAGTGCTTGATTTGTATATATTTTACTTATAATTATCGGGTAGGGATCGTGAGAAAGTAGGTAGTAGTTTTAGCTCCTAAAATATAGATTATCAAGAAACTATCCCAAAAATAGAAAGACACATCGAAAGGCTATTAAAGGGTGTTTTGGGATGAGTACTTGATTTGTATATAATTTATTTATGATTGTCGGGTGAGAGTTCACAAAAATAGGAAGGCATATAGCGAGGCTCTTGGAGGGTATTTTTGTGTGCAACATTCAATTTGTATATAATTACTTATGATTATCGGGTAGTTTGTCTTAAGAAAATATAAAACGATATTGGCTCCACAAATATAAGGAGTATGTTAGCAATTTCAAAAATAAAGATGCATATGACGAGACATTTGGAGGGTGTTTTGGAGAGGAGTGTTTCATTTATATATAATTAAGCTACTATTATCGGGTGGGGGATCTGAAAAAATAGGAAGAAATTTTGACTCCCTAAATGTATGGAGTATGGTAGCGATCCGAAAAATAGGAAGGCTCTTGGAGGGTATTTTTTGAAAGAGTGCTCGATTTATATATAATTTATTTATGGTAATCGGGTAGGGGTCCTGAGAAAATAGGGAGCGATTTTGGCTCCCCAAAAATAGGGAGTCTAGTAATGATCCCAAAAAAAACACACATGGCAAGGATCTTAAAGCGTGTTATGGGAAGGAGTGTTTGATTTGTATATAATTACTAATAATTATCATATGGGATTTCGAAGAAAATAGAAAATAATTTTGGCTTCTTAACTGTAGGGAGGCTGGTAGTGATATTCTAAAAATAAGGAAACACATGGCGACACTCTTGAAAGATATTTTAAAGATGAATGCTCAATTTGTATATAATTTACTTATGATTGTCGGGTGGGGGTCATGAGAAAAATAGAAAGAGATTTAGATTCGCTCAATATAGAGAGTCTGGTATCAATCCTAAAAATATGAAGGTGTATGACAAAACTCTTCGAGGGTGTTATGGAAAGGAGTACTCGATTTGTATATAATTTAGTTATAGCTAACGGGTAGGGGTCCTAAGAAAGTTAGGAGTTATTTTAGATCCTCAAATATAGATAGTTGAGTAGTAATCCCAAAAATAGAAAGGTACATGACAAGTCTATTTTGGATCCCCAAATACAGAGAGTCTAGTAGCAATTCCATATATAGGAAGGCACATCGCTAGGTTTTTGGACGGTGTTTAGACAGTAGTGCTAGATTTCTATATAATTTACTTATTGCTATCAGGTAGGGGTCATAAGAAAATATAGTTGGATATTGGCTCTCCAAATATAGGGAGTCCATTAGTGATCCCAAAAATAGTAAAGCATATCGTTACTATCTTGGAGTGTGATTTGGGAAGAAGTGTTTGATTTAAGTATGATTTACTTTTGTTTGTTGGGTGGGGGTCCTGAGAAAATAGAGAGTGGTTTTTTCTCTCCAAATGTAGCGGGTTTGGTAATGATCAAAAAGTTTTGGAGGAATATGGCAAGGCACTTAGAGGGTGCTTTGAGTGTAAGTGCTCGATTTATATATAATTTACTTATGGTTGTCGGGGTAGGGGTCTTGAGAAAATAGAAAACGATTTAAGTTCCCTAAATATAGGAAGTTTAGTTGTAATCCCCAAAATAAAAAAGCATATGGCGAGGCTCTTGGAGTGTACTTTGGAAAGGAGTCCTCCATTTGTATATAATTTACGTATGATTGTTGTGTTGAGATCCTGAGAAAATAGGCAACAATTTTGGCTATCCAAATATAAGAAATCCGGTAGCGATCCAAAAAACAAGGAGGCACATGCTGAGGCTCTTAGAGAGGTTTTTTCGGAGGAGTGCTCGATTTTTAGATAATTTACTTTTTAGTTAAGGGTCCTGAGAAAATAGGGAGCGATTTTGGCTCCCTGAATATAATGCGTGTAGTACCGATCCCATGACGAGACTATTTGAGATTGTTATAAGAAGGAGTACCAAATTTTAATATAATTTACTTATAGTTGTCAGGTGGGGGTCCTGAGAAAATAGGGAGCGATTTTGTCTCCTCAAATATAGGGATAGCCTATTAACGGTTGTAAAAATATGGAGACACATAGCGATTTTTAAGAGTTGTGCTTGATTTGTATAGAATTTACTTATGGTTATCACGTGGGGGTCCCAAGAAAAAACGAAGCAATTTTGCTCCCTAAATATAGGATGTTTAGTAGGGATTCCTAAAATAAATATGCGCATGGCGAATCCCTTTGAGGGTGTTATGGAAAATAGTACTCGATTTGTATATAATTTACTTATAATCATCGAATGGGGATCGTGAGAAAGTAGGTAGTAATTTTGGCTCTCAAAATATAGATTGCCAAGTAACAATCCCAAAAATAGGAAAGCACATAGTAAAGCTATTAAAGGGTGTTTTGGGAGGAGTATTCGATTTGTATATAATTTACTTATGATTGTTAGGTGAGAGTTCTGAGAAAATAGGAAGACATATGGCGAGACTTTTGGAGGGTATTTTTGAGAGTAGCCTTCAATTTGTATATAATTTACGAATGATTGTTGGGTTGGTGTCCTTAGAAAATATAAAACAATATTGGCTCCACAAATACAAGGAGTACGTTAGCGATTTCAAAAATAAAAAGGCACATGACGAGGTTCTTGGAGGGTGTTTTGGGAATGAGTGCTTCATTTATATATAATTAACTTACTATTATCGGGTGGGGGATTTGAGAAAATAGGAAATAATTTTGGCTCCCTAAATATAGGGAGTCTAGTAGCGCTCCGAAAAATAGGAAGGCACTTGGATGGTATTTTTTGAATGAGTGCTCGATTTCTATATAATTTACTTATGGTAATCGGGTAGGGATCCTAAGAAAATAGCAAGCGATTTTGGTTTTCCAAATATAGGGAGTATAGTAATGATCAAAAAAAAAAATGCACATGGAAAGGATCTTAGAGGTGTTTTGAGGAGGAGTGCTTGATTTATATATAATTTACTAATGATTCTCATATGAGATTCCTATGAAAATAGGGAATGATTTTGGCTCATGGGAGTCTGGTAGTGATCCTAAAAAAAGGAAAACACATGATGACGCTTTTGAAAGGTATTTTTAGGATGAATGCTCAATTTGTATATAATTTACTTATGATTGTCGGGTAGGAGTCATGAGAAAAATAGAAAGTGATTTGGAGTCGCTAAATATAGGGAGTCTGATAGCGATCCCAAAAATAAGGAGAAGTATGACACTCCTCCGAAAAACTCCCTGATCTATTCGCCTGACACCCACGACCACACTCGGCAGATCATTGCAAATAAGAAGCTAAATATTAAATCAACATCAAAGCTTGAGAGTGATCGTCTTGAGCAACACCGATTTCAAGCGCGATCGCCAACTCTAGTTACATCGTGACGAATAAACAACATATTGCTCCTCTTCTAGTCGGCCGTTGGTAGGGGGTTAACAGATTCTTTTCAAATGCTCACCAAAGCAGCCTCGACATTGATAACCCTGTTTCACACCATAGAGTCACAGTCAGCTAGATTAACACCTATATAACTGGAAGGGGATAACTGTGGGTGCAAAATTTAGCTAACACCTGACAGTAGGGCTCGCCAGCCTTGCCAGGGGCTTATGAAGATGATAATGGGATTCGCTAGCCCTGTCTAGGGCCCACGAAGACGACAGTGGGACCCGCCAGCTCTGCCTAGGGTCTAGAAAGACGAAAGTGGGACCCGCCAGCCCTGCCTGAGCCCCACAAAGATGACAGTCGAACCCGCCAACTTTGCTTGGGGCCCATAGGTATTATCCAAGGTCTGATAAATCCTCTCGGGTATTTACCACAACCCTAGATATTCCAAAAGCTCTATAAATAGCAGATCATGTAAACAATTCAGATCGAAATTCATTATTCCAAATTCTACTTTCTTTTTTCCAGGGCTCCTCAAGCCTTCTGGTAATCAGACTTTAGTCAAGCCCACTCTACCCTCTGTCTACTTGTATAAGCACTCCTCGGCCTGTCGAGAGTAGCTCTGCTTTTTCAGAGTTAGTGGATTCAAAGGTTGCGTCTTACCGCACGGAAACGAAGGCTTCGGTCGAACTTTGTCACCATATCATGTGTCAACTCTCTTTCTTTCAATCTCTCTTTACTCAACAGTGTCTGCGTGACAGCTCAACGTGTGACAGCTTAGCACTCATGCAGTGCACTGCACTCGAAGCCAACAATCAATCGACTGTTGGTGGAAAATCGCACGACGATCGTAATTTCCCTACACACTTGACTTTCCCCCACCTTAGGATTATTGGCTCTTGGATATTGGGTAGTGGTTGTCACAATCCACTCCCTTAAGGGTCGCACATCCCCGTGTGGGATCAGTCCCCCTATTGCGATGGGGGGTTCAACTCTGATACCATTATGTAACATCTAGTCAAACACACAAGATATTGCCTGCTTTGCCCGATGGCTCATAACCTTAAAACACGACTTATGTGTTAGGGAGGGGAAGTTAAATGATGGGTATCAAGCTGAATCCCTCTCGGGGGGGGGGGGGGGGTTCTAATCCTACACGGGAACGTGTGGTCCTTAAGGGGGGAGGATTGTGACAACCAAGAGCTAAAACTTCATATGCGGAAGGTCAAGATGGATGAGATGAGGTGTCCAAGTTCATAAACTGGTCCCACATCATCATGGGAGAAAAATGTTTTGGGCTATATATGACATCCCCTCTTTAACACTTAAAGTTCATTTTAAATCCGTGAGCCCTCGGACAAAGTAGACAATATCTTGCGTGTTAGGTGAGGATGTTACGCAATGGTATCAGAGCTGAACCCCCCTCCCCTCCTCCTCTCTTGTGCGCACGGCAGGGGGGGGGAAGAATTGATCCTACACAGTGACAGCCTTTAAGGGGGATTGATTGTGACAATCGAAATTCAAGAGCTAGAAATCCTGAGCTAGAAGGTTAAGATGGATGCGGTGAGATAAGATGTCCAATGCCACCTCTTGATCGGAGCATCGGAGTTTGGGAGTCCTACTCCGGATTTGGCACGGCTACGAGCCTACGATCTATAGGTCAGTTCCATCTCCTTCAAAAACTCTCTCATCAATGCAGTTTTTTGTTTTACGTTTGGTCTTCTCTCTCCACCATTCACACGGGACGGGAGGGCTGATAGTATGAGTCACCCTTTACCTCTCCACCTCTCAGTCTCATAGTGGGGATTTGATCTTCCGAGGAGGAGCACGGCGGCGCGGGGCGGCGCGGGGCGGCGCGGCGTAGATTAATCTGATTTAGAGAAGGTATACATACTCATCGCCCCTCCCCAAAATCAGGGTTTCTTTCAATGTTTCTAAAAAACCCGATTTTTTTTCTTCTTTAACCTCTTATCTAAAGAAGAGAGATTGTTCTGATATCGCTAGTCGATCCTTCATCAGTTGTACTTAAAAAAAAAACCATATCTCGTTTCGGATCCGGGTATCGTCGCGTGCGCTTGGCGACCAGAGGAGCTCTCGGACTGCAGCAGCAGCGGCGGCGACCGTCAACACCAAATTTCTCGGCATCTTTTTCCTCATCCTCCTCCACTGCCTCCGGCTTTCGATTTCAGGAGTTCGAGCCGCCGCCGGCCGACATGGGGGACGCAGAAGACAAGCTCAAGGGGTACACGATAATCAAGGAAGGGGAGGCGGAGATCCTGATGCATTCCAGCAACAGCGTCTTCTACAACAAGGCCCAGGTGCCGGCACCCTGCTCCCCTCTTAGTTTCGCTTGTTTCTATCAAGACTTTGATTAAAAATCGAATCTTGGTTGTTTCTATTAAGTTGATTAAAAATCGAATCTTGGTTGTTTCTATTAAGTTTTCCATGTGTTTCTCTGAATATTGTGGAAAAAAACCGTCTCTTGAATCACGGCTTTGATTAAAAATCGAATCTTGGTTGGTCCTGGACTCCTGGGGGTGGTTTGTATTGGATGGGTGTTTTGATGATGGTTATATTAGATGGGAGGTACTTAGGGGGTGTTAGTCAATTAGGATTTGGTGAAGAGTTCCTTGTATTTAGGATTACATCAGTAGTGGTTCTGAACTTCTTTGTGATATTGTAGATTTAAGCGTTAGTGGTTGCGGAGTCCACAACGTGGACTCCTGATCCAGGCGTCAGTCAATATTTTATATGGCCTTGGACTCATAAGTTAGGCGTTAGTCAATAATCATGGTACAAGTTCATGACTTCATAACAAAAGGGATTTACAAACCCACGTATATATACTTTTTGCCCATCAAAAGTTCCACCTCAAAGGTGGAATTTTAAATCCCCTACATGAGACTTTTTCTTTGAAATGTATCATCGATAGGGGTGACAATTCTTGACCCGACCCGCCAACCCGAACCGAAGTTAGCGGGTTTGTGTTTGTCCTAAACGGGTTCAGGTCATAAACGGGTTGACCCGATTGACCCGTTTATTTAATGGGTCGGGTTAGGGTTTGTACTTATAACCCGATTGACCCGACTTGACCCGTTTAACAAATGGGTCTTGTCAACCCGACTCGAACCAACTCGAGCTAACCCGATCAAACCCGGCCCAATCCGACTTGTCTTGACCCAACCCGACAGGTTTACATGGGTTCTGTTGACCCAACCCGAGCCGACACGATCCGACCCGTTTAGTAAACGGGTCGGGTCGGGTCAACTCGTTTATTAGGCGGGTCAGGTTTGGGTTTAAGTTTTTGACCCGTTTATTAAACGAGTCGGGTTCGGGTTGGGTGTTTTGCCCTTATACATTTGTCTCAACCCGACCCATTACCACCCCTAATCATCGGCATCTCCTGGAACCTTAGCACCCGTGCTCGTGATCGTGGAAGCCAACGTCGGATCCCCAACAACCCTCATTCTTCTCTTCCAGGTATCTCTCTATCTCACTCCTTCCTCTTCTTTGGGTATACCCAACCCCTCACGATCGCCCTCTCTCTTCGCCCCCCCCAGTCAGAACAAAATACAGTAGAGAGAGAGAGAGACCCTCTGGATCCATCCGGTTCTGATCACGACGCCCGTCCGGCTCCGATCGTAACGCCCATCCGGTGCCGATCGCGACACCAATCCGGCTCTGTCGTGACGCCTGCCTTCTCGATCATATATTGGACTCATTATTTTAATTAGTATGCTATTTCCAATTTGTATGTTATTTGTGGAAATGACCTCCTTGGTTGATGGTATGTTAAAGTCTTTTGGCATGATACAATTGGTAATCTTGTTTGAAATATGATCTTATTTATAAAAAAATTATCAATTTCTATTTGTAAAATTACTAAAATATTTGATATTAATTTTTTTTTACCATTTGACTTATGTAAAAATTGGTCAAACTATTTATCCAACGTGGTGAGGCAATCTTGGATGGCAGAGGCAATGTTGATTAAATCGAGCTTAATTTTGATTCATTGTTCTTGTACATTTTTTTAATGACCGTATTAATACTTTTTGTATTAGGCCTTCAAAATTCATCAAAATTGTTCTTCAAATGTGTTAGTCAAATGGGATTTTATGTCCAAGTCCACAACAAATATCCCACGTGAACTCCTAAAAAAGGGATTTATGAGACCGTGGACTTCTCAAAAAAGTCTGCAGACTCCTAAAAAAACCCAGAGACTCTTTAAAAAAAGTCCGCGGACTCTCAAAGACCGCAAGTCCACGAACTCCTGAATAATGATTTTAAAATCCCAATTGACTAACACCCCCTTAGTATCCTCTCCTGTTTGAGAAATCGTTAAAGGTTGGATATTGTTTTGGGTCAATTTGACTTACCCCCCTATGTTAGTAGGCCAATTAGACTTACCCCCATAAAATGATATCAATTAGAGTTACCCTAAAAAAACTGGAATTAACTCCCCAAAAATTTGACTTAACCCCCCAATAAATATATGGTATTTTGAGATACCCCCAATTCTGTGTTATTATCACAAAGAATTTTGGGGGGTTAAGCCAAAGTTGGGTGTAACTCTAATTGATATCATTTTAGGGGGTAAGTCTAATTGGCTTATTAACACGTAGGGAGGGGGGGGTGGTTAACTCAAATTGATCCTAAATATATATTTTACCTCGAATTGTTAATATTGTGCATGTGTCTATTGAGAAATCGGCGAATACTACGACTTAGCTGGAATGCAATTCTAAGGCTAGGATGGGTGTGCCTATTGGGATATCGGCGAGTAGTACAACTTAGTACTAGGCTAGGATGGTATTTTGCGATACCCCCTATTTTGAGATACCCCCAATTCCGTGTTATTTATTGCATAGAAAATTTGGGAGGTTAAGCCAAAGTTGGGTGTAACTCTAATTGATATCATTCTAGGGGGGTAAGTCTAATTGGCTTATTAACACGGGGGTGGGGGGGGGGGGGGGGGGGGTAAGTCAAATTGACCCCTTTTTTTTAATCTAGAATTGTTAATATTGTGCATGTGTCTATTGGGAAATCGGCGACTACTACGACGAATTCAATTCTATGTAAATGGGGATATCGGAGTATTCTACAGCTTAGTACTAGGATGGGTGTGTCTATTGGGATATCGGCGTGTAGTACAGCTTAGTACTAGGTTAGGATGGATGGCCTCTTCCTTGTTTTACACCCTTTAAACAAAAAATTATTTTCTTCACATTAGTTCTTTTACTTTTTATTGTGCCATAGTGTTGAATGCAATTCCCTATATTGTCTTGTATTCTTTTCTTTTAGACTATTTCTGAGCTTAGGGGAACCTACATTGGTTGGTCCCTTCTTCTACGGGCATATGCTGCTTAAACATTAAGGTATGTTCCCTACCCACCAACTTGGCTTTTAGGGTTCTTGACCGATCTCTCTATTGCCAAGTTGCCTTTTGTCAAGTTTTCTACACCAATCTCAGAGGGTTGACGTCCGCTTCATAGCTGGTCAAAAAATACTCCTTAGTCTTTTGTGGAATTTTCTTCATTAAAATTGTGCTATGTAGTCAGCTCACCTTGATGAGATAAGACTTTGATGATGATGATAATGAAAACTATAAATTTAATGGCATTGAACTGTGATTAGTTTTTCTGTGAAATCATCTGATAAACCTAAACTCTAATGTGAATATGTTTTTCGGTGTGGGTGACAGTGGAGTATTGGTGCCTTTTGTTTTTGGATTGATTGACATGAGAGATCTGATGTGTTAAGGAAGAAAAGTTTTATCTAAAAACCATATTAGATTTTATGTGCATCGCTGAAAGGGTACTTGGTAGCGCCTTTTTAACTTTAGGAGCTATAGCTATCACGGAGATCGTGGTTCTAACCACCAAAACTATCTCGGGCAGAACATTTTGCCCAAAACTATCTCGATGGCGTATAGCAAGAGGTAGCTTATCGAACTTTTTTTTATTGATAAGAGTATGTTAGAATTTCTTGTTAACTACGCAAGTTTCAATGATCATTGGTTATTTGACTAATTCCTTTCATTAAACTAAACAAATTTTTTTGTTCAAGAAATTCGCTCTCTTTTTTGAGGGGGGTTCGGCGTAGACTCCTAGCAGTTTATTGATAATGTAGAAAAAATTATATGTCACTAGAGTCTTAAAAGATATAAATAAATAGTTCAAATAGTACAAAGTCATGGTTAAATAACATGAAAAAGTGACATCTCCATCTCAATCCCATGTTAACAGCTTTCATGCCAGGATAACTTGTTCAACACTGGTTTGTTTGGTGTCCCTAACACATCTAAATAATGGGTCATAATAAGGTACCCCCAAAAAAATATATTTTAAGCTTAAGATAAAATCATGGGCTTCAAATTATGGTTCTCAGATGATTTGTATGATAGGGATCCAAAAATAGGTTACTTATTCTAAAATTAATCTTGGTTGCTTGCTCATCTATATCAAATCTACCCTTTAATGACTCAAATTAGGACTAGAGACTCAAATTAAACTAAACCTAGACTTAGCCTAGTGGGTGATGTGATCTGATTTTGGAATTAGATTTGTACGGACGAATCTACTAACCTCTCTTAGTAGTGGTATTTGTGAGAAAGATGATATATGCACATAAACATCAAACTTTCTCCCTACTTTTGAGGTTGGCTTTGGGAACCCCCTTTTTTTCATCAGTTATTCCTACCAAGGAATATTTCTGCTGTCAACGACTTCCATCCGTGAAAGAAGTCATTTATAACTATATGAAGGAAGAATAATGAAAATGATTGATTTTGCAACATGTGTGGTGAGTCATCTGGTGACTCTAGCTAAAAAACTTCACAAAACATGGGTAATAACTCAAACCAAAGTATATCTTCATTAGTTTATGCATTAAAATACGAAATTTGTCAGAATCATTTTTAAAGGATAGGATCAGCCAAAATGTCCTTTCCACCATTCTACAAAAACTCATAAACTTGCTATCCTATTTAAGGCCCAAATTTTATTTACTAATCACATCAAATATAACTACAACCTCCTTGAGTGATGCCCATCACTTATCTACCTAAGCAATAGCAATGAAACTTAGGTCAGTAAGTCTATACTAATAAGTTATAAAACACTAAGCGCTTGGAAAATGTGTTTCTTTTAGAATAGAATTTTTTAACCAGAGCTAAAGGCCATACAGATTATGAAAAGCACTACTTGTAGAATTTTTCTATTTGGTAAATCCAACATAATAATCATGTTAAAAGTATAAGTGTATACCTGAAATGTATAGTTTTGGATTGAGGTATTTTTGTCACCTCATTATGAGATTCATATTCATTTGTGTACTCTCATGGGTTTTATTGGGAGTTAGTTGAGTGACCTTGTTGAGAGAGAGAGAGAGAGAGAGAGAGAGAGAGAGAGAGAGAGAGAGAGAGAGAGAGAGAGAGAGAGAGAGAGAGAGAGAGAGAGAGAGAGAGAGAGAGAGAGAGAGAGAGAGAGAGAGAGAGAGAGAGAGAGAGAGAGAGAGAGACCCCATAAAAATCAAAGAAATAAAAAACCTTAGTCAAAGGAAAAAAGACAAAAAGCTATTGCGGTATGTTTCTCCTGCTGTTCATATATTGCTTGTCCTGGAGGATGCGGTCAAGGATTGAGGGATCAACGAAGGTAACGAAGTAAAAAATCTTTCCTATTTTTCCAGTGTTTTTTCTATTTGTGAGGTTGACGAGGTGGCGATCAGAGCTAGGGGAGGCAACATGTTGAGGTAAGGAGTTGGGAGAATGAGAGAAGAAAGGTTATAGGGGGCTGATGAAGATAGGATAAAATTTGTAATTTTTCAAGTTAACAGGTAAAATGGTAAAAAAACTCTACCCGCATAGGGCAAAAAGAGTGCTGTTTTAAAAAGTAACAACCCAAAACCTCTGATTACTTATTTTAAGCTCTATTTTATAGTTTTTTCCCAAGCATGTTTAATTAGTGTTAAAATGTTTATCCTCTGATTTAGTCAAATCAGTAATACTGCTTAGATTTGCTAAACTGTCAATACACTGACATAATGTAACATTTGAAGGCCGTAAAGATGAAATTAGCTATAACTATTGTTAGGAGATGACGGCTAGGGTTTGGAGAGGAATATAATGCTCTCTATTGAGGGACTCAAGCCCAATATATATGTACATGTATGACCATACAACCCGACCCGACTGTACATGTAACCCGACCCATCTCTATACATTAACACTTTCCCTCAAACTCACGGTGGATCATGAACCGAGAGTTTGCCGATAAAGTGCTGGAAGCGAGCAATCGTAAGGGGCTTCGTCAGAAAATCAGCAGTCTGCTCCGATGATGGAATGAATGGCAAGGAGATGGTGTGGTCGAGAAACTCCTGGCGAACATAATGACAATCAACCTCAATAAGTTTTGTTCGCTCGTGGAAGACCGGATTGCTAGCAATCTGAATAGCACTCTGGTTGTCACAGAAGAGAGGCGTGGGCCCGGATATCACAACTCCCAAGTCGAGCAGAAGGCGGCGAAGCCAGACAATCTCTGCGGTGGTGGAAGCCATAGCCCTGTATTCGACTTCGGTGCTGGAGCGAGCAACAGACTCCTGTTTCTTGCTGCGCCACGAAATAAGTGAATCACCAAGAAACACACAGTATCATGTAGTAGAGCAACGAGTGGTTACATCTCCTGCCCAATCTGCATCGGAGTAAGCACGCAGCACCAATGGAGAGGTGGAGGGAAACAGTAGTGAACGGGTGACGGTGCCTCGGAGGTAGCGGATAATCCGAAGGACAGCTGCATAGTGAACTGAACGTGGAGCCTGAACAAACTGACTGACAATGCCAACAGCATGGGCAATGTCTGGCCGGGTCATAGTGAGGTAGACGAGCATCCCAACCAGTCTCTGGTAGTGGGAGACATCCTGGAGCGGCTCACCATCTGTAGCTAGAAGCTTCAAATTGAGTTCCATGGGTGTGTCAGCAGTACGAGAGTCAGTAAGAGCAGCATCAGCAAAGACGTCTGAGATGTACTTTTGCTGGGAGACCAACAGACCACGAGCTGACCGGGCAATCTCGAGGCCCAAAAAGTAGCGAAGAAAGCCCAGATCTTTCATCTCAAACTGACTCTAGAGGTGACGCTGAAGGGATGCTATGGTGGCACTGTCATCCCCGGTGATGATCATATCATCCACATAGAGAAGAAGAACTGCAATACCCTGACTGGAGGAGCGAGTGAACAGGGCATAGTCGGAGTGGCGCTCAACAAACCCGGCGGCCAGGATTGCACTGCGAAATCGCTCAAACCAGGCACGAGGGGCCTGCTTGAGCCCATAGATGGCTCGGCGCAAACGACACACGTGCCCTGGAGGAACTGAAATGCCCGGAGGAGGAGCCATGTAGACTTCCTCGGAGAGGTCATCGTGGATGAATGCATTGGTGACATCCATCTGATGGAGTGGCCACCCTCGAGCAGCTGCCACATCTAAGAGGGTGCGCACAGTAGTCATTCGAGCAACCGGAGCAAACGTCTCCTCGTAATCAATCCCATACTCCTGGGAGAAGCCACGAGCAACGAGGCGGGCCTTGTGCCGCTCAATGGATCCGTCAGGACGAGTCTTGACCTTGAAGATCCACTTGCAGCTAACAGGCACCACGCTTGAGGGACAAGACACCAAATCCCATGTCTGGGTCCGCTTAAAAGCCTCAAGCTCTACTGACATGGCCTGCCGCCACTCTGGGTGTAAAGCTGCCTCACGGTACGACTGGGGCTTCCGGTGGGTGTGAAGTGCGGTAAGAAAAGCCTGATAAGCTGGAGAATAGGATGCAATGGCAGAGTAGCCAGAGGAGTCAGGAGAGTCAGAGGTAAAGGCAGAATAGCCAAACATGTCCGGAGAGTAGTCATATCTGTCAGGAGGGTGATGTTCGCGCGCTGGGTAGCGCCGAACAGGAGCAGGATCCACGACCGGGGAGGAGGGGGCAGCAGCATCAGGCGAGGGAGTACCAGTGTGAACTGACTCTGGAGGAGCTGCAGACCGACGAACATAGACACGAGTAACAGGTGGTGGTGGAGGCGGCGAGGGAGACGGAGGAGGTGGTGGTGGTGGCGGGGAAGATGGAGATGGAGTAGGCGTGGGTGTGGCAATAGAAAACGGGGGTAGAACGGGGATGTGAAGAGGTGATGAAGGCGAGGAGGGTGACGCAGGAGGCAAGGAAAGATCCCGAGACTCAGGGAAAAAGTACGGGACATCCTCAACAAAGGAAACGTGACGGGAGACACGGATCCGACGAGCCAAGAGATTGTAACAACGATACCCCTTGTGCTCCCGACTGAGCCCCAAGTGAACACACCTAACAGACCTCGCAGAGAGTTTGGTGCGCTCATGGGGAGGAAGAAGAACGAAGCACGTGCAGCCAAACGTGCGAAGAAGAGAGTAGTCAGGTGGGCTGGAGTGGAGGCGCTCATATGGGGTGACACCGGACAGAGCAGATGACGGAGTGATATTAATGAGGTGGACAACCGTCATGACAGCTTCAGCCCAGTAAGAGTGAGGAACAGACGCAGAGAGAAGCAAGGCTCGTGCGGTCTCAAGGACATGACGATGCTTGCGTTCGGCAACGCCGTTCTGCTCATGGGTGTGGGGACAGGACTGCTGGTGAAGAGTGCCGTGAGATTGAAGAATCTCACGCATCTCAGAGGAGAGATACTCCTTGGCACAATCAGACCGAAAGGTCTTGATGTGCCGACCAAACTGAGTGTGTATCATAGTGGTGAATCTCCTAAAGATGTGAGGGACTTCAGATCGATGACGCATAACTATGCTATCAAAGTCGGGACTAGTCGGCGACTAGTCCCCGACTAGTCCCTGGGCGGCATTTTGTCGACCGATTAATTTCGATTCTGTCATTGCTGGGCGGAATCTCGACTAGTCCCCGACTAGACCCGACTAGACCCGACTAGCCCGACTAATCCCCGGCTAACGACTGCCGACTAGTCCCCAGGCAGCATTCTGCAAGCAAATTTTTTTTTTGAAAGAAGTCTTTGCAAGCAATTTTGTTTGGATTTTTTTACATTGGCTCAAAGTCTTGAGTCGCAAGACTCACAACTATGGCTCTTCCCTGTAATCACTGTTGAGCACCTGAGAATCTCAGATAAAAACATAGACAAATAATTAGTTTATTTGTTGATATCCATATAACCCTATAATCTAAATTGGGGTTGTTCACTGATTAAACATCATCAAACAAATATTGTGATGAATTCTTAGTTCTGAGTCTTTTAACATGGGCATGAAGCCAATACAACTGTGTTCTGTTAGACTGTTACTTATGTATTTATATCCATGCTGTGAAGAGTGAAGGTATGTATTGTTATTAACCGACTAATATCATATACTTATTGACATTTATGCTAGTTCATATATCATATATGTTTAGGGAGGGGGGGAGGGGTTAAAATAAGTTTTGGCCGACTAGTCCCGAATTAGTCCCGACTAGTCCTAGTCGGCCCTTGGCCGACTAGGGCCGACTACCGACTTTGACTGCATAGCGCATAAGATAAACCCAGGTGCACCTAGAGTAGTCATCGATAAAACACACATAATACATGTAACCCGAAATGGATGCAACAGGTGCAGGACCCCAAATGTCTGAATGTACTAAATCAAATAAAGCATCAGATTGGGAAGCACTAGCAGAGAATGGAAGAGCTAGATGCTTTGCCAGTCTACAACCCGTACAAACAGAGAGAGGGGAGAAGGACGCTCGACCCAAAGCGCCCGAACGAAATACGCTTTTGAGTCGATCACTCGATATATATGACCTAACCTTCTGTGCCACAGGTCGGCATCAGAGGTAACAGACATGACAGACGCAACAGGAACGGAAGACACATGTAGATGGTCCAGCTGGTAAAGTCCTCCTGCTCTACGGTCCAGCCCAACCCTCTGATCCGTCCGCGAATCCTGCACAACACAAACAGAAGGGGTGAAGGTGACAGTCAGGCCAGAGTCGCAAAGAGAACTGATAGAGATCAGATTAATGTTAAGACGGGGGGCATGATGGACATGGGGTAGGGTCAGGCGACCAGAAGGGTCAGAGGTAGTAGTGACGGACCCACATTGCGGAATAGGGACGAGTCCCATCCGCAGTGCAAACCTCCTGGTGGGTGGTAGTGGGAGAACAGTCAGTGAGGAGTCGAGGCCAGTGGAGTCAAAGGTGAGGTGACAGGAGGCACCCGAGTCGAAGATCCATGGAGCAGTAGTACCCGGAGTGGCAGAGAGACTGTGAGTTGTCGAAGAGTTGGTGGAGGCGAGGTACCGAAGCAGTAACTCCTCAAAGCGCTGGAGACGGTCGGAGTAAGACCGAGACTGAGCAGAAGTACCTGGAGTGGCAGAGAGACTGTGATCTGTCGAAGAGCTGGTGGAGGCGAGGTATCGCAACAGTAACTCCTCAAAGCGCTCGAGGCGGTCGGAGTAAGACCGAGACGGAGCAAGAGTGGTGGCAGGCGGTGCTGGAGTAGGGAGATCAGCAGCGCCATCATGGTGGAGGAGACCCGGACGACGTCCACAGTCGACTGATGTGGTGGAGGGACGTGGCCCGAGAATACCATAAAAACGAGGAGACGGAGGGACTCGACGATCAACGACGGTGTGCAGGCAGTATGAGAGCCGAGAGATGCTGTAGGAAGCCATACCCCTGAAGTACGAGGGTGAGCCGGCACAACGAAGGTCTGAGGCAGTCCGTACAGAGGAGACATGCAGTTCGGGACAGAGGAGAAGGGGGGGCGGTGGGGCTTCAGGGGGTGCAGGAGGGGGTGGGGGTGCAGGGGAGGGTGGAGGGGGGGCCGGCGGGGTGCAGAGGAGGAGTCGGGGAGGCTGGGCGGGCGGAAGGGTGGTGCGGGGGGGTCGGACGGCGGAGTGGAGGTGAGGGGAGGGGTCGGGGGGTCCTTGCGGGCGGAGGAGAGAGGCCAAGGGGGGCGGATGGGCTGAGGGAAGGGTGGTAGGACCGGTCGGGTGGAGGAAGGGGGGTCGGGGGGGAGGAAGGGGGCCGGGGGGCTGTCGGGTGGAGGAGGGGGGGGCCGGGGGGCTGTCGGGCGGAGGAGGGGGGCTGGGCGGGTGGAGGAGGGGGGCCGGGGGGGTGGGCGGGTGGAGGAGGGGGGTCGGGCAGGTGGAGGAGGGGGCCGGGGGGCTGTCGGGCGTTGGAAGGGGGGGCCGGGCGAGTGGAGAAGGGGGGCCGGGTGGGGTGGGCAGGTGGAGGAGGGGGGTCGGGCGGGTGGAAGAAGGGGGGGGGGGGGGGGGGGCTGTCGGGCGGGTGGAGGAGGGGGCCGGGGGGCTGTCGAGCGGCGGAAGGGGGGGCCGGGCGGGGTGGGCAGGTGGAGGGGGTGGGGGGTCTGATCGGGTGAAGGGAGGAGGGGGGCCGATCGGGTGAAGGGAGGCCGGAGGGGAGGTGCTGCCGGAGGGGGAAGACCGTCGTCGTCGTCGTCGTCGCCGTGCGGAAGAACCCTAGAGCTCTGATACTATGTTAGGAGATGACGGCTAGGGTTTGGAGAGGAATAGAATGCTCTCTATTGAGGGACTCAAGCCCAATATATATGTACATGTATGACCATTGACCATACAACCCGACCCGACTGTACATGTAACCCGACCCATCTCTATACATTAACAACTATAAAATCAAAGGTGTAATGCGTAGACCCAAACTCAAAGCTAGTATTTCTAAGCATACACACATACTTTTAATTTGTCACGTGAGAAAGCGGCTCTTTTACCTGAAAGCACACAGACACACACACACAAAAAAAAAATTCAAATCGCATGACTAATCACAGCACTGGGTTATCTAGGCAGTTCCAAGTGGTGCACAGTTGAAGTTTGCACCACTTTGGCATTACAACTTCTAAAGTTTCAGCACTTTCCATCTATTGCCACCTCTCCTTCTTTTCCTAGATACTTCCTACTGTCATACTCATTCACTTGAAAGTTTTTTAATGGTACGTTGATATTACTGCTATGCTATCAAAATTCTATTTGTCGCCAGTTGTAGCACCACCTTCAATAAGACTTGGCATTATCTAACAGCAATATGTTAGTCTGTGTTTAGGTTAACAACCGAGATATGTCCATTGCTGTGTTGAGGACCTTCATAGCTAAGCGCAAGGAAGAGCATGCCGCAATGTTGAGCAGAAAGGTGAAATCGGTACAAAAGGTTCCTGAGGGCACACCATCTGATCATGTAATGGATGGAAACATCGCTCAAGATGAAAAAACAAATGGAGATTGTGAAATACATTTAAACCACTCTGGAGATGAATCAGTAGACATCTTAAGAGAACCACTGAAGAGCACTTCTTGGAAAGGGCAGGGAGAACTTAAAGCACCTCGAGTTCTTGAGGTACATATTAGCTGATTCTAACTACTTCACTTAAATGTAGCCTTCTACTGTAGTCTTATTTAGATTCCTGCAATGCGATCCTTATTATTAGATTCAGCTAGAGAAAGCTGCAGCTTGCTTTAAATATATGTAATATGTGTTCTCCCTCAAATTTGAAACTGTTTACATCATGATTTACAGGCTTTAGCTGCTTCTGGATTGAGGGCACTGCGGTATGCTCGTGAAGTAGATGGGATTGGTCAGATTATTGCTGTCGACAGTGATAAAGGTATCTTCATTCTGTTTATCGTGCCATTATGTTCCTTACGATCGTTCTTTAGGTTGGACATTGAACCCCATCAATTGCTTTATTACAGTTTCTATTGAAGCTTGCAATAAAAATATACAATTTAATGGCTCCGTGGCATGTTCAAAGGTGAAAGCTCATCTTGCTGATGCTCGAGTTTACATGCTCACTCATCAGAAAGAATTCGATGCGGTAATTACTTATCCATGCATTTTGTTCACCTCTTTAAAAGGCTTCCCTTATTGGTCAATAGCTACAATTGGACATTCTGCCCTCAACCAAGTGGAGTACTTGTTGAACTTTTGCTTCTAGATAATGAAACCACAAGCGTGTTTATGGGCTATAGTACGTAGTGATGGAGCAGTATCTATTTGTACTATTATCGATACTTGCTTGCATTCTCTCTCTCTCTCTCTCTCTCTCTCCAACTTTCTCTTACACTATACCGGTGCAGTTGACTTTTGATCAGTTAGTTCGTGGACATGCGTTCTATGTAATGAGTCAATAAGGACATAGGTGAAAGTGCATGTGTGTATCCATGTTGTTATCTACGTCTTTGTGCCACTAGATAAATGTGATAATTTAAGTATTGTGCAAGGTCTTGATTGTTGAATGCTTATTTTTATTTAAGCTGATAGATCTGCATTTACTTTAGGATGCTTATTCTCTGTTCTTGGCTGCTTTAACTTAATCTGATTTAAGGTAGGATTTACCTGGGTTTCCAAACAAACAAAAAAAAACATTTTCTTTTGGTATTGTCTTTTCTCTTATTCTTAATTGTTGTATTTCTTTTTTTCTCTCCTCTTTTGATTGTTTGACTACCCAAGGTCCAAGATCCATCAATAACGAGTTATATTTTTTGACAAAGGATGCATTATTTCAGTTCAGCCATTTAATTAATTATTTGATGATTGCTAGGTTGGGGCAAATCCATTTTTAAGTTGATGGTGGCACCATATGTGTTGTTAATAGTATTTGATTAATCCTAACATCGGATTCTTTATAGAGCAGTCCAGTCAGGTATCACTCAATTTCAGTGCACCAAGCCATGGTAACCAAGTTTTTTGTCTGGTTGTCATTAATGTTATTTAGGTTTTTCCATGGCCATCCCGTCAGATTTCATTTTCGAATCTTTCCAATTGCTTCCATCTTGGACCATGCTAAAAATTTCCCTAAAATTCTTGAGGTTTCTCAAAATATTTTCATTTTTTAGGCCTCCGAATGTAATCGAGGCATTGAAATTTTTGAAATGACAACAGGGGCAAATTCCTAATTTATTTTGAAAATTTCAAACTTATGGCCGAAGTTTCAAAATATTTCTAGACCCTAACCTACCAAAACCCAATACCCTAAACCCTTTGAAGTTTGAACACCATGTTCGACTTCTTCAGTTTCTATGTAAAATTGTTGTGGCGTGCTTGATCTTCTTTTAACATCGATATGTGGAGGTTAAATCGATGAACATGCATTGAGTCATTCGTTCGATTAGATAGAATTGTTTTCCCCAAAACATTCAACGATGGTCTATATTAAATTTATTGCAATTAAATCATTTGTAGTTATTTGATTGATAACATGATGGTACAACTGTACAAGAACAAAGCTACAACCTTTTTGGGGATTAATCGTTGAATCTATCAGACTTATCGTCTGGAAATTTTGGAGGTTTAGAACAAATCAGAAAGTTCAGTCATAATTCGATGAAATTACTTGAATATTGGATATGTTGTATATCATAGACTTTTATGTATTTGTACAACATGCATAGAAATACATGCTACACAATGTTCCAAACTAGTAGGAAGTGTAGTAATGTTATTTAACTATCCCAAAGTGTGTATCCATCTTTTTATTTATGATTGTTTAGAGTTTTGTTGTAAAATTCCATCCTTTTTTATGTTTAGATTGTTATGTGTATGACAATAGTCATAAAAATATATGTTATGTGGAGCTCTACAATCTACATCCCAAGATAGTGAATAAATGTGATTTAAGTGTTTCAAAATGTATATCTATGCATTGTTTATGATTGTCTACCATTTCATTGAAAAATCCCATCATTTCATCAATATTTTTATAATTTCTAAAAAAAATGCAATATTTCTACACCGTCAAAATATTTCCACGCTATATTTCCTTACCTAAAACCGCCATAGCCGGTCCCACGCCCGGATGAGAAAGGTTGAGGGTTGATGTTAGGTTGAAAGCTAGTCGTAAAAAACCAACTCAAACTATAAAATAAATCCTAATTCGATAAACGTTAATGGTAGGTTGTCTCCTGTAAGTGACACGCCACAACCTAACCCGACTGTGGTGAGAAATGATCAAGGGTTTGCTAGGTCGTCTCTAGCAAGTGGCGTGCCACAACCTAAACTGATCATGGTGAGAAATGGACAAGGGTTTGCTAGGTCGTCACTTGTAAGTGGCGTGCTACAACAAAAATCGATTGTGGTGAAAAATATGCTAGGCTTGGATAAGGTTAGGGTGTATCTTAGAAGCGGCACGTTGCAATGGAGACCAATTGGAGCAACTAGAAGACATATTTTTATATCAAATGGAACAAAAGCGAGCAATAAAAATAATCTCACAATAGAGGAATGTTAGATTTACTACTTGGAATGTTGAGACTTTGACTGGAAAAAGTAGAGAATTAGTAGATACAATGACGAGAAGAATAGTCAATATATCTTGTTTACAAAAACCCAAATGGAAAGGAGGAAAAGCTAAGGAAATTGGTGATGAGTACAAGTTTTTTTTTTTTATGTAGGGAAGGCTATTAGTTGAAATTGAGTTGGACTATTAGTGGAAAAAGATATGAAGGATAATATTGTCGAGGTTAAAATGATAAATGATAGATTATTGGCTATAAAATTAGTCTTAGGCGAGGATATTATTAATGTAGTTAGTGATTATGCACCACAAATAGGACTAGATGAGAATGTCAAAAAGCAATTTTGGGAAGATATGAATGGATTAATGCAAGGAATTCCTGAGGGAGAAATAATATTTATCGGTGGTGATTTAAATGGCCATGTTGGGTGAAGTAATAGAGGAGATGAGATCATGAGAGTACATGGTGGATAAGGTTTTGGAGATAGAAATACAATTGGAGATTCTATACTAGAGTTCGCGGTGGCCTATGATTTAGCGATAGCAAATACTTATTTCAAAAAGAGAGATGAGCATTTAATTACTTACAAGCGTGGATCAAATGCGTCACGAATATATTATTTTCTATTACGAACAAATGAGAAATCTAGATGCAAAGATTGTAAGGTGATACCAGGAGAATGTTTGACAACACAGGATATTCGTTTTGGATTGGTATATTAATAGCAAGAAGAAAATAAAAGAAGTTAAAATAAGACCAAAAATAAGGTGGTGGAATTTAAAAGGGAACGATATGATGGAACAAAGGTTAAGAAAGATGACAAGAATTTTGGTGAACCAATTCGGATTTATACCAGGAAGGTCCATAATGGAGGCTCTTTTCTTGCTGAAATAACTGATGGAAAGATTTAGAGAGAATGAATCTACATACGGTTTTTATTGACTTAGAAAATGCTTATGATAGAGTACCACGAGATGTGATTTGGTGGACTTCAAGAAGAAAAGGGGTGCCTCAAGGTTATATTGAACTGGTTGAAGACATATACGAGGGAGCAATTACTAGTGTCAGGAGTAACTATGGCGACACAAATGAATTTCCGATAACTATGGAACTCCACCAAGGGTCAGCCTTAAGCCCATATCTTTTTACTTTTGTCATTGATGATATAGTGTTAGTCGATGAGACAAGTATGTGGTTAAATACTAAATTGGAATTGTGGAGGAAAGTTTTTGAAGATAAGGGCTTAAAAACAAGTTGAGGTAAAACAGAATGTATGGAGTACAATTTTAATGAAAATAATAATGATAATAAAATCCATTTCACAATTGATGGCCAATAAGTACAACAATGTGATTGTTTTCAGTATCTTTGGTCTGTCATACAGAAGAATGGTGAGATATAAGATGATATGTCCAAGAGCGGGTTGGATGAAATGGAGAGGGGCCTCGGGCACTGTTATTAAAGGTGCGCGCCTAGGTTCAGGCTCAGCTAGGCTCACCACCTGCGCCTCAAAAAGCACAAGGCGAGGCTCTGTTAGAAAGGCGCACGCCTAGGCTCAAGGCTCCAGGCTCAGAAAATGTGCGCCTGGTTGAACCATGTGCAATTATGTGCTTGCACTTGATATTTTTGGCAATATGTTTAAGTTATTAAGTAGATTTGATTCATGATTGTAGTAGTCTGAATATTGGCACATTGATTGAATATTATTCACATTCAAAATTATTTGTTATAGTTCTTTGGTAGGACCATATGAGCAATTGTTGGTTGGATTTGATGATTTTGATATTATTTCAACTATTACAAGATTCAATAAGTTTCGTTCTCTTTCTTGATTTGCACATTTCATACTGATTTAGAAGCATGTGCACAAGCACACGGATGAAATAGCCCACTCAGCCATTCACTTTATTTTTTTGATTGTTATAATTCACATTTGATATCTTATAACTGGTTATTGAATTTGAACAATACATATTTGAAGATTTAATATATTTTAAATTGCTTATTTAGAGCCGTAATTCAAACCTACAAGGCTACAACATTTGTTTTGTTGCAACAATGATCTATCCAATTTATCTATTGTGATAAGATTCATTTTCTTAATCTAGTTATGCATGTTTTGAATATATATATATATATATATATATAGAGAGAGAGAGAGAGAGAGAGAGAGAGATGATAAAATGCCCGTGCGGTGCGTGCGGCGTCGCACCGCAGCTGTCTGATGCACCGCTGTGTGCATCGCACGCACCGTAGCGGTGCATCAGACGGCTACGGTGCGACACCGCAGCCTAACATGCCTCTCTCTCTCTCTCTCTCTCTATATATATATATATATATATATATATATATATATTCAATCAGGCGCGCGCCTTGAGTTGCACCTTGTGTCTTGGCTCTAGGAGACCTTTGTGCCTCATGTGCGCCTTAGCCTTTCAAAACATTGGCCTCAGGAGTGCTATGTGATCGGCGCATGCCTTTATGACTCATGGGTAATTTTACAGGACATCCGCAATGTTATATATTTCAAAATGTTGGCCCTTAAAGAGAGATCAAGCACATAAGATGGGCGTGGCTGAGGTGAGGATGCTGAGGTGGATGTGCGGAAAAACTATGAGGGATAGAGTGAGTAATGAGTGTATTAGAGAAATTATTGTAGTGACACCAATTGAAGGCAATATAATAGATAATAGGGTAAGATGGTTTGGCCATGTACAACGTAGAGTAGAGGCATCTCCAATAAGGAGAGGATCATAGATTAGTGTGGAAGGTCCAAGGAGAGGGAAGGACCTAGAATAACATTGATGGAAGTTGTTAGAAAAGACATGTAAAAACTTTCATTTAACTTCCGCCCTTTCTTATCGTGCCCAATACACCAATATGATTTTCACTTTTGACCGGGGACAAATCTTACTCTTAGTACATGTTTCAAACTGTCCTCTTTTATCTTGGTCTACCACCTCTTTATGTTACTCCGTATTTTGCTAAGGTACTACTTCTCTTTCATGAGTTCCTAGTCATGCTGCACATCCATCGCAGAATGCCAAATGCTAATTTATCACAATGAATATGTGAAACACAGTTCCTTAATGAATAACACTCAACTACATTCTGTCTTGTTACCATCTTAAAACATTTTCTTTTAGTGATTGCATGTATTTGCAGATCTGAAGGAATATTAGCAGAGTGATTCTGATAGTGAGGCCTTTTGTTTGAGCTGGTTGAATGGATTACTTTTGTGTTGGAAATAGATCAAGATCCACATATTGACTCCTAATCTACCTCTTCTCATCACCTTCTATATGTAGAGGTGGTGGGGTTAAAGCCGAATAAGCAGCTACGATAATGGTGGTGCAGGAGGAAGTGGAAGTGCTGTTGCAGTTTGATGGAAAAGTTTTTTTCAGTCTGGTTAGATGGGTGTGATGGTGGTGACACAGGATGTGGGAGAGAGTGAGAGACGAGTGCCTCAATCATGGGAAATACATTTGTGATCATTATAAAAACTTTTGAATGACATTTTCTAGAAGGACATTTAGTTTATCATCAAGAAGGTAATGCCTATGCAGTGCAACATTATTGCAGAATTTTCCCACAATAACAATTAATTTAGAGTGCCCTGGTTTTAGTTTTTCATATTTGCATGTTTATTGGTGATACTTTGGTAAACTTCACCCAGGTATGTGAAGGTGCATTTGCACAAGTCAATAGCCAGGACATGGAAGAGAGTTGTTGTTTGGACTTTGGAGAAACCAACATCTCAGTATTTTGGAAGGGAGCTTTCTCATTATCTTTATTGATGCATTGGTGCAAACTGTGTGGAAATCCATGAACAAGTAACTCAAAAACTTACTGAATCATCTAGGAAGGATTATTTTCAGCCTTGAGGTAATGTGGTGTCCAAAATGTGCAAATGACACTGAAGTTTATATACAAATCATTATGGGACTCTTACGACGAGGGAAAAGTAGAAAAAAAAAACTATATTTGGTTATTATGGAACAAGTAACCCTAGGATTTGGTAAAATCTAGGAATAGCTAGAGTTGGACCACCAAGTGAGGAATGTCGATCAATTTGTCATCACGATCTTGGGCTTATGCCATGTATTAACGTTTTTTCAAAACCATTGACCACCATGAAGATCTCAATTCAACCACTGATTTCTGACTTCAAACATGCCTTATCTGATAGGGAATAACTGGATATAATGGCTTAAGTTCTGTTTTAAACCACACGCTGCCCACATTATCTCTCTAGCTTTGGGTTATGTTGGAAAATGGGCTCAAAAGTCAAAACTAGTGGAATGAACCAATTGAACTGGGACAAGCTAACATCATCATCAAAATTGGGCAAATTCTCATCTCGCAGACCTTGTCTCTGAAGGTGGTAAACCCGAAGATACTACCATGTGGAGTCATTTGTAAAGATAACTCTATACTATGGTTAACATGTACGTGTGCTGCTAGCATTAGTCACTGACAAAGCCATTACATACAAACCACCTATACTATCACTTTGAAAAATTTATAGTTGGCATCCTTTTTATGTTGTTGAAGTTTTACTTGGTCAATGGTCGGTCATAGAATAAAAACTTATTAATGCTAGAAAACTAAGAATAAAAACTTACTGGTATTTGCAAAGGAACACCAATGTAAAAAATCAACAAACAATTTTGACTTTGGGACCTCCATACGAAAATGTAACAAATCGTCTTGATGCTTTTGAAACCCGCAACACCTACAATGCTGTGGGTGAAGGGTGGTTGTATATTTTATGATATAGAGGCAATGTGACTGATTCCAAAGCTCAATGCCACCTCAAAGGCCATCAAGGTAAACTTAATGCATCAATCTAGAAAGATGTTGCGACCATTCATTACAAAAAGGCTCAAAGAGAGATTCAACCGTGTGGGAATTTCATCAAACGAAAGAAGTGAATTAAAGGACCTCTTCTTTTCACAAAAGGAGTTATCCCACATAACTCGTAAGGCCTGTAACAACTTATTCAGTCGATTGCGAATAATTACCTATGAGGAACTACTGGAGGGACTTTCATGGTCGATGCAATTTCTCAAATTCGATGAAGTCCTCAAAGGCCTAACCAATCGTCCTCTCAACAAATCTTTGTAAGGAGGTGGTCGAACGACAACAAACAATCAATATACGAATAAGAGGTAATGAACTTCGTTTGTAGGTTTATGGTTGCATTCAATCAGCCTCACTTATTCCTTTTGAGAACCGACGCTTTTGCGTCTCCTCTTCCGAGGGTACCCCTGAGTAGTAAGCGACTCAGAGTTCAGGTGACCATTCAAGTGCATTCTAATGAAGAGACATATATTCATTTTCTTTGGCTAGACTGTTTATCAGCTTGTTAGCGAAGATGTATTTTGCAAAAACACAGTAACTTCTGGTCTAGGGACGAATCTTTGACATTTTTTGATGCATATTGCTTTGATACCACTTGATGTGGCCCCATGTTGCTTAATACCAGTGTTCTAAAAAGCGGTCTAGGCGGCGTCTAGGCGCTAGGCGGCCCCCCACCGCCTCGCCTAGGCCCTAGGCGCTCCAGAAAAGCGGCCAAGCTCCCAGGCGGAGCTAGGCGGCTGCCTAGGCGGTCTAGGCGGGTTGAGGCTGGCCAGGCGGACCAGGCGAGCCAGGCAGGCTGAGGCTGACCAGGCGGGTGGAGGCTGGCCAGGCGAACCAGGCGGGCTGAGGCTGGCCAGGCGGACCATGTTTGCTTTTGTTCTTGTTAATCACTCAATCTTGAATTATGGTTATATACTTGTTCTTTAAAATAATGGCTTGGGATAATCTTGAACTTATATTAATTTTTAAACATATATATATATATATATATTATATAATATCAAAATAATAATTAAAATAATTAAAAAAAGGCAAAACGCCTAGGCGCCGCCTAGGCTGCCTAGGCGTTAGGCGGCCCCCCACCGCCCGACTAGCGCCTAGCGCTTTTTAGAACCTTGCTTAATACTACTTGATGTTGGCTGATACCATTTCATGCAGCACCGAATTGCTTTGATAACACTTGACGTAGCGTAAGTAGAGAAGAATACGTCTGAGAAATCCAAAGGCTCCCTGACACTACTTAGCGTATCGGAAGTGGTAGCGAATAAAATCGTCATAGGAAACCTTGGAATCCACCAAGGGTTCCTTGGTATCCATCGGTGTGATAAAAAACTTGGTATCCATGAGTTCTTTAGGTATTCATCACGAAAAGAGAAGAGAATCTCTCATATTTTACTCATCATAATAATTGGTGGCTTCTTATACATCAATTCTAGACGACTACAAGGGGCCCACTCAAATACACATGGAGTACCACTTAATTGGGTAGGAGATTTGCATTCTAACATGCATGAGAAAATAAATAACTAAAATAAAATAATACTAGGGTGTAGGGAACGTGTTGGCATCCAGGGTTGCAGTCGGGGTACATATATCATTTTCTAAAAAACCTATAAAATTCAATATAGTGGTATATAAGTCTAGAGCAATAATATGATGTACTATGAAATCTCCAGCACCTATGCGTGATCCCACCAGGACCCTAGCATCCGCCACCGCTCTTTATCTCTGTGATTTGGGTCTCCGTGGAGGATCTACTGCTCCTTTAATCTCGACAGATCTCTTCCCCTTGCATCGGTACTTAGTCGATTTCCGTCTCCCCCTCCTTTTTTTATTTTATATATATATATATATACACACACACACACACACACACACACACACACACACACACTAGTGCTATAGTGCATGCCCGTGCCTATTGGTACTCGGACGGCCGCCTTCGGTGGCAACACACCCCCGGCCATCTTCGACACTGCAACGACTGTCTTCGGCATCAAAATACTTTTGGTAGGGGCACCCACAGTCGACGAGGGCAACAAAATTCGTTTGGCGGTGTCCACATTTGCCGGGGGTGGCAAATTTAGTTCGGTGGCGCCCAAATTCGACGGGGCCTCCACATTCGGCTATGGCGCTCACACCGTCGATCTCTGAACCTCCATGTGTGCTAGGATTAGGTGCAAATATCTTCCTATATTTTTTCATGCCTGTCGGCGCTCGGACGGCCGCTGAGCACATAGAGAGAGAAAAAGAAAGAGGCAGGTGGGATGTGTGGGCCTTTACTGTACACATAATACTGAGAGACGGAGAAAGAGAGAAGGGGTGGGTGGACTCGGCTAGAGATAGAGAGGGAGGGGAGGGGTGAGGTGGAAGAGATAGAGAGGTGGGGAGGGGAGGGGTGGTGGAAGAGAGAGTGAGGAGAGGGGGTGGGTGGGCTAGAGAGAGAGAGAGAGAGAGAGAGAGAGAGAGAGAGAGAGAGAGAGAGAGAGAGGTGGGGAGGGGAGGGGAGGGGAGGGGTGAGGTGGAAGAGAGAATATATATTAGACTGAAAACCCAAAGCATGTTCGAAATAGACTTGGAACTTGCCCATATTCCGATTGGTTTTTGTTCAGCCAAAAATATGATATGTTTGGGCAGAAAATTTTCATTTTAGCTGAAATTTGTTAACCTTATTCTTGTAAAATTAGTGAATAGTCCAGAGATAAATGATCGTGATGTATAAAGATGTGATTGAGGATGGATGGGGATTATGTTTTCAATCATAGTTGTAGACTTGGCATGAGACATTCTTTCTAGAAGTTTGAACTTTCTTTTGTTCTTCAAGAATGGTTCTTCATCAAGTAGATGTTGTGCGCCATGATGATATTAATCTCTTCAAGCTTCTTCTTGTTAATAGATTCAAAAGAAGTGGAGGAAAAGATGATTACCTCTTTATCATAGCTTTTTGGTGATTTCTCAGTTATGGAATGAAAAGCTGAAAAAGATGGAGAAGATGAATCAGAAAAAGGGAGCATTGTTATTAGAAGTTTTCTCGAATCTTGAAGAACAAAGTGATTTTCATTCGCATATGAAATAAAGCATACCTTGGACATGTATTTTTTTTTTTGAGTTGATCGTAGAAAAAAGGAAAAGAGGAGGCATGTGTAATCAGTACACTACAAAGAACACTGGCCAATAAGGTAGACAAAAAAGGACGCTTATAAGAAAATGGATTAATGAAACTTGAAAGTCAGTTGTAAGAAACCAACTCAAACTAAGAAATGACCCCCTTTGTGTGCATATTTAACCCATTAGAACTAAAGCTCTTGTGATCCATTATATACTTGTACTAAAACTAGAGCCGCATAGGAACCAATCTAGACACAGTCACAGATAACATTATCAATAAACTTTTAGCTACATTTTAAGTTCAAAGCAGGTTAGCCTACTAAAGTTAACTATTAGAGCCAGTATAGCCTATATGTTATAAAGATGTTATAGCCATTTGAGAGTTGTAAAATATTTTACTAACTTTTCGAAGACGAATATGTTTGTGAAGTTTCGCCTACTACTTCTACCATTTTATATTTGCATGTACGTTTTTGTTGGATTTTGACAGCAAGATGAATAATGGATATGAGGCAGACTGTTCTTTATAAAAAATGTACATGAATGGTCATTTATACTTTGCTAAATGTGATGGAAATATGAAGTATCTGTTTTTGCAATTTCACTTGCTTATTTGTTTGACAAGTAGCACCTTCCGTTCTTTATCGACCGATTAGCATGATCCCGTACTTCTCTATCGATAGTATACTTGAGAAACTTTACAATTTAGAAGCTTGCTTATAGTTATTATTGGTTACCATTTTTCAGGTTGATCTTGATCCTTATGGATCACCTTCTGCATTCTTGGACTCAGCAGTACAGTCGGTTGCTGACGGTGGCTTGTTAATGTGCACGGCAACTGATATGGCAGTGTTATGTGCGGGCAATGGGGAGGTCTGCTATTCCAAGTGAGTTTTATTCTTCCCAGACTTTGTGCTATCTATATCGGTTTGGTTCTAATTACTGAATTTGTAACAAGGTACGGTTCCTACCCTCTGAAAGGAAAATATTGCCATGAGATGGCCCTGAGGATTCTACTTGCCTGCATTGAGGTACTTCTACATTCATTAAAATATTAATTCGATTTCTTGATATAATTTTTCTTCTTTCAGAGGTTTGATATTTCTCTTATTCTTTTGTGACGCAGAGCCATGCAAATCGTTACAAGCGTTTCATTGTTCCCATCCTCTCTGTGCAGATGGATTTCTACATCCGTGTCTTTGTCCGCATATACACGTGGGTTCCTTTTGAGTCTGCATTCGGATTCAACTGTTTTGATTGAAAAATTTTGGTTTGACTGATTAGGCAGTTCCGTGATAATGTTTATATATTTTTTGAATTATTAATGCATTTGTAATGTGCTGTATGGATTGAACTGCAGTTCTGCAAGTGCGATGAAGGACACTCCCCTGAAACTCTCTTATGTGTATCAGTGTGTTGGTTGTGATTCTTTTCATCTTCAGAGTCTTGGGAGAACTGTTACTAAGGTATGCTTTTGGGAGATGGATTCTGTTTCATTTTTTGCAGCCAACACTTCTCTCCCCTTAAGAATTAGGAAATCAAATGTCCATCTATTTATATATTCCTTTTCCTTTCTTTATGTCTTCTCAAGAATAACAGTGTGAGGCATGCACCGGGTGTCGGTCCTGTTGTTCCTCAAGAGTGTGGTGACTGCGGGAAGAGATTTAACATGGGTGGGCCGATATGGTCTGCTCCTATGCATGACCAAGAATGGGTAGTTTCTATCTTGGACAATGTTAAAGCTATGAAGGGAAGATATCCTGCGTATGAGAGGATTTCTGCTGTACTAACGACAATATCAGAGGTACGACCTTCACCTTGCTCTGCTCTTAAAATCTACGTGAGCAATGCTATTCAGCCATCCAGTTTTCCATCTGGATCAGGCCATCCTGATGTCGCATCTGATAACATCCGTCCCTTGCCAGCCAGTTGGGCTGAATGCAATTCACTTGTCGGGGCTGGGGTGCAACGGATGGCTGTGATCAGGGGCAGGATGGCCTGATCTGGATGGAAATCAGGATGGCTGAGGAGCATTTCCCAATCTACATCCATATAGTGGCTTCCCTGGCGTAATATTTGTTGAATATTCTCCCCACTTCTGTCTTCACTTCACCATATGGTCATCTGGGAGGAAGTTACAGGTGGTGTCAATCTTGTGGGATATAGTTACAAGCACTATCATGGAAAGATCTTTTTCCTAATCTCTTTGAGATTTTTCTTAATCAGATGTAATCATGGAAAGAGATTTTTCCCAATCTCTTATACAAAAAATTTCCTTGATCCCTCTGACATCAAGATTTCCCAATCCTGGTTTTCATATTTTTTTTGAGTAAATTACACTTTACCCCCCTGAAGTTTACCCCAAAATCACTTAACCCCATGATTTTTTTTTTGTTCCAAGTTGGTCCCTATAGTTTTCTATATAATTGAAACTACTAATATTTCCTCTTTGTAATTTCTTTATAATCGAAACTGAATTGAAGGGGGTAAAATGTAGTCTATTAATTATAATGGGCTCCTTCCAAAAACAAAAAAAAAACTATAGGGTGGTTGAGGGATTTTTGGCTAAACTTCTGGGGGGTAAAGTATAATTTACCCTTTTTTCCGTGGTCATATTTGTAAGAGTAAAATGAAACATAGCCCTAAGATTGCAAATAATTCTTTCGTTTGAAGAGAACTTTTGATATCTTTCGACCCTGCATCTGTTACCCAATATTCGGTATATATTTATTTATTTTTTTGCATTATCTCCGTATAACTTAAGTCCAGTTTGCTTTTTCTTGAATCTTTCATTTTGTTTATTAAAGTTATTTTGCTGTTTCATTTGGTTTTCTATTTGTCAAGAATAAAAAACATCTGCAATTTCGTGACAGAACTGTTAGGTACAGATTCTGTTTTGAGTCGCTAGTACGGTACTTGTTACTGTTACTGAAATGCAATAATGATTTTCTTGGGACACTAATGGAGTGAATTTTCAGGCCAATTGATGCCCTGACTGATGTGGAAATGGGTGTAAAAACGCAGGAACTGCATGATGTCCCTCTCTTTGTCAGCCTCCACAGCTTGTGCAGCACGCTCAAATGCACCTCCCCTTCTGCGGTGATCTTTCGCTCTGCGGTGATCAACGCTGGGTATCGCATCTCGGGCAGCCATGTGAACCCACTGGGCCTCAAGTCCGATGCCCCGATGGATGTCATCTGGGACATCATGCGCTGCTGGGTACTCCACTCTCCGTCCATCCTTTCTAAAGACCTTGCAACCCCTTCACATCCTATGATGCTATCTGATTAATTCTTTTAAGGATCTTGCGATGACTTTTTTTTCTTCTTCTGTCCATAGGTCAAGATTCACCCGGTGAAGGCGCAACCACCTGATCAATCAGGAACTGCTATCCTTTCGCGGGAACCGACTCTGCAAGTACGCATCTAACCTTTGATTTCTTCTTCACCCGCTTCCATCTGTGCGGCTCTGACCCGCATGGCCAAAACTCCACTCTTCTATCGTGCAGGCGAACTTTGCACGGGCGGTTGCATCCCTGAGCAAAGCCCAAGCGAAGAAGGTGGCGCGGTTCCTCCCAAACCCGGAGAGGCACTGGGGCCCAAAGGTGAGGGCGGGCAGGCAAATCACGAGCAAGCACGTGTCTCTGTTGGGCCCGCAGGCTATCACCGACCACTTGGTGAGCCGTGAAGAAGGAAGCGGAGCATCACAGTTGGTTTCGGAGGAGAATGGTGATCATGTCGGCCAGGATGGAGATGGACCTGACCCGAAGCGTCAAAAGACCGGCGATGTGTCGTCGTGACGGCAATGGCTGGTTCGGTAGGCGTGAGCATGTTTTGCACTTCTGTAGGGATTTTGTAGCAAATTCGTGATTATCTTCGAGTTTAGTATCATATTTTGATTAACTGGAGGTTAAGAGTGGTATCCCCCCCCCCCCCCCCCCCCCTGCTTTCAGAAATATTTCAGGATTTTTTTTCAGGAGCCAATAACAAGTCATTTTCTATACGACAGTTCAATAGACTCGAATCCAATTGAAAGGGTATTTGCTTAGCTGTCTGCTTGGTTGTAGAAGACTTTACCATGTGGCAGCCAACCCATGACAACTCACGATGACGTTTTCATCGTCCGATCTCTGACAGCTCCGACTCATCATCTTCGGCCCTGACGATAGCTCCTCCGACTCTGGCGCCTCTGTCGATGCTGCCCGGCATATCACGATGACCCCCGATGATTCCTCTAACTCATCATCTCTTCTGGCCCCAAATCTTTTTTCCTTCGACTCATCGTCTCCAACTCTGGTGATGACTCCGCGTTCCACCGATGTTTTGATTAATCGACTACTACTACCCAAGGTTGACTCCTTGCATCCTTCCACTGATGACCCGACGGCGGCTCACTCCAATTCTGATGCCTCAATGGGTGGCAAGCCATTCGTGTTGCACTGCATTCTATCAAGACCATTCATGCATTGTTAGCCATGCGGCGCTCATTGGGTGCATTAGAAACGAGGTGACGTAGACCCATCATAGCCGTCCGTTGCACCCAGCCACGACCGGTGGGTGGAACGGCTGTGATCGTGCCACATCCGTTGTACAATGAAAGTTTGCTAGATAGGTTGGACGAACATTCTACTGGCGTTAAACGTGGGTTTTTCGATGGATAAGAAGTTGGTGAAGGGTGGATACGCATCATTGGATCGTTGTATCCTAATATAATTTAAATAATCACATTGAAAGCAACGAAGTCGTTGTAGTATAGTGGTGAGTATTCCCGCCTGTCACGCGGGTGACCCGGGTTCGATCCCCGGCAACGGCGCGTATTTTTTAATTTTTTAAGATCTGGTTTTGGGATCCATGTTTGAGTCAAACATTCTCGGCTTCTCCTAATTTTCCGTCTTTGGACCTTCTCTTCTCTTTGTAACAATCTTGCGGTATATTTTTTCTTTAATAACAAGGGGTAAATATTTTGTTTTATTTTATTTTATTTGGGGGGAGCATGGTGTGGGACCTTCAGCTTGGCGATGTCGCCACATCGGATTGAGCTAATGGCGGAGAGGACGGAGTTGATGAGCATCATAGCACCGTTTATTGTCGCTGATCAGTTGAATAAGGGAAGATGGAGGTGGGCGTCTTTGGGGACATATATGGTCTGATCTCTTTACTGCTTTGTCAACCCGAGAGGTCTTATTTGTCCAATCACATTAGCACTCTGGAAGGTGAAAGCCTCATTTAGATTGAGAATCTTCACGTGGCTGCTGATTCACAACATGATCCTTAATCGTTGCAACCGACGAGAGAGGAAGTACGCCAACGTCACTGACCTTTAGTGTGTGCTCTGTTTCCATCCGCGCGAGACTACTGGTCACCTTTTTCTCCACTACCACTTCTCCATGGAGATCTGGAGTACGATTAGGGAGAAGCTATTCATAAGGGGTAGGCTGGCGATGCTGTGGACACTGCAGACGAAGTGGAGTAAGAAGTGCGTCCCGAGGGCAATGAGGGAGTCCTTGGACATCATTGTGATTGTTGTTTGTTGGGAACTTTGGAAGGAACGAAACCATCGGATATTTAACGGTTTCCAGAATTCCATGGACCTTGTTCTTCGTAAGATAGAGGTGTTCCTGAAGAATTGGAAGGTTGCACTCCAAGGAAAGAGATGTGTGCGCTTCAAGACTGTGATGTCTTCTTTGTTTTGAGCTTGGGTCCCGGAGTCAGGAGACCTCTAGGCTTTATTTTTTTCCTTTTCTTTTGTAAATGTCTTTCTTTTTTTTTAATAAACTGGTAGGGGTCTAGGCCAAAAGCCCCTCATTTAACCTTATTCATCGAGTGGGATTTCTAAAAAAAAAAAAAATCAAATGATCAATTAATGCCTTTGAATGGGTATTAATCATCTTTATAGTAGGTTTTTAATTGGATTTATAAGAGAGAGCCACGTTCACACACAGGAGAAAGATTTTGGCCCTTCAAAAGTGACCCACGTGTAACAACATAAGAGAGAGGGCTCCAATTTACTGTTATACTAGAAGAAACCCACACAATACTCGGATGAACTTGATGCACTCCATGTGGCACAGACGACATCATAGCCATTTGAAGAAGTGTGCAATCTGGAGTGAGTATGATTCACTTGTCGAGGTGTGATTCACTTATTAGAGTAAGAGAGATAATACTAATGATTTTTCTAATTAACATCAAATGACCATTAAATGCCATTGAATGTGTATTTATCATATTTATAGTAGGTTTTTAATATGATTTATGAGAGAAAGTAGTGTTTACACATAGGAGAAGGATTATGGCTCTTCAAAAGAGATCCACTTGTCACAACATGGGAGAGAGGGTTACATTTTAGTATTATACTATTAGACTAGTAAGAAATCCGGACAATGCTCAGATGAACTTGATGCATGCCACTTGACACAGACGACATCACAGCCATCCGAAGAAGCGTGCAATATGGAGTGTGTGATTTACTCTCAGGGTGTAATTTACTTGTTAGAGAGAGACATGGTATTAAGAAATTTCCTACTGGCTATTAAATGCCATTGAATGAGTATTTATCATCTTTCTAATAGGATTTTAATATAATTTATGAGAGAGGGAGAGAGCTGCGTTCACACACGGGAGAAGGATTCAGGCTCTTTAATAGAGGTTCATGTGTCACAAAATGGGAGAGAGGGTTCCATTTTAGTATTATACTAGTAAGAAACCCGGGCAATGCTCGAATGTTCTTGATGCACGCCATTTGGCAAAGATGACATCACAACTGTTCAAAGAAGTGTGAAATCTGAAGTGCGTGTGATTCACTTGTTAGAGAAAGAGAGAGATAAAAAGAGATTATCATCACATGACCATTAAATACCGTTGAATGAAAATTTATCATCTTTATGGTAGGTTTTTAAATCGATTTAAAAGAGAGCCGCGTTCACAGATGGAAGAAGAATTCTAGCTCTTTAAAAGACGTCCATGTGTCACAACACGGGAGAGAGGCTTTCATTTTAATATAGACTAGTAAGAAACTCGGGCAATTCCCGAATGTGCTTGATGCATGCCATTTGGCAAAGACGACATCACAACTGTTCGAAGAAGTGTGAATCCTAAAGTGAGTGTGATTCACTTGTTAGAGAGAGATTAACATCAAATGACCATTAAATGCCATTGAATGAAAATTTATCATCTTTATGGTAGGTTTTTAAATGGATTTAAAAAAGAGCCTCGTGTGGGAAGAAGAATTCTAACTCTTTAAAAGACGTCCACGTGTCACAACACAGGAGAGAGGCTTCCATTTTAGTATATGGTATAGATACTAGTAAGAAACCCGTGCAATGCCCGAATGTGCTTGATGCACGACATTTGGCAAAGACGATATCACAACTGTTCGAAGAAGTGTGAAATCTGAAGTGAGTGTGATTTACTTGTTAGAGAGAGAGAGAAGGAGAGAGAGACAAAAAGAGATCAACATCAAATGACCATTAAATGTCATTGAATGAAAATTTATCATCTTTATGGTAGGTTTTTAAATGGATTTAAAAAAGAGTTGCATTTACGCACGGAAGAAAAATTCTAGCTCTTTAAAAGACGTCCACGTGTCATAACACGGGAGAGAGGCTTCCATTTTAGTATATATATATATATATATATATATATATATATATATATATATATATATATATATATATATATATATATATATATGGGTCAGGATCGGATGGCCCATCAAAATTTTGACCCATTAATAACCCAGCACCCTTTGAGGCACCTAGAGGTTTTAGAATGGGCTGATTTTTTGTAGACATGTTGTCTATGGTATGTTGATCATCCTCACAAAAAATCAGCCCATTGTAAAACCTCTAGGTGCATCAAAGGGTGCTCTTCAAATCAACGGTTAAAATTGACAATCAAAAACCGTTGATTTGAAGTGCACATTTGATAAACCTATATGTTTTAGAATGGGCTGATTTTTTGTGAGGATGATCAACATACCATAGACAACATCCCTACAAAAAATCAACCCATTCTATAACCTCTAAGTGCCTCAAAGGGTGATGGGTTATTAATGGGTCAAAATTTTGATGGGTCATCCGATCCTGACCCTATATATATATATATATATATAGACTACTAGTAAGAAGCCCGGACAATGCTCAAATAAACTTGTTGAGCATCACTTGGCACAAACGACATCACAACATTCTGAAGAAGCGGGAGTGAGTGTGATTCACTTATTAGAGAGAGATAAATATTATTAATAGTTTTACTAATTAACATCAAATGATCATTAAATGCCATTGAATAAGCATTTATCATCTTTATAATATGTTTTTAATAGGATTTATGAGAGAGAACCACGTTCACACACAAAAGAAGAATTTTGGCTCTTCAAAAGAAGTCTGTATGTCACAACACGGGAGAGAGACTTCCATTTTAGTATTATACTATTAGACTACTAGTAAAACACCCAGGCAATGCTCCGATGAAATTGATGCATGCTACTTGGCACAGACAACATCACAACCATCTGAAGAAGTGTGCAATCTGGAGTGAGTGCGATTCACTCACTCCATATCAACATCAAATGACCATGCAATGCTATTGAATATGTATTTACAACATGAGAAGGAATCTTGCTCTTAAAAAGAGGTCCACATGTCACAACACGGGAGAGAGGGCTCCATTTTAGTATTACACTATTAGATTAGATACTATTAGACTAGATTAGATATCCAAATTCTATCCAAACTCATATCTTACTAAAACTTAACTAATTTATATAAGAAGAAACTTAACTTTACATCAAAATACATTGATTTTTTCCCAAAACAATTATATATTTGGTGAAAAAAGGAGAAAAATTATACCCAATTCATATTTGAAACCCGAATTAAGACCAGAAACTTGAATGGTGCGTATAGGTCTGGTATGAATCCTGCCACACCCAAATGGGTATGGACTTAGGTAGGGTCCAACCCGAACCAAATCCATTGGCACCCCTATTAGTACGTGGAGACTAATTGACTCATGAGAAGAATTAGAGCAATTTCAACCAGTTCCCAGCGCTAGGAGCTCCCAAAGCTCATAAAAGTGGCCACGTAGGATAAGAGTGGGTGGGGGAGATGGGTGCTCTCCAACTGGCTCCCAATAATGAGCTCCTAGGACTGAATTGAAAAGAATTTATAGGGACACTACTCGTTGGGAGCTTTGAATTGAAAAGATGATCACAAAACAACCATAAAGGGAGGGCATAATTGAAAAAATAATTATTTGGGGAGTCTAGGGACCACTCGTTGGGAGCTCCAAGTGCTGGCTACGCCATGCCATGATTTGGCAACTAGTTAGATGTGGAGTTTTTGCTGGGAGCTCCTACGACTCACTGGCGTGGGGGAAAAATCTTTTACCGTCAGAAGATCTCCTACGGTCAATTGATATGGAGTTGAGTGAATAGTAGTGTAAAGGCCTAATTTTTTTCCTGTAATAAAATAATATAAACCAAGATTGGGCCTTCTTTTTCGAGCTTTCTTCTTCGTGTAAGGAATTGAGCTTTGATCTCTTGTACAAGGTCTTCACGTTGATGATGACTTTCGTAGACTAAGTCGTTCCCTTAGGGTCCACTTGCCCGTGCCTTGTGAAACCTTCGGTCGTCGAGCGTTAGAGCCTCATTCTTGGTAGAGCCCTCATGTCTCTAGCTTTAGACCTTTGAAGCCCCCCCTGCCCTCTATTTATAGGTGAAGGGGAGGGGATGAGAGAGATATGGCTAAGATATATTTTTTAATCCATTGAATATCTCTCCACATAGCCATAAGGATTTGTTTTCTTTTTTTGGAAGAAAACAACATTTATCCCTTTCATTTTTTGTAGCGATGGTTATGGGCTAGATTGAGCTCTATCTTTCAAGATATTAGCCATCTTTGCATATTTAAATCGACAGTGACATGAATTCCAATCTCGTCCGTTGGATTGAGGGATTGACGCGGATCCATGGTTGCATAGACGTCCGGGTTACCCCCCCTTCCCCTTGTGCAAGGTGGTTTCTTTCCTTTTCTTTTCCTTTTCTTATTTTTTCTCTCTTTCTTTTTAGCCGGCCACACCTCCACATGGGGGAGGGGCACAATTTTCAAGAGGGGGCTGGTGGGTCCCACTTTTGGGTGGGCCCACTCAGCCCCCTTTTGGCTTCGGGTAGTGGGTCCGGTAGATCGCACTCGCATGAGTGGGGCCACTTGGGTCCATCCGATTCGGATTTGGTATTTCTTTTGGGCCGTTGAGCGTGGGACGGATTTTGTGTGTTGACCGTTGTGTGTGGTCTAGATTTAATTTGCGAGCTAATTTTGATGCCCACACTGCTTTTAAAAGCTGATTTGATTTAAAAACAACCACCGAACTGACTTAAATGCCCATATAACATCATCATAATATCTTCCAAGCATTAATGAGCACTATATATATTTGAACATACAGGGGGACATACTTTACGACATGATGCCCATATGGAGAGAGAGAGAGAGAGAGAGAGAGAGAGAGAGAGAGAGAGAGAGAGAGAGAGAGAGAGAGAGAGAGAGAGAGAGAGAGAGAGAGAGAGAGAGAGAGAGAGAGAGAGAGAGAGAGAGAGAGAGAGAGAGAGAGAGAGAGAGTAGCCCGTTGGAGTGCATTTTAATTTCCTCTCCATTCTTTGCATACGTGATACGTGGCATCTAGGAGTAGAGTCGCAAATGAGCCGAGCCGAGCCGAGCTTTGGTCTTCTTGATCTTCAAGCCAGGCTTTGCTCAATTAGTGATGGAGCGGTCCCTTATCGAGCTTGTTCCCGAATTCCAAAAGCATTAATTATATATGTTAGGTCTATTCAAGTCATTCACGAGAGCCTATTCACGAGTATACTCACAAGTTCTAAACAAGCATGTTCGTGAGCCCAATCAAGTCGAGCTTTTCCTACTCAAAAAAAAAAAAAAAAAATCGAGCCGAGCTTTGGTTTGCTTGAGCTTGGCTCATTTATTAAACGAATCCAAATTCTAGGCTTGTGCTTGGCTTGATTAGTAACCAAACGAATTCGAACGAACTTGTTTGTGAGCAGCTCACGAACAACTTGGTTTGTTTGCAGCCCTATCTAGGAGCCTCAAGAATAGGTAAAGAACCTAGGAGCCCATTGGGGATGCTCTAAAGTTCTTGAGATGGCAATTAATTAATAACCACCTTCCCATCAGATTTTTAAAGCTGATTTGATTTAAAAACTACCACCCAACTGACTTAAATGCTCCAATAACATCATCATAATCCCTTCCAGCCATTAATGAGCAGGGCGAGCCTATATAGAGACTAGGGGGGGCAATGGACCCCCCCAAAACATTGAAAAGTTATCGCTTAAGGTTTTGAACATTTTTTTATTGATGGTCCCTCCAAAATTTTCAATTTTATAGTTTCTGGGTCCGCCATTGTTAATGAGCATTGCTATTTGAACATATAAGGGGGCATACTGTCGGGCATGATGCCGTGTGTGTGTGTGTGTGGGGTGGGGGGGGGGGGGGGGGGGGCGACTTACACACATCTTAACTTGTTTTGCTCGTGGAATCCATGGAAGCCCGACCTGAGCTTGCCTATTTGGGTTGCTTGGATTGCCCAATTTATAAAAAAAATAGATTGGTTGGTCAGGTTGTCCAATTAAAAATGCTTGTGAAATGTATGTATATGAAAAAAAAACCAAAAGTAAGAAGTTAAAGTCATTTGATTAAAAGTGAAGCATTGCTCTGGACTGTTGGAGAGAGACGAGCGAGTGGGTAAAATAAGAACAGAGGGTGTCGATCGTGTGTGGTTAGGACTTCTCTTTCTTTATCATGAACTTGTGATTTACATATATGGATTTGTGGATTAGTCGAGCACTGGAGCAGGTGTGTCTCTCGTCTGACTACATGTGTGCCACTAATCATTGCACCATTGTAGTGCAATGAGATCAGAGTGCGATTCACTCATCTTTGCACCACTATGGTACGATAAGATCAGATTAGTAGATCCACAGTAGTGAGATACAAATATGTCAGTGAACTTGGGTTCCTCAGGTTGGATAAGACCAGTGTCTAAACCTATATAATTTAAATCGAATTGATATTTTTTTATTTTTGTTCAAATCTTTCTAAGTTTTTAATCATTTTTTTTTCCATTACTTGTCGATTTTTCAGGTTGCGCTTGTTGGGCCCGATCAAGCCCCAACGCTTGGAGGGCATTGGCCTGCGAACTATGAGTGACGTGACACACGTACTCAGTAGCCGAAATGTCCCAAAGTGGGACCCAGCCATCACTACGAGATCGGGTCTCTCGCACAGGCGTTTCGGCCAATGAGAGCGTCCGTGCACATGAACGAAGTCACACTCCCCGTGTGAGAGTGGAGCCCACTGTATAAAAAAATAAGGGTAAATTATACATAGAACCCCCTGTGGTTTGACAGATTATCAGTTACACCCTTCATATTTAAAATGAGGAGTTGGTGTGAAGCCCGTATTAGATATTCCTTTTGTGCAGCAGTCCCGACCATCATTTCATTTGAGCTCCAGCCCTAGTGGACGAAAATACCCATCCATTCACTTCTAATTTAGAAGTGAATGCCATCTCCCCTCCGCCGCCCGACCAAACCGAACCCCACCCCCCCTCTCTTCCGCAACCACCGGACCTAACCGAACCCCCCCACCGTCGTCGCGACAGCCGGACCTATCCGAACCCCCCTCCTCCCCCCACCGGACCTAGCCGAACCCCCCTCCCCCCCCGGACGGACCTAATCTACAGGCCATGGGATGAACCATAGACCTAGAAATCCAAACCTAACCCAACCCAAGTCGCTGCCGCTGCTGCCGCTCGCACCCGGCACTACAAAAAAGACATATTTTGCCGACGGAATATTTTATTGCCGTCGGTAATAATATACTTATTACCGACGGTAATAGCAATTTCCGTCGGCAAAAACACTACGAATTTTTAAATATTTTTTTCGTTTTAATTACCGACAGTATAACAATTTTCGTCGGCATAATATATTTACCGACGGAAATTATTAAATCCGTCGGTAAAATAGTAAATATTACCGACGGTTTTAAATTTAGTTGTCGGTATTATAAAGAATTATATATAATAATATTTGATATACATTTTACCGACGGATATATAATTTCCGTCGGTATAAAATGAATTTTTACCGACGGCTATATAATTCCGTCGGTATTAAATGAATATTTACCGACGGAAATATAAGATCCGTCGGTAAAATACCTGCGATTAAAACCTGATCATCCCTCTTTTCTCTGTTATTTCGAACCGTTGCCCTCGCGATCCCCTCCCCTCCACTGCCCTCCCGATCCCTTGCAATGCGACCTCCCGTCCCCTCCCCTCCGGCCGGCCACTCTTGCCCTCCCCTCCCCTCCCGGGCACCTCCGGCCTCCCCTCCCTTCCAGCCTCCCCCCTCCCGCGCACCTCCGACACCAGCTCCTCCTCCTCCTCCGGCGATTCCTCCTCCTCCTCCTCCTCCTCCGGCGACTCCTCCTCCTCCTCCTCCTCCGGCGACTCCTCCTCCTCCTCCTCTGGTGAGTTCCCCTCCTCTTCTCCTCCTCCTCCCTCTTTAAATTTGTTCCTATTCAAACCCTAAAGTTTGAAATGTTAGCACAATGCCTCTTTTGTCAACTATTTTGTTCCAAATTGTACCCTAAAGTTTAAAATTCTAGCACAATACTCATTTTGTCAACTACTTAATTTTTGATTTGATCAATATATTTAGGGTTGATTTTCGGATGGATCGGATTGGAATAGAGGTGTTTTGAAAGTTGCCAAATTTTTTTGAAATCCCAAATGTTATTATGATTCTGATTCCCAACTATTTTGAAATCCCAAATTTTTTTGTTAGGTTTAGGGTTTAGGATTAGGGTTGGGTTTAGTGTTTAGGTTTAGGTTAGGGTTTATGTTTAGACTTTGGAATTAGGGTTAGGGTTATGTTTATTGTTTAGGTTTAGGTTTAGGTTATAGAATTAGGGTTAGACTTTGGTTTAGGGTTTAGGTTAGTGTTTAGATTACATATAGGGTAAGGATTAGGATTAGGGTTTATATTAGGATTAGGGTTAGGTTTAGGTTAGGATTAGGGTTTAGATTAGGGTTAGGGTTAGGTTTATGTTAGGATTAGGGTTTAGATTAGTGTTAGGGTTAGGTTTAGATTAGGGTTAGGGTTTAGGTTAGGATTAGGGTTAGGGTTTAGATTAGGGTTAGGGTTTAGATTTTCGGATGGATCGGATTGGAATAGAGGTGTTTTGAAAGTTGCCAAATTTTTTTGAAATCCCAAATGTTATTATGATTCTGATTCCCAACTATTTTGAAATCCCAAATTTTTTTGTTAGGTTTAGGGTTTAGGATTAGGGTTGGGTTTAGTGTTTAGGTTTAGGTTAGGGTTTAGGTTTAGACTTTGGAATTAGGGTTAGGGTTATGTTTATTGTTTAGGTTTAGGTTTAGGTTATAGAATTAGGGTTAGACTTTGGTTTAGGGTTTAGGTTAGTGTTTAGATTACATATAGGGTAAGGATTAGGATTAGGGTTTATATTAGGATTAGGGTTAGGTTTAGGTTAGGATTAGGGTTTAGATTAGGGTTAGGGTTAGGTTTATGTTAGGATTAGGGTTTAGATTAGTGTTAGGGTTAGGTTTAGATTAGGGTTAGGGTTTAGGTTAGGATTAGGGTTAGGTTTCGGGTTTAGGTTAGGGGTAGGTGAATATTTGAAGATTTAGGTTTAAATTTACCTCGAAATCATAATTCTCTATATGTTATAGTTTATTAAAATTTTGATCACAAAAAAATATACGTTGGTGTCAACTTACAAAGGATTATATATTTACATCTTTATTATTCTTTCTCATACACACAGCCGCATATGGACAGAGTGAGTGTGGTGGGCACCAGCGGTGACGTGGCTTGGCGGCTCAGGTTAAGCACCCGTAATGTGAATCTCTTAATTAGAAGAGCATGGATTGAGATGGAACTGAATCGTATGTGTTTTCAAAAGAAAAAATTTTAAAATAGCATTTATAATTTTACAAATGCATAGATTTGATGATATCGATTGTGCATTTTAGAAAGAGAGATTCATAGTTTCTTAGAACGTCAGATTGAAGAGCGAAACATGATACGAGATGCGGCAGTTTGGAGAGAGCATCAGGCTGTACAACGTTATCGGTTACGGTTACAGAGGAGGCAGCGACGACAGGAGGAGTGGCGACGACGACAGGAGGCTTGGCGACGACGACAGGAGGAGTGGTGCCGGCGACAGGAGGAGTGGCGACGACGACATGAGGAGTGGCGCCGGCGACAGGAGGACTGGCGCCGGCGACAGGAGGAGTGGCGACAACGACATGAGTGGCGACGATGACATCTGCAGGTGTTGAGGCTGCAGAGAGCACGACGATGAGGATCGCACCCCCCAAAAACCCCTGCAGATCCTATCTCTCTTTATGGCTGGTGTTTGCTGTTGTTTCAGATCAGGTATTTTTTCTAGACCTTATTAGACCACTGCATCTCTCTCTCTCTTTCTCTTATCTGCTTAGTGTGATATCATCATTCTTATTTTATATACTAATGCATTCGGAGGGTAAATTCTTAAAATATCTAATTAAAACTTGCCCTTTGAACAAAAAACGAGACAAACTATCGGACATAGTACTGATGTGGGGTCATCGCTCGGTGCCTCAGCTATCACATCCCCAATGTCCGCGCGTGTGCCGAGTTCTATGTTCAAGTAGCACTTTCCATACAAAACTAGGTTGCTCGTAAGTCCAAAATACAGAAAAATTCCAAGTACGAATTATCGGATGCCGATCCGATCGAATCCAAATCTATTTCAAATCCGAAACACGCTAACTTATGATTTTTCAATGCTTTGACTCTAAATCGATCAATCGGAGTGTAAATTGTAAAAATATCCAATTAGAACTCGCTCGCAAGTCCGAAATACAAAATAATTCTAAGTACGAATTATCGGATGCCGATCCGATGATGATCCGATCAAATCCAAACATATTTCAAATCCGAAACACGCTAACTTATGATTTTTCAATGCTTAGACTCTAAATCGGTCAATCGGAGCGTAAATTGTTAAAATATCCAATTAGAACTCGATCGCAAGTCTGAAATATGAAAAAATTGTGGGGGAAAATCTTCGTGCCGACCCGAAGATCTTCGCAACACCAGTCAATTGGAGTCGAAATTGATGTCAAAGATCGTTGGTCGATCGGTTGGTTGAAGTTGTTTCTTTTTTGATATGCAAACAGAAAAGCAATCAGAGAAATTGTAACACGAGATGTGATCTCGGAGTTCAGCCGAAGCCTACGTCTCCGTGCTATAGGGAGCAACCCGAATTCACTAATACTTATGTTGAAGTGATCTCGACAGGCCGAGTATCACTGTAAACACTGATCTCTCTGAAAGAAGATCAAAGGGAGATGGTAGATCGGAGATTTGAAATCCCAAAGCTCTGGCTTTTCGAACTGAGAATTTGATCTCTTTAGTCTCGATCCTTTTACATTCGAAGGCTCTGCTATTTATAGGCACTCCGGGTGGCGAATGGCGGTTTCTGCTGCAGTATCTGGGGATCCTCCAGGTAAAGTTGCGGGCCCTGCGGTTGTCTTCGAGGGTCCACCAGGCAGGGCCGGTGGGTCCCGCTGTAGTCCTAGTGGGCCCACCAGGCAGGGCCGGTGGGTCCCGCTGTAGTCTTCGTGGGCCCACCAGGCAGGGCCGGTGGGTCATGCTGTAGTCTTCGTGGGCCCACCAGGCAGGGCCGGTGGGTCCCGCTGTGGATTTTTGCCAAAATTTGCACCCACAAAAACCCCCTCCAAGCTAGCTAGAGTGCAGTCTGGCTGGCTTGGATTTGGTGCAAAAAATAGCAACTTCCTGTTTTGAAAAACGGACACGAAGAAACTTGTCGAAAGGTTAGTGAAAAAGGATCTGATCGGTCAGTCTGGACCGATCGGTCAAATTTTGACCGATCGGTCAAAATTCAACCGGTCAAGAATCGGGTGATCGGTCAAAAAACAGGGTTTTTTGACCGATCCAGTAGTAATTTTGACCGATCAGCTGAAATTTGACCGATCGGTAAAATTTTGACCGATCGGTCACTTTTGACCGATCGGTCAAATTGTGACCGATCGGGCAAAATTCAACCGGTCAAGAATCGGGTGATCGGTCAAAAAACATGGTTTTTTGACCGATCCAGTAGAAATTTGACCGATCAGATAACTTTCGCCGATCGGACATGTTTGTCCGATCGGTAAAAAATATCCGGTCAAGGTTCGAGTGATCGGCAAAAAACCTTGGTTTTTTGCCAGATCCAGTAGAAATTTGACCGATCAGATAACTTTCGCCGATCGGACATGTTTGTCCGATCGGTGAAAAATATCCGGTCAAGGTTCGAGTGATCGGCAAAAAACCTTGGTTTTTTGCCAGATCCAGTAGAAATTTGACCGATCAGATAACTTTCGCCGATCGGACATGTTTGTCCGATCGGTAAAAAATATCCGGTCAAGGTTCGAGTGATCGGCAAAAAGCCTTGGTTTTTTGCCAGATCCAGTAGAAATTTGACCGATCAGATAACTTTCGCCGATCGGACATGTTTGTCCGATCGGTGAAAAATATCCGGTCAAGGTTCGAGTGATCGGCAAAAAAACCTTGGTTTTTTGCCAGATCCAGTAGAAATTTGACCGATCAGATAACTTTCGCCGATCGGACATGTTTGTCCGATCGGTAAAAAATATCCGGTCAAGGTTCGAATGATCGGTAAAAAAAACCTTGGTTTTTTGCCAGATCCAGTAGAATTTTGACCGATCAGATAACTTTCGCCGATCGGACATGTTTGTCCGATCGGTGAAAAATATCCGGTCAAGGTTCGAGTGATCGGCAAAAAAACCTGGGTTTTTTGACCGATCCAGTAGAAATTTGACCGATTAGATAACTTTCGCCGATCGGACATGTTTGTCCGATCGGTGGAGAATATCCGGTCAAGGTTCGAGTGATCGGCAAAAAACCTTGGTTTTTTGCCAGATCCAGTAGAAATTTGACCGATCAGATAACTTTCGCCGATCGGACATGTTTGTCCGATCGGTGAAAAATATCCGGTCAAGGATCGAGTGATCGGCAAAAAACCTTGGTTTTTTGCCAGATCCAGTAGAAATTTGACCGATCAGATAACTTTCGCCGATCGGACATGTTTGTCCGATCGGTGAAAAGTATCCGGTCAAGGTTCGAGTGATCGGCAAAAAACCTTGGTTTTTTTGCTAGATCCAGTAGAAATTTTGAAAGATGAGTTGAAAGTTTTGAACCTGTCCTCAGAGAGGTTTTATAACTGTTCCTTTTTTCGATCTTCTGGAAGAGTTTTGATTGGAGTTTGATCTTTCCTGTTTTTGTTTTGACTCTTTGGTTGGCTTGAACACGGATTTGAACCGGCGGTCCGGTTTATTCAGACCGGCGGCCCGCTTGGACCGTTGGTTCACGTGGACCGGTAGGTTCGACGTTTCGTCTGGTCCGACGGTTCGCCTGATTTTGCGCTTGCTACGGATGGATGCCACGTGTACCTGCAAAAACACGCGATTTGATATGGTGAAGACACGTGTCTTCTCGATTTGCGTATCTGTTTTACCCTGGGTACAAAAGCTTTCACTGGCTGTCATTTTGCCTCACGCTTCCAAAATTTTTCGAAGTCCAGACCCTTGTTCTCCTGCTTTCTGATCTGTTCTTGTTTTCGTTCGATCGGTTGAATGGCTTCCTCCGGCAGTTCGAAGAAGTCCGGTACGACTCCCTCGAAGAGAAAGGGAAAGGAAATTGTGGAGGTTCCATCCCCTCCGAAGGGACGAGGCAAGGGCAAGGCCGTACTTACCGAGCTTGGTCAACTGGGAAAGCGACATCAAGGAGTAGGGTTTGCCTCAGCGCCATCAAGGCCAGAGTTCATCCCCAAGGTGAAGTTTGTTCTGGGCCCTCTCATGCCCCTGACAGAGGAGGTAGAGTACATGTACAATGTAGGTAGTGAGCTTACGGATACGAAGAGAAAGAAGTGGCAAGCACTGCTCTCTTTCTTCACAGAAGGGAAGGGGGCGCAGCCTTCGCTCCCCAGCATTCAGACGGCTTTCGGCATCGACAAGAAGACCGTCTTCACCAATTATGCCAGCAACGAGAAGGTCATGGGAACCATTGTGACCATCGGCCAAATGAACTGCGGTCTGCGTCTGCCGCTGCCACCCTTTGCTGCAAGACTACTGAATACATCTGGCCTTTGCCCGGGGCAAGTCACTGGGAACGCTTGGCGGATCATCTATGCATTCTGCCGGGTGGAATCAGATTTCCAGGAGGACTTGAGGGCCTGCTACTCCAGTATACCGGAAGGTGAACCTGCCCGGATCGAGCTTGGATATTTTTTCTTCCACTACAGATGGTCTTATAGAAGGGACAGCCCTTTCTATAATTTGACTGGAGTATCTCCCCTGCGCCCGCTCACCGATACAGTCCCTTCGGACAAGTTGTACACGGACTGGCCTATTTCTGTATCTGGCGCCTGGACATCCATGTCTGTGCCCGACACCCCTCGAGACAGCGTGCACGAGGCGGTTAAGATGTACAGCGCTGGAGGCATCTTCGCCTGGAGTTCTGAGAGGGCGGGAGCCATAGATAACTTGTTCCTCGAGCTGACCTGTGGAACCAGGTCGTGGAAGCAGTTCTCCAACTGCCCTGTGAGATATGGCAAGGCCAATCTCCTCCACCGATCGAAAGATAGATATGAGGACAACGAAGTCCTATACTCTGACTACGAGGAGGACCCTCAGTCGGGTAAGATTATTCGAAAGATTAGGGCCGAGAAGAAGATCTACACCGCAAGGCGCCGATTGCCCACTTTTGACGAGAAGCTGGTGATCCAAAGAGGCCCAGCAAAAAAGAAGAGAAAAACCCTTAGCAAGAAAAAGGGTGATGAAGATCAAGGCAAGAAGAATGAAGATGAAGAAGAAAAGAAGAAGAATGAAGAAGAGAGGGAGAAGAAAGTAAATGAAGAAGAAGATGAAGTAACTGAGAATGCCAGCCATGACAATAGTGGCAATGGCGAAGATGAGGACATGGACGGCGAAGATGATCTATCTTCCACCACATCTGGTGAAGATAATGAAAACGGGGGTGGTGAGGAAGAAATTCCTCCCACCCCCACTGTTGGTGCAACAGGGGAGGATTCGATCCCTATTCCCATTGACGAGGTCAAAGCCCGTCAAATGGAAGAAGTGCTTGACATGGAAGGTGATGGCCCAAAAGTGGTTCCCACCTACAAGTTTGAAGAGTTGAAAAAGCCATTGCGCTTCAAAATAAAGGTGTCGAAGAGTGGTGGGGTTGGAAGCAACCCCACCCCCCTCGATCAAATTGCACCAGAAGTACTCCGTCTCGAAGGAGCAACAACGAGCGGGGGTGTGGAGGTTGAGCAACCCCCACCCCCATCTCGCTCTCTGCTGAACGAGGTGGAGGCCATGGTGGCCGGGCTCATCCAGCCAGGCGGGTCGCAAGAAGAGAGGGCCTCACCTCCCAGGAATACTTCCCCTCCTGCCAACTTGGAGAGGGGAAGTAGAGTGGGCGATGGGGCTCCTCAACCTCAACCAGCGCCAACCACGATTCAGGAGAAATCGGCTCCTCGGAGTGGCTCTGATCGTCGGAAGGGCAAAGAGCCGAGGGTCGAAACATCAGGTAATTGAACTTTAACTTGCTTTGAATGTCTTGTCTCTGAAGTTCGAAAATATTCTAACACTTTGATTCTCTTTGATTGCAGGGGCGCCTGCTGGATTGACTCCAACAATAAAGAACTTGGGTGACGTTGATATCAACCGCCCCACTGCTGCGATCAGGAAGCTCATCAACCTCCCGGGGGCTACTTTGGATGAAGCTTTCGACAGAATTAACCTGGTGGTAGGTGCAACTGCTTGATCGATCATTTGGGTTGTATCTTTCTTCAGAATAATTCAACTCTTTTGTTCTTTTGCAGAACTCAGCACTTATGAATGTTGCAACCAAACTCTCCATGAGGGCGGGAGCAAAAGAAGCTGTAGATGAAATAAACCAGTTGACCGCGGAGAGAGATGAGCTGAGAGAGCTCCTGACTTCGAAGAAAGCCTCTCTCAAAGCCAAGATCGAGGAACTTCGCAACGGAAAGCTGGAGATCAAGGGGCTGAAGGATCGATGTGAGGCACAGAGTCACGAGCTCGAATCCTTGAAGACTCGACTCTCCAAGGTTGAGGATGTGTCCTGTGGTCGCACCATCGAGATCCAAGAGCTGAAGCAGCAACTTGCTACTCAACACGCTGCCTTTACTGCCAGAGAAGAGACTTCGAAGAAGGCACTGGAGCACGCGTTGTCTGAGTGCAAGGTTTACAAGGAGACAGCAGAGAAGGCGGCAGAAGCACTCAGGACTCATGTAGCTAGCGTCCGATCTTCCAAGGCCTCGGTGGCGAGCAAAGCTCGTGCTGGATCTGAGGGAGAGAAGTCGCATGCGAAGAGTGTGGCCAAGCCCTGAGACTTTTCTCCTTCTTTGTTGTTGTACTTGTAAATTTTTGAAATGTAACAGCTCCTTGTATCTGACATATTTTGTGATAATAGAAGACATCTTTTTGGTATTTAGAAACTTGAACTTCTTTTGAGTTGAATGTCTTGGAATGTTGAGTTTTGGAATGATATTTGAGATGATTGAGTATTCATACGTTTGAACGTAAGTTGAATATGCATATACTTGAATGTAAGGGGTTGAGTCGCGACTCAATCACCCAAACTTGTAACTTTGAAAATTGAATTTGAATTCGAATAACATTTGAATGTAAGGGGTCGAGTCGCAACTCAAACTCCCAAACCTGTTAGACGATATCGAATTGATTGAAATTGGATATTGAATTTCGAAGGTCAGTTTAACATTCGCTAGTAAGGGGTCGAGTCGCAACTCTAACACCCAAACATGTTAAGACCTGGTAACTTGAAAATGGTCAGTTTTTAACATTTGCTAGTAAGGGGTTGGGTCGCAACCCTAACATCCAAACTTGTTAAAAGACCTGGTAATTTGAATATGGATAACTTGAAACTGCTTCAGAACTTGAATTGAAAATCAGAACACTTGTACACTTGAACACTTGAAAGAGAACTTTATTCATCACAAAAATTTACATCATGGGTAGAACATCTTGAGGTGTCTAGAATTCCAAGCTCGAGGCAATCTATCTCCTTCTGGTGAGATCAATCTGTAAGAACCTTTGCCTCCAACTGACTCAATGATGTATGGACCTTCCCAGTTGGGAGCAAGCTTCCCACTGTTGTGTTCTTTGGTGTTGTAGAAAACTGCTCTGAGAACTAAACTACCCACTGGGAACTGTCTCTTGTGGACTTTCTCGTCATAGGCTCTTTTGATCTTCTGCTGGTACTTGGCCACACGAAGTGATGCTTGATCTCGTAATTCTTCTGAGAAGTCTAGATCATTGATTCGAAGTTCTTCGTTGATTCCTTCTTCAACTGCCCTAGTCTTCAAAGTACTTGATATGTTTTCTGTTGGGAGTACTGCCTCTGATCCATATGTTAGGCGAAAAGGCGAGAACCCAGTTGATCTTCTCGGAGTTGTGCGATACCCCCAAAGAACTTCAGGTAGGACTTGCTCCCACAATCCTTTCTTATCATTGAGTTTCTTCTTGAGTATACCCAGAATAGCTCTGTTGGAGGCTTCTGCTTGGCCATTGCATTGAGGATATCTTGGAGTTGAATAGAATAACTTGATTCCATGGTTCAGGCAGAACTCTCGAAACTTGTCGGAGTCAAACTGAGCTCCATTGTCTGCAATGAGAACTTGAGGTGTACCAAATCTTGAGAAGATGTTGTGCCGAATGAATTTGATCACTTCGTCATCAGTCTCTCGGAAGAGGGGCACAGCTTCAACCCATTTGGTGAAGTAATCTGTGGCCAGCAGTAGATACTTCTTCTTGCTTGGAGTTGGAGGGAAAGGACCCAAGAAGTCTAACCCCCATTGATGGAAGGGCCAGGGACTTGATAATTGATGGAGTTCATCTGCAGGGAGATGAATAGCTCGAGCATGCCGTTGACAAGGCTCGCACCTTTGAACGACTTGTTGAGCATCCCTTGCCATTGTTGGCCAGTAGTACCCTTGTAGCTTTGTCTTGGCTTCAAGGGATCTTCCTCCCGAATGATTTCCACAAGCTCCGGAGTGGATATCAATCAGGATTGCCTGTGCTTGTTCAGGACCAAGGCACTTGAGTAACATCCCGCTGTGAGATTTGAAATATAAATCTTCATCTTGTAAAGTGTAGCATGGGAGCTTCCTTTGAAGCCTTCGGGCTTGATTTGGATCTTCTGGCATTTTGCCATGTTTGAAGAAGTTAAGAATTGGTCGTCTCCAATCTTCAAGCTGATCTTCACCCCTAGATCCTTTTGTAGTAGTAAGAATCTGTTGATTGGGGATGGTCTTGGGCAATTCTTGATAATCGATCTGTATTTGCCTTCCTCCGAGTGAGTCTCCAAGAACTGAGGCAGCATTGGCTAAGGCATCTGCTTCTCGGTTCTCTGCTCTGGGGATTTGAATGAATTCAGCGCTAGTAAAACGTTGTTGAAGACGTCGTACTAAGGCCAAGTAGAGTTGCATTCTTTCTTCTCGAGCTGTGTATTCTCCATTGATTTGCCTTATGATCAATTGGGAGTCGCTGTAGATGATAATTCGATCTACCCCCAGAGATTCTGCCATTTCGAGTCCGGAAATGAGTGCTTCATATTCAGCTTCGTTGTTGGTGGCATTAAACCCAAGGAGAGTGGCCTTCTGGAGATGATCGAGTTCGGGGGATATTAGGACTATCCCAGTTCCCGAACCGATTGAACTTGATGCTCCATCAGTATAAAGCTTCCATGGAGGAGTTGCAGAAATAACTTCAAGACTTGGATCAATTTTTGTTGCAGGATTGATCGGAGGAGTATCCTCATCTTCCAAGCGCATGTCGACATCCTCTTCCCAAGTGATGGGGTCTTCAACTGGAAAGTCAGCTAGAAAATCAGCAATTGCTTGACCTTTGATGGAAGTGCGAGATTCGAATTGGATTCCCAGGGAGCTCATTTCGATCACCCATTTGGTCATTCGACCAGCCCGACCAGCTTTGTCAATGATATCTTTGAGCGAGTGTTCTGAAATGACAGTGATCTGGTGAGAGACGAAATATGGTTGGAGACGACGCGATGCAGTGAGCAAGGCCAGGATGACCTTCTCAGTTTTTGAGTAACGAGTCTCAGCCGGAAGAAGAGTGTGGCTGATGTAGTAGACTGGATGTTCGATGCCTTCTCTTCTACTAACTAAGACCGCGCTGATTGCTTGATCGGTCACGGCAAGGTAGAGCCACAAGTCTTCTTTTGGAAGTGGAGTAGCCAGAATAGGAGCTTGCACCAGATATTTCTTGATGCTTTGAAATGCTTCTTCACAGGTTGGACTCCAGCCGGAGGTATCCGCCTTTCGTAGTTTGTCGAAGAGTGGCTTGCACTTGTCTGAGGACTTTGAGATGAATCGATTGAGTGCTGCTAACCTTCCAGTGAGACGTTGAACTTCTTTTCGATTAGTAGGTGATGGCATGTCGAGGATGGCTCGAATTTGATCAGGATTGGCTTCAATACCTCTCCTGGTCACAAGATGACCCAGGAATTTGCCAGATTGAACTCCGAAGGCGCACTTGGCTGGATTGAGCTTCATTCGATACTTTCGAAGGACTTGGAAAGTTTCAGCCAGATCAGATAAATGCTTCCCTCTAGTGAAGCTCTTGGTAAGGAGATCATCGACATAAACTTCGACGTTGCGACCGATCTGATCTTCGAACATTTTGGTGACTAGCCTTTGATAGGTGGAACCAGCATTTTTGAGGCCGAATGGCATGACATTGTAGCAATAAAGGCCTCGGCTAGTCACAAAACATGTCTTCTCTTGATCGTCGGCGTGAAGAGGAATTTGATTGTACCCAGAGTACCCATCCATAAAAGACAATAGCTCGTGGCCAGCAGTGGCATCGACGAGTCTATCAATCCTTGGCATGGGGAATGGGTCTTTGGGGCAAGCCTTGTTGAGATTGGTGAAGTCGATGCAGACTCTGACTTTCCCATTCTTCTTTGGAACAGCCACTATATTAGAGATCCAAGTTGGATACTCTACTTCTCGGATGAAGCCTGCGGCGAGTAGCTTGGTGATTTCTTCTTGAACAGCAACTTGAAGCTCTGGGCGGATGGTGCGTGGCTTTTGCTTGACAGGCTTCACCTCTTCTTTGATTGCAAGTCGATGACAAGCATCCTCTGGATTGATACCAGGCATGTCTTCGAAGCACCATGCGAAGACGTCGATATTGGACTGGAGGAAGGATACCATGTCTTGCGCTTCTGCGTCGCTAAGACCGGTACCAATAAATGTTTGTCGAGGGAGATCTCCACTGCCAATGTTGATCGGGACGATTTCTTCTATTGAAGGTGATGCTTCCCATTCGATTGGTGGAGGTTCGATCAGCGGAATCTCCTTTGATTGCTATTTAGAAGAGGGACCAGCTTCGTCTCGTGGCCGCTTTGGAGGAGCAATGTTGATCTTTCGATCTGTCTTTGCTGCAGCAGCTTCACAAGACCTTCCAGCTTGCTGATCACCTCGAATGCAGACAATGCCTTCTCCAGTTGCAAACTTGAGTAGTTGATGATAAGAAGAGGAAATGGCATTGATCTGGTGGAGGAATGGTCGCCCGAGGATGGCGTTGTAGCTGGATACTCCTTCGACGATTGCAAACCTCACCGAGACTCGAGTCTCTCGGCTAAGGTCTAGAGTGAATCTTGATTCGCCCACTGTGATGCTTTGTTCGCCATTGAAGTCGGTGATCACAGTCGGGACGACGTCGAGGCTTTGATATTTACGTCCCAGACGTTTGAAACAGTCTGAGAACATAATGTCGATGGAGCTTCCGGTGTCGATGAGGATCCGGTTGACAGTGCTTCCGTCGATAATGAGTTTCAAGACCAGGGGGTCTCGATGGGGAGTGTGAACTCCTTGAAGATCGGTGTCGTTGAAGACTATGGATGGCCAAGCCAGACCTTCGATAGGCTTCTCGATCCAGGTATCTTCTTTGTTTGCAGTGGATCGAACATGGAAGATGCGTCGAACCTGCCGATCGACTTCCTTCCCAGTCAAAGCTTGATTGTGCAAGGTTCCATGAATGCCAAAAACATTGGCATTCACAGAAATTGGTTGCCGGTTGGAAGAGATTTGATGTATCCAGCACACTTCTTTCCCCTTTGCAGAGGTTCGACGTTGATCGTGCCCATTATTGACGAATTCTTGAAGGTGGCCTTCTCGTAGTAAGTCTTCAAGATGGAATTTCAGCCGAAAACACCGATCGGTGGAATGGCCGTGACTTCGATGGAATTCACAGTAGACTGTTTTGTCTGCTGTGAATTTGGAATTTGGTTGAAGAGGATTGGGCCTCCGAAGATACTCGTCGTGTTGAATACGGTCGAGTATCTGCTCGACTGGCATGTTCCACTCGGTGAAAGTGGTCTTCGTTGGAGATCGACGCCCATCATTCTTTGATCTTTTGTTGGCCGGAGGGGCTGCTGCTTCCGTGTTGTGAGCCTTTGCAGCATATTTAGGAGCTTCTCTTTCAGCAGGCCTTCTCTTAGTTTCACGCCCTTTCCGAGCGACTTGATCGTCTTCCACTTCAATCTCCCTCTGAATTCGATCGAACATAGCTCCCAGAGAAGGAGGGGGATTGCGGATGAAGTCGTTGTAGATGTGTAGATCGAAGCGGAGAGCGTTCTGGAAAGCCAACATGATGGCTTCATCATCCAGATGCCTTCCAGAGAGAGCAGCATGCTCGTTACGAAACCTCCTCGTGAAGCTGCGGAGAGTCTCATCTGCACCCATCCTCAGTCTATATAGAGAGTCGAGCTTCTTCTCGGGCTTCAGGTTGAGCTGGTAATGCTGCACAAAGAGGTTAGCCAAAACACCGAACTGGGTAATGGACCCAGCTCGGAGATTGTGATACCAGTCGAGTGAAGGCTCGTCAAGACTTCCCGCGAAGGTGCGACAGAGCACGTTGTTTTCCTCTTCGTGTGGCGTTAGAGCTTGTTTGAAGGCAAGGATATGGAGGCTTGGATCTCCTCGGACGCAGTTGAATTTGGGGAGGGTAGGAGTTCTCCATCCTCTTGGAAATGCTGATTCGAAGAGGCTTCGATGTAGTGGCCCGGCAGAAGAGTAGCCATCCCTACGACCGTGTCCTCGACCTAGAGGTGGGTCAAGAGGTAAGATCGCAAGGTCTTGTTCTGGCATCGGAGTGTTCGCCGGTTGAAGTCGATGTCGAAGGTCCGATCCAAGTCTACGTTGAAATGGAATGGAAGGAGAGACTCTACTCTTTGAAGGAGCGCCTTTCATTTGGTGCTTCCTTGGCATGTTGATCTTTGAAGGTGCCGTCTTGTCGCAGTTGCGACCAGAAGAGGATTGGGATGACTCGTCGTCGAGGCGATCCCAAACACTCTGCTTCCAAGGGGCAGCAGAGGGAGTTGGGTCACGGCGAATCCTCTCGGGGGCAGTAGTACCCATTGATCTCCGTTGCTCGGAGTGGATTGAACGTTGTGGAAGATTGATCCTCTCACTTGCAGAGGGAATAGGCAGAACGATTCCAGCTTCTGAAGCTGCTTTCTTAAGAGCATCCCTCTCAGCTGTGAGGGTGGCGTTTTGTTTCGCCAGTTGAAGCAATTGGAAATCGACTGCAGAGACTTGATATGTCGATGGAGGGTCTTCAGCAGGAGCAGGGACAGTCTGCCCAATTGATTGATGAGGATGAGGGGCGATCGGTCGATCGACAGATCTTCCGCTTCCTGAGTGAACCCCCATCTCGGGGACAGCAAGGGGCTGCCCGAAGTTGAGCCTTTGACTCATTGAACGAGTCTCAGGACGAGGTTGATGTTGAGTGTTACTTCCTTCTGGTTGACCCTGATGTTTGGTTCTCGCCATTCAGAGTGCGAAGGGTGCAACGAGATTGCCGACGTCCGATCAGTTGTCTGATCAACCGAGGGGACGAGGAAGTTTGGCTATTGATCTGGTAATCGAAGTAGAGGGAGAGAACACAGCTTCTCGCTCGGATCCCACAGACGGCGCCAAACTGTGGGGGAAAATCTTCGTGCCGACCCGAAGATCTTCGCAACACCAGTCAATTGGAGTCGAAATTGATGTCAAAGATCGTTGGTCGATCGGTTGGTTGAAGTTGTTTCTTTTTTGATATGCAAACAGAAAAGCAATCAGAGAAATTGTAACACGAGATGTGATCTCGGAGTTCAGCTAGCCGAAGCCTACGTCTCCGTGCTATAGGGAGCAACCCGAATTCACTAATACTTATGTTGAAGTGATCTCGACAGGCCGAGTATCACTGTAAACACTGATCTCTCTGAAAGAAGATCAAAGGGAGATGGTAGATCGGAGATTTGAAATCCCAGAGCTCTGGCTTTTCGAACTGAGAATTTGATCTCTTTAGTCTCGATCCTTTTACATTCGAAGGCTCTGCTATTTATAGGCACTCCGGGTGGCGAATGGCGGTTTCTGCTGCAGTATCTGGGGATCCTCCAGGTAAAGTTGCGGGCCCTGCGGTTGTCTTCGAGGGTCCACCAGGCAGGGCCGGTGGGTCCCGCTGTAGTCCTAGTGGGCCCACCAGGCAGGGCCGGTGGGTCCCGCTGTAGTCTTCGTGGGCCCACCAGGCAGGGCCGGTGGGTCCTGCTGTAGTCTTCGTGGGCCCACCAGGCAGGGCCGGTGGGTCCCGCTGTGGATTTTTGCCAAAATTTGCACCCACAAAAATTACAAGTGCAAATTATCGGATATCGATCCGATGATGATCCGATCGAATCCAAACCTATTTCAAATCCGAGACACGCTAACTTATGATTTTTCAATGCTTAGACTCTAAATGGGTCAATCATAGCGTAAATTCTTAAAATATCTAATTAGAACTCGCTCAGATGTCCGAAATACGAAATAATTTCAAATACGAATTATCGGATGCCGATCCAATGACGATCCGATCGAATCCAAACCTATTTCAAACCCGAAACACGATAACTTATGATTTTTCAATGCTTAGACTCTAAATTGGTCAATCGGAGCGTAAATTGTTAAAATATCCAATTAGAACTCGCTCGCAAGTCTGAAATATAGAAAAATTTCAAGTACGAATTATCGGATGCCGATCCGATCGAATCCAAACCTATTTCAAATCTGAAACACCCTAACTTATCATTTTTCAATGCTTAGACTCTAAATGGGTCAATCGGAGCGTAAATTGTTTAAATATCCAATTAGAACTCGCTCGCAAGTTCAAAATACGAAATAATTCCAAGTATGAATTATCGGATGCTGATCCAATAACGATCCGATCGAATCCAAACCTATTTCAAATCTGAAACACGTTAACTTATGATTTTTCAACACTTAGACTCTAAATTGGTCAATCGGAGCGTAAATTATTAAAATATCCAATTAGAACTCGCTCGCACGTCCGAAATATAGAAAAATTCCAAGTACGAATTATCGAATGTCGATCCGATGACGATCCGATCGAATCCAAACCCATTTCAAATTTGAAACACGCTAACTTATGATTTTTTAATGCTTAGACTCTAAATGGGTCAATTGGAGCGTAAATTGTTTAAATATCCAATTAGAACTCGCTCGCAAGTCCGAAATACAAAATAATTCCAAGTACGAATTATTGGATGCCGATTCATGCCGATCCGATGCCCCGATCCGATCGAATCCAAACTTATTTCAAATTCGAAACACGCTAACTTATGATTTTTCGATGCTTAGACTCTAAATGGGTCAATCGAAGCGTAAATTATTAAAATATCCAATTAGAACTCACTTGCAAGTCCGAAATACAAAATAATTCTAAGTACGAATTATCGGATGCCGATCCGATGATGATCCGATCGAATTCAAACCAATTTCAAATCCGAAACACGCTAATTTGTGATTTTTCAACGCTTAGACTCTCAATTGGTCAATCGGAGGGTAAATTATTAAAATATCCAATTAGAACTTACTTTCAAGTCTGAAATACGATAAAATTCCAAATACGAATTAACGGATGCCAATCCGATCGAATCCAAACTAATTTCAAATCCGAAACACGCTAACTTGTGATTTCTCAATACTTAGACTCTCAATTGGTCAATCGGAGGGTAAATTATTAAAATATCCAATTAAAACTTGCTCGCAAATTTGAAATACAATAAAATTCCAAGTATGAACTATCGGATGCCGATTTGATGACGATCCGATCGAATCTAAACCAATTTCATATCTGAAACACGCTAACTTGTGATTTTTCAAAGCTTTGACTCTCAATTGATCAATCGGAGGGTAAATTATTAAAATATCCAATTAGAACTTACTTGCAAGTCCGAAATACGATAAAATTCCAAGTACGAATTATCGGATGCCGATTCGATCGAATCCAAACCAAATCCGAAACACGCTAACTTGTGATTTTTCAATACTTAGACTCTCAATTGGTCAATCGGAGGGTAAATTGTTAAAATATCCACTTAGAACTTGCTCGCAAATTTGAAATACGATAAAATTCCAAGTATGAATTATCGGATGCCGATCCGATCGAATCTAAACCAATTTCATATCCGAAACATGCTAACTTGTGATTTATCAACGCTTAGACTCTCAATTGATCAATCGGAGGGTAAATTATTAAAATAGCCAATTAGAACTTGCTTGCAAGTTCGAAATACGATAAAATTCAAAGTACGAATTATCGGATGCCGATCTGATCGAATCCAAATAAATTTCAAATCCGAAACACACTAACTTATGATTTTTCAATGCTTAGACTCTCAATTATAGATATAAACTATTTTTTTTAACAAGTACATGTTAATTGCAGGATGTGCAGCTAGCGTCAGGGGATGAGAGAACCAACGTTGCCGAGCGGTATGGGATGGTTGAGCTAGGGCACGCAACTTCTCTCAGTTTTGGATTATGTAAAAATAATTTTGTAATAAATATGTGGCAATTTTTTGGTCTTGTCTATAATTGTCTGGTATTGTGATAATATTTGGTAATTTGTGGTAATATTTGATAATTTACGGTAATATTTGATAATTTGCGGTAATATTTGATAAATTATGGTAATATTTGATGAATTACGGTAATATTTGATAAATTACGGTAATATTTGATAAATTGTGGTAATAGTTGATTTAGTCAATTATGGTAATATTTGAATATATTATAGTATTGTTGTAAATCACAGGAATTAAAAAATATTATTTAAGTAATTTTTTTTAAAAAAATCATGTATTTTTGCCGACGGAATTTATAACTTCCGTCGGCAATAAGCTATTTTATTTTTTTAAATAATTTGTATATTGCCGACGGAATTTATAACATCCGTCGGTCATAACCTTATATATTGCCGACGCAGATGAATATTCCGTCGGCAATAAGCTTATATATCCGACAGATACTAATATTCCGTCGGCAAAACTCTTTTATATTAATAATTAAATATTCGTATATTACCGACGGATACAAAATATCCGTCGGTATTAATAATTAATACCGACGGATTTTTTGTGTCCGTCGTAAATTTTTCCCGACGCCTTTTTTCCCGACAGACTGGCGACGGAAATGACTTCCGTCGCTATAAATTTTTACCGACGGAAAATGAATTTTACCGACGGATATTTGCCGTCGGTAAAAACTATCTTTTTTGTAGTGCGGCGCCTCCGCCTCTGCTGCTGGCAGTCAGATCTGTCACCGCCGCTGTTGCCGCTCGCCTCTGCCGGCTCCGTCTCCGCCGTTGCCATGGCCGATCGAGAGAGGAGATGGAGGGGGTAAGGGTGGGTCTTGGGAATAAAGAAAGAGGAAAGGGTTTATCTCATTGTTGGGTTAGTTAGAGGGGTTGGAGCTCAACTGAAAGGTTTCAGTGGATTTATCCTAATGTTGGGTTAGTTAGAGGAGTTTTAGGCTAATTACCTTTATTTAAAACCCTACAAGTACCTCCCTATAGTTCGAAAAACACATAAATTGCAGCTCCTTCAGAGGGGGTTGTACGGCTTTTCAAACTATAGGAGAGCATTTGTAGGGTGTTAAACATGAGGGGGTGTAAGTGATAATCGGCAAAATTATAGTGGGTCTATGTGTAATTTATCCAAAACATAATAAATTAGGATGATTTGGTACCATCATACACCTATATCATTTATTATTATTCTTATTATTTATATAGTGGGCTCCACTACCCTCACCAATTCTAGCATGCCACCTCACACGTCGGGGTAGCCAGGCATGTCTTGTTCTTGGCCAGCGCTTAGTGGATCGACATTGGCATCAAAGGGCTGGCCAATGCACCCCACCCATGTCAACATTATGTCCCGGCATGTCTCCTTCTAAGTTGAAAAGGCATTTTTCACCTTCAATGCCGAAATAGCCACCTTTATTTCCTTCCTTATGGTCGAGGGCACTCTTAATGGAATCGGATTTCAGTCTTATCTCTACATTCCTTTCTCAATCATTCTCGGCACATGGCAACTATTACATACCCATTAATTGCCGAATTCAATTCTTTCAGGAGGCGATCTTTATCCTCCTTATAAAAAGATATTACGGTCGATCGATCTTTATGGTAATACAAAATAAGCTTCACAGAAGGATGAATGCTATACACATAGATAATATCGACAAATAAACGGACAAACGGCGTAAGCAGTCGCTAATTTCGTGCTCCCTCAAAACCGGTTGTGAGTGGGCGGGGGAACGGGTATATGAAGACATGAAGCGCGCGCCCACTCTTCGGTGATGTGGGAATATTCGCTCAACTTGGTACGTTCATCTAAAATTGAATCGTGTCCACGGACATAGCGAGAGATCTTTCACTATTGATCGATCAACAATTGTACAAGACAACAATGGTTCAACCACTAGCAATAAATAAAAAAGATATCTCATTCTTCCCGCTATCAAGGTCTAACTTTGACAAACGTCGCAGCTTCAGCACACAAGAGAATCTCAAGAAAAATCCGCAATGAAAAGCCCACAACAAGATATATATATAGCCAAGAGACTTGCCACTCATAAGAGAAGGACTATGATCCGACAAGAAACCTGATGAGAGAAACTAAGGGGGTGTTTGGCATCATTCCGGCGCATAACCGTCTGTTTCTATCCCCAATTTTATATTTTAAAACTAACAGATAGTATCTGTTCCGGTGAAATTAATGAAGGACTTGAGAACGATAATATATCACTCAGATCATTATTATGCTAACCGGAACGCTGAACCATAGAATTACATTAATAGAAATAGTAATTAACAGGATTACCCCCTTCTGGATGGGGTTTAAGTGTAATAGCTGTTCCTAATGCCAATCACATACCCCCTAAATTTCTCCTCTCTTTTTCTCTCCCTCTTTATTCTATACCCTGCACGTATCTATTTAGTTGTACATTCGGCTTCCTCACGACGGCTGCACCCTTTTACTTTATATCATGGGAGAGGTCCCTATTTTAATCGGACCCATAGGGACCCCACTTTCCTACTAGTCGACGTTGGCTAGTTTTAAGCCATCGACTCAACATTCTTGAACATACTTGGCTTATAAATGCCAACTAACTGGAAGAATATCTTCGTGCTTTTAGTGATCATCATCTCTCAAAACACCCCCTCCACTTGACACGAACACGTGGCCGACTCGAATCCGCCTGTTTGGCCTGCAACACTATCCTTTTGAGGACGGCCTGTAATACTTTCTTCTGCTGACGTCATAGCCAAAGTAGCATGATCTCGAAAACTCGCCTGACCTTGATCGATCTTCTTGTAAAATTGTCGACCCTCACATGAAAGCTATGAGCTCCCAATAGGGATCAAACATTGTGATTAATTGTTTCCTTCATAAGCAAATCTCTCTTAGGATTTAATTATTTTGTGGGGTGAGTGATATAGAAAAAGGGACCTAAAGTAGACAAAGGGGAAAGAGAAGCATGCACTAGAGGATTACATCTTATTGACAGGATTAACAAAAGGCGTACAAAGAAAAAAAGAAAAAAGAAAAGAAAAAGGGACCTAAAGGAGACAAAGGGGGGGGGGGGGGGGGGGGGGGGGGGAAGTCTCAGAAGCCGACGACACTCGCAATGGCAGTCCCCCTCTTGATGGCCTCCATATCTGTACTCCCACAAGCATGGAGGCCGGTTGAGACACGACCCAGATCACAGCTCTTCAGCTCAAACAGATCAGAGCTGCAGTCGCTTGCCCCATCGTCATCATCATCGTTCTCTGCCATCCTGAAGCTCCTCAGGCACCCATCACTGGTCTTGTTCAGCACCCACCTGCTCCCCGCGAACCCATCGCTGTCCGCCCCCACAAACCCCTTGCCATGAAGCCTCCCGCCATTTCCCAGGTACCCACTACTCCAAAAAGCTCCCTCGGCCAACCAAGGCACACCGGCGGGCTTCGTACCCTCCCAGCCACCACTTTGAGGGCAGAAGGCGGCGGCGGCGGCGGCGGCTCTCGGCTGGCCGTCACTGCGCTTGCCGCTCAGCTCCTTGTGTAGCATCCTTGGGATGTTGGGGAACCGGGGAGGGGTCCTGTACCCACTGCTCCCAAAAGAGTAGATGGAATTGCCGCCGCTGCTCCGCCTCCCGCTCGTCCGTACACCCGCTTTAGAATCCTTCAGTGACTGGGTTTTGGTGGTGGCGGGGCTGGCTTTGGGTTTCCTCTTGGAAGCCGTTTGGTGGAAGATTGAGTTGAGGAAGCTAGCCAGCCGGGCACCAGGGGAGCTGGGCTGCTTCCACTTCTTCTCCTTGATGGCCTTTGGAATCCCCGGGCTCTGCGCATCCGAGCCCTTCTTCTCCACTTCCATGGCCAGGCCTCCTCCTCCTCCTCCTCCTCCTCCCATGGGGTGATCAGGGTGGACTCCCCCGGTGTGGCCGACGCCATCGGCGCCGCCGGAGAAGTACCGGGTGGCCTCGAAGACGTCGAGCTCGCCGGAGTCCTTCCGGCGGTGAGCCGCCGGCCACTTGTTGAGGCTGTTCATGCTCGAGAGCCCAATGGTGGGCACGGATGGGGGTGGGGGCGGTGGGCATGGAGACATGTACAGTCCTTGCATGGTTGGTGCCTGGTGGTTTGGGTTTGGGTTGTGGTTGGGGTCAGGGAAGTGGAGGGGGTGCCCCTTTTTTATAGGGGCTGGGTACCACTGTGGGAGACCAACTTGGTGCTGTTTTGGCCCTGTAGATAGCCTGGAAGTGGAGTTAGAATGTTTGCCCTTATCATAAAGCCAAATACTTTTAAGCCAGCCCACTCTGCCAACTTGATGTGGCAAGATCACATCCGTCCATTACACCCATCCCCCACAGATGAATCTCATTTAGCCCCAGCTGGCACACAAAGGGACCGCTGTGATCGGGTGCCACGTCAAGTTGGCAATGAAAAGTTGGAAAAAGGGATTTGGCTGAGTAGCCTTAGATTGCTCTGTTGTTAAACAGTAGAAGGGAAGGTTCAATGTTTCCTTAGACTTCATGGGTGGGTGCCATGCCATCCATTACAGTGAACATTTTTGCTACCCGATTGGTTTGCTGCACTTGCTGACAGACCAATCGCATGCTGCCACGTCTCCATGATAAAGGCCATGAGGTGCAGTACTTCCTTGGACTTCATGGATGGCATCCATTAGAGGCAATGATGCTTCTCAGTTACCTCATTAGGGAAACTAAAGTTGAGGAGCAAACTGACAGCATGGATTCCATGTGCCCAAATCACTACTCAATTACAGCCAAAATCAGTGCTCAGTTACAGCCAAAATTTCTGCATGCACCCACCTCACAGATGTTGATATTATAAATAACCCACTCAATTTGTAAGTTTTATAAATAACTCCTTGCGTACCTTGATTTTTGCAAAAACACTCGTATGCACAACTTTATGATCATTTTGGCCTTCGTCATTTAGGTGTACGTCTACGCCTAGCCTCCATGGTTCGGGGGAGGAGGTGTTATAAAATTTCAATCAAATTCTGGGGGAGAATGAAATAATGGGTTTTAACTCTAGTCCCACAAAACTCGAGTTAGAGGGTAGAGGAGGGGATTGAGGTCATTGAGTTAGAGGTAGCGACTACTGATCGCAAAAGAGGCACTGTATCTACTGGCCGGTTGGTGCATGCATTCCTTTGACACTATTAGATATAGAGTTACTATTAGTTCCACCTTAGTTATGGTATTGTACTAGTGTGCATTCTCTCCTTATATAAGGAGAGGTAGTCTTATGTAATGACATAAGAAAAATACTTGTATCGATTTTTTATTACATAAGACTACCTCTTCTTATATAAGGAGAGAACGCACACCATTACAATACCACAACTAAGGTGGGACTAATAATAACTAGATCTATATCTAATAGGCACAATATATATGGGTATACAGTCTCTATAGAACTCTTGCTTTTTAGTTCTGTTTTGCAACCTACTGCAAAACACTGTGTTCCTGCAGTTATTGTTTCCGAATCTATAGTAGCAGAATTTGTCTTTCTAACTGATGGTTTGTAGGTTGTTGCTCTTTTTTTGTTTTGGTATTGTAAAGGGGGGAGGTCACCGGACCTGTAGGAGGCGCCACAGCCTGACGCAAGCTCTAACCACGGCACATTGACTGACAGACATGCTCTAGGCCTAAACAACAACACTACACCACCCAGGGGAGGGGGGCGACACCACCAAGCTACACCCTATCGTAGACCAGACCCGCAACCGGAAAACCGAACACCACCTTGCCAACCTCAGGCGGTGGACATAGTCAGGCTCACACAGAGAAAAGAAATAGACAACAGGCACAAAAATTGACCAAAAAGTTCAGATTCAGTGCCGGAGTTCGATCGCGTTCGTCAACTCCATTGTGGTAGAAGCCCCTCCGCGCCCTCTCTCGCCACGAACCAGCCGCCACCACCTTGCACCGCCGGGATCCACCATCGCGCAGAGGAGGGTCTGGAAAAGCCCACGGGTGACTCCGACCGAAGTCCAGAACACCACACCAGTCGCGAAATCGGTTTGGAAACCCTCGATCAGCCGGCTGAGGCTCTGATTTGAGTATGAGGCACTTCACAACTCCACTCCCGAGCCTAGGGGACCCCTTATGTGCATGGGGAGTGAAAGGGGTTAGATCTGACCCCCGGAAGCCATTTCCCATGATCTCTTGGCCTCCCTGGAGGCCGAGGAGGCCAAAAGGGGCGGAACCCTAACCCTAATGTAGGGGAGGGAATTAAAGAGGAAAAGGAGAGACACTCTGGGCCCTGTAGAGACAGACAAGAAGGGGCATCTTTTGCCTTGGTTGAAATAGGCCCTTTGGAGGAACCTGTGGGAAGAGTAAGAGGTGTGTATTTAAGAGAACACCTTCCTCATGGCTTTGTAGCAGCACAAGAGCAAAGAAATGCACCCACCACACGTGCAAGCTAGGCGTCGAACCGAGCTAAGCCGAGCACGGATGCAGACCGTTCATGGGTTTCGATGTTTGGGATTCTTTTTGGCCTCAATTGTTTTTCATTACGAGACGTTGCAGAAGACTAACGTATGCGAGATAATATACCAAACTTTATGATAGTGATGTCTCTGTCTGTTGTAATTCTTCCTTACTTGATGTATAACCACTGGTGGTGGATGCTTATATAAGAGAGCCCAAGGAAACAAGAGGAGGCACACACAGCAAGAACAACACCTTCTCTTTCTTTCTCATTTCATCTGGAGTAAATTGAGAGTCCCATGGGTTCCCGGCCATCATTGCCGAAGAGGAGACCTACAATTAACTTGTTGTACCATAGGCAGCTATCGCCTGAGGGTATGTCTACTCTTTTAATCTTGGCTCTCTACAACTTATCAATCTATCATTTGATTGTGTCTGGAGATCGATCGACGAAAAGATTCCCCCACAACAACGAGAAAGAATGACGACGATGGCCTGCATGGACCGACAACGACGGCATGCACAAAGATAGAGTAGTTCAAGGGTAAAAGTAAAAAAAATTAGGTAAATAAACTTTTTATACAAATATTGAGATATATCATGGGTTATTAATAAAACTTAAAAGTGAGGGGGTTATTCATAATATCAATATTGGCCACGGAGGTGCATGCAAAAAGAATGGTATTATTTGTGCCCATTAAATGGATAAGGGAACCAAAATTAACAAATAAAAAAAAAAATACCCAAGGTGTACCCGTGGCCTCTCAGGCATATTGATAAGGGCATGCACCGTCGCCAGCCCCATGCATCCCACCATCGCTGATCTCGTGGAATCGACTATCGCTTCCATCATCACCGATCTTCCTCCTTCCTTTCTTCCTCCTCCCTCCTTAGCTTGCTCTATTTCCCCCCACAGATCTCCTAACCCCTCTGGAGATGTGTTGGTCGCTACTTGACAACATGATGTAGAGCTTTCGGTGTATAGCCACATAACAATTCCACACCGGCCATGTTTGTCACTCTTCAATGCCGACAATGTTGGTTGGTTGCCACCAATATGGTGCGGAATTGTTCGGTGGCAGTCCACTGAATAGTTTCACACCATATTGGCCCGTAGCGACTGACGTGTTTCTAGGTGGGTTAATAATAATTTCGATAAAAAAGAAGGAAGAGGAGGAGGCGGAGGAAGAGAAAGAGGAGGGAGGCTAGGGGGGAAGCGAGGAAGAGGGGGAGGAAGAAAGAGGGATAGCGATGGACCAGAGTAGAAAGGAGCTAGTGAGAGGGGACGGGGTGCCCGATCAAATTTTCAAATTGGGCCGGAGGGGTCCCATCAGTTGGGGACCAATCAATATGTCGGGCGCAGATAACAACACCCGAAAAGGAAAAGGGAGGAGGAGGAAGGAAAAAAAAAAGAGAACTGTGGATGCGATAATAGCGAGTCGGCCGCAAAGAAACAGAGGTTGGGCCCGAATCAGTCTCCCGTGCGATCGCATTCTCGTACCCTGCACGGCTAAAACCGTCCACCAATCCCTCATGTGAGCTCATGATCGGCATGCAGGGCCTGCATGTGCTGTTGCTTTCCTTTCCTCTGCTCCATTAGTTTTTTTGTTTTTTTTGAGAAATCCCTCTTAGTGGATGAGGGGGGATTCGGCCTTGACCCCTACTCCTCTGCTTCATCTGTTGAGGGGCGAATACATCCAGATCAGCTCAGAACCCCGTCCTGACTCCATTTTACTCAGCTCCATACGTTTCGAAAGCGTGAGCCAGGGCTCGATCTCTTTTGTTTCCATGTAATCATGGACAGATCCAATAGTTGGCTCGGCCGGGCTATAACCCGACTGAGTTTTGAAAAAAAAAACTCATTATTAAGTACATGTCTCAGCCTGCCTCAACCAAGCGAGGCCCTTGGCCCCTCGTGACACGTACGCGAATCGCTATCGCCTCTAAGTCCTCACGAAACGTGAATCGCCGTCAAAAACACTTAACCCCGCTATAGTTTACTTTGTTCCAAAAAAACGCTCCCTAAAGTTTGAAAAGTTAGCACAATACTCCTTTTGTCAATGTGGGCATCGAAATTAGCCCACGGGTCGAACCCGATTTTTACACAAAAAAATAGGCCCGCACCCGACGGCCTTCGGGTCAAACCCGATTTTTACACGAAAAATGGGCTTGCACTCGATGACCTTCGGGTCGAGCCCGACTCGCTCATGCAACTTGGGCCCGCACACAACGGCCCACATGCGAAACTTGGGCCCGCACACAACGGCCCGCATGCGAAACTTGGGCCCGCACACAACGGCCCGCATGCGAAACTCGGCCCGCACACAACGGCCCGTATGCGAAACTCGCCCGCGCACAACGGCCCGCGTGCGAACTCGGCCCACGTGCGAACTCAATTTGCGCGCGCATGGCCCGACCCAAAGCAAACGGGTCCCATCGGACCCGCAACTCGGACACAAAGAGGGGGGCCCATCGGCCCCCCCTTCTTGAAAACCGTGCCCCCCTCCTCATGGAGGGGTGGGGCCGGTCATAAAGAAAAAGAAAAAGAAAAAGAAAAAAGAAAAGAAAAAGAAAAGAAAAGAAAAAGTCAAAACCGCCTTGATGCGGGGGGAGGTGGCGTGGACGTCTACACAACCGTAGATCCGCGACGATCCCTCGATCCAACGGACAAGATGACGTTGCGTCGCCATCCGATCCAAAAGTGCAACAAAAATAACAACTCGATCTTTAAAGATCGAGTCACAACTAGCCCATAACCACTCCAACTAAAAAGGAGGAAATCGGGTTTGTTTCCCCAAATAAGGGAACAATATCTCGATGGTTATGAGGGGAGAGATTGGAGGAAACAAAAAGATTTCAGCAACATCTCCCCCAACCGCCCCCCTTTGCCTATAAATAGAAGGGGTCGGGGAAGGCATCAAGGGTCCGAAAGCCGAAGACGAAAGAGCTTCGCAAGAGAAGCTCCAACGCTCGAAGACCGAAGGCTTCACGAGGCACGGCAAGCATATCCTACGGGAGTCCTTGGCCCTTCAAGTCCTCATCAACGTGAAGACCTTGCACTCGGAGATCAAAGCTTCGACTCCTCGCACGAAGAAGAAAGCTTGGAGAAGAAGACCCGGAGCCGTCATCACCCGATCGCTCCAACAATCTTCACCAGCTCCGAAGACGCCATAAGCAAAGGCCGGAGAAGAAGATCGAAGCCGACAATACCCGTCGTCTTCAGCAAAGGCGTCGACTCCTCGCACGAAGAAGAAAGCCGGGAGAAGAAAGCCTGAAGCCGGTGCTACCCCTGCCGCCTTCGTCAACCAAAAGCCGACGCTACAACCGTCGTGCTAAAGCCGGTGCCACACCCGCCGTCTTCATCAACAAAAGCCGACGCTACAACCGTCGCACGAAAATCGGTGCTACACCCGCCGTCTTCATCAACGAAAGTCGACGCTACAACCGTCGCACGAGCATCGGTGCTACCCCCGCCGAAAAGCTAAAACCGACGCCACAGCCGTCGAGGAAGCCGGAAGAATAAAGAAGCCTTGAAGAAGTAACGCCAGTCGTTCGAGAAGAAGATCGAGTCGAAGCTAAAGTCAAAGCCGACGCAAGAAGCCAAAGCAAACGCACCGGTAAAGCCCGCGCTAAAGCAACGCACGTGCCAAAGCCAAGCAACTACGACGGTCACGAGCAAAGCACCGCATGTTCTAGCCGATACGACGCGAAGTCCGGAAGAACTAAAGCATCGCAAGTCTCTACCCGCCTACGTTCAAGCGCAAGCGCCAAAGCAAAGCAAAAGCCAGAGCCACGCCAAAGCTACGCCAAAGCCGAAAGCTAAAGCCAAAGCTGACGCCAAAAACACGATCGACGCCGCGAACCGACGATCAAGGACGCCGAGGTCGAGCAAGGATCGAGGAAGACACGAAGACCGAGGAACAAAGCCCAAAGCCTCCCTAGCCGAGAAAGCGCGAAGCACGGACGGGACAAAATCAACGGCGGAAACTCCTTAGCCTCTCAAAAATCCTCACCCTGTAAAGACCTCTGTCCTGGGCAACCCCTTCAGAGCTCTCGCACGAATACCACGTGGAGACGCGGATCAAAGGGACCCTCCAGAGGATCTCTCCCACAATCTCCTGATCAAAGAAAATTTGTAATCTCGTGTGATCCGCAATAAAGACGACCCGAATCTTTTTCCGCGACCACAGATTTCTGGCACGCCCGGTGGGACCTCCTCTCCTTTCATCCGTACGTTTGAAGGAGTTGCTTCAAGTTCGCCATGGCCGGAACGAACGACGATACGTTTGCTCCAACAAGCCTCTCACCTATCGCCGAGTCTCCACTACTCCAACACGGCGATCCAGAAAACCCGGTGGAGGACATTCCCCCGGTAGTACGTGTTTACACTCGGCGTACTCAAACTCTTGCGGACTTCTTCACGCCAGAAACTGCTGCTGAAGGTGCTCGCCAAATCACCAATGAGGCCTTGGTGCATGAAGAAACAAGCCTCAATCCTGGAACATCTGTCCAGAAGTTTGGGGAGGACCAGCCCCAACCCCGAACCCGTTCGGGTTCTCCAGCGGACTTTGCACCTCCCTTGCCGGGGGCAAACATCCGTCATCAAGCAGAAGCAAGTCAGCGTAACTACGTCTCCGACGACGATGACGAGGGTGCAGGAGTACAACATCGAGATGTCCTGCGGCATCATCCTCCTTCCGCTCTCCAGCTCCAAGTCATGCAAATGGGTGAACACATGGCTCAGCTCACCCGACTAATGGAAGAGAAGGATCGTCACATCAACACCTTGCTTCAGAGGCTGAGTGCCAGGGATGCCGCAACATTCAGTCAACCTCCAGCTTCTCCAATAGCTGCTCTAGCCCCGTCTCCAACTCCCGCTCCTGCAGAAGTTGGCCCGGCAATACTCGGAACTACTCCAGCACTCTCCTCGGCCCCCGTGCCGGTCTCGATAGCCGCGCAACCTTCAGTGGCAGCAACGATGAATGCCCAGCAAATACAAGCACTAGTGGCTGACATGATGCGTTCCCACGGCGGCAGCCTACCTCCGATCACGGCGGCATACTCAAAGCCTTACACCGCAAGGATCCAGCAGCTGCGCTTCCCTACCGGGTTCCAGCCACCAAAGTTTCAACACTTCGACGGAAAGGGGAACCCAAGGCAACACATTGCCCACTTCGTCGAAACTTGCAACAACGCCGGCACATACGGCGACGAGATGGTGAAGCAGTTCGTTCGCACCCTCAAAGGTAACGCTTTTGATTGGTATGTTGACCTTCCTCCAGGATCCATTGACAGCTGGGATCAGATGGAAAGAGAATTCCTCAACCGCTTCTACAGTACTCGGCGCATCGTGAGCATGACCGAGCTTACGGCCGTCAAGCAAAGGAAGGACGAGTCAGTAATCGACTACATCGATCGATGGAGGAATCTCGCCCTGAATTCACGAGACCGTTTGTCGGAAGACTCGGCTATCGAGATGTGCACCCAAGGCATGCACTGGGGCTTACTCTACATCCTCAAGGGGATCAAGCCTCGGTCCTTCGAAGAACTCGCAACTCGAGCCCACGACATGGAGCTCAGCTTAGCAAATCGCGGGGACTCGAAGACCAAAGACTTCCTGAAGGTGGAAAAGAAAGACAAACCGCCGGCACCCAAATCAAAGCAAGTTAACGTCACCGACATCGCCTCGGCCTCCAAGCCACTCAAAATCAGTGGCAAACCGGATCAAGAAAAGGGAGCTGCTATACCACCGCCTCCATCTCAAAGACAGTCAAAGATGACTCTAGAAGAACTCGAGGCCAAAGAGTATCCCTTTCCAGACTCGGAAGTCTCCTCCATGTTCGATCAACTGCTACAAGAAAAGATGATCGAGCTTCCTCCTTCAAAAAGGCCCGAACAGATGCATCGGGTCAACGATCCGCTCTTCTGCAAATACCATCGGCTGGTTAGCCATCCTATTGAAAAGTGTTTCGTCTTCAAAGAAAAGATCATGGCACTCGCAAAGCAAGGAAAAATCGAGATTGACTCCAGCGATGTTGCAACGGCAAACATGACGTCCATCACCTTTGGTTCGTTTCAACCAGTACTCGTTGCTACTCACCAGAGAAGGCCCAAGTTGCGCATCAATCGCCAAAGGCCAATTGCAAAGTTAGCTACACGACGGAAAGTCTCAAGACGACAGCAGTACGCTCCTAAGCTCGCTGAGGAAGAAACGTCACTGCCCTGGGGGCAACCGTCGTCTACATCAATGTCTCTCTCAAACAAAGCTATGTCCCAGCGGAATCTCCAGACGAGGTACGAGGAAGGAGACCCGGAGGTCGGCCTGTTAGGCCAGCCCTCAGGTAAATTCGACTACTACGTCCTCTATTCCAGACCTTCGTCTGTCTCGATGGAAGAAATCAAGCCCACCGGCTGGGAGTCAGAAGGCGAGCCACCAAGGTTCCCAGAGGAGCAAGGCTCCCCGAATCACGGAGAACCCACGAATCTCCAGACAAGGTACGAACAAGGAGACCCGGAGGTCGGCCTGTTAGGCCAGCCCTCAGGTAAATTCGACTACCACGTCCTCTATTCCAAACCTCCGTCTGTCTCGATGGAAGAAATCAAGCCCACCGGCTGGGAGTCAGAAGGCGAACCACCAAGGTCCCCAGAGAAGCAGGTCTCCCTGACCCATGAAGAACCTACAGCTGCCATTCCAGACCTTCACCTTGGTAACGAAGAATCCACTGATGAAGATGCCTGGGTCATGTTGCCCCGCAGACGAAGGCCATGGATGCCAAAAGGTCGCAAGCTCGATCGGGTAACAAGGAAGCTTCCGGAACGAAAAACTTACAAAAAGAAAAGCAAAGCTCCAGGAAGGAGGGGATTCAAAGTACCGCCGGCAGATCCTGATGATCTCCTCCTGCAAAACCCTCCAGAACCGACAACGTTGCAGGAGTTCTTCCCCGATTACTTCCTCCCATCTGATCAGCAATGCGAAGCCTCCTGTTGCATGGTGGAGATTCACACGGCGCCGGAAGAAGAAGATAGGATCAAGCCTTCTGAAGAAAGCAACACCAACAACGAGGTGGATGATTTCGACAAAGAAAACACTGCTGCTTGCGATGAGGCAATTCTACACTTGCCACTCATAGAAGCACTACACCTCCCAGAGAAAGCTCGCCTAGCAATGGCCGAGGCTTTGACAGACCCAGACAACTACAAAAGAAAGAAGAAAAACGCCGAGAAGGACAAATCTATTGTCTCATGTAACGCAGCGATAACTTTCTCGGATGAAGATCTGCAGCTCGGCACACGATTGCACAATCGACCCGTCTATGTCTCGGGATACATCAATGAGAAGCCAGTAAATCGAATCCTGTTGGATTGCGGCTCCGCCGTCAACATCATGCCTATCCAAACAATGCGCCAGCTCGACATCACCACCGACCAGCTCTCACAAAGCCAGCTGGTCATCCAAGGGTTCAACCAAGGAGGGCAGTCCACCATAGGGATCATTCGTCTAAAACTCTCTATCAGTCAGCTTGACACGACGGTTCTTTTCCACGTCATTGACTGTCAAACATCATACCACCTTTTGCTGGGAAGACCGTGGCTGCATGAAAACGGTGTCGTAGTTTCTACTTGGCACCAATGCCTCAAGTACTACGAGGAAGGTCTGGAAAAATGCATTGTTGCAGATGACAAGCCGTTCAATGAGGCTGAAGCACACCTCGCCGATGCCAAATTTTACCAAGCAAGGGACCTTGTCGCAGAAGTCCTTCCAGCTAAAGCGCCACGAACTCAGAAAGCTAAAAGGATGGAGCAGGACAAAGCTCTGCCAACTCCAAATCCAGTACCACCATCTAAGGCGATACACGAAGTCAAAGAAGTGCTAGCACCAAGGCGAAGAATCCGCATCAGCTCCAAGCCAAGATCCATGAAGCATACTCCATTACCTGTCCAAGCTACGACAGTCTTACGCCTCACGCCTCAGTGGCTTCGTAAAGATAAACCACCACCTTTTGCCTCGCCAAAAGGGATAGTCCAGCCGCTATCGGAAGCTAACGTCATCACTCTGCAAGAGATGACACTGCCACTACCCAGCCTGGGGCAAGCTTCAAATTCGCCAAAACCCATCAATCCCTTCGAATCCAGCCAACTCACATTCAAGCCAAAAGGAAGCTGGGGGCAAAATGCCACCAAGCTGCTGTTCAAAGCTGGCTACGACAAAGACAGTGCTGCACATATGAGTACGCTCCTGCCAGCTCCAATACCACACGGGATGACTAAGACTCAAGCCCATTTACTCCAGGGTGGCGAGCAGATCCCACCAAATCGGCGAGGCATCGGCTCCCGTCAGACCCCGATGGTCATCAAGATAACAGGAGAGAAGACCTTCACCTCTAACTACATTGAGGTGAAGTTGGTAGATGAAGCGGAAGAGGGATCGTCAGCCTCCGATGCACGCTCCACCAATGTCATTCATCCCGCTACAAAGAGCGTCAAAAGAAGACGATATCGAGCTCGGCGTCAGACCGCACCTCAAAAGCCAAAGAAGAACGTCAAAAACCAGGCAAGTCAAAATCCCATATCAGTATTCAAAAGACTTGGGCCAATCAGACAGGCAAAGCGAAGGTCAGTATTCGACCGTTTGGGAAAGCCACCCACTGAGGTGAGAAAAATCATTCCCACCCACCCACCCTTCTCATTCTACGACACTGGCGACATCACCGACATTATTCTGGTCTCCGCTAATCACATCACCGTTTCTGACTCTCCAATCGACGCAACTTCTACTTCGGACGACGAATTGCCCGATGCACCGCCGGTCCTCGAAGAAGGGGGGCAATCTACCGTCGACGATTTGAAAGAAATCAACTTGGGTACGCAAGAGGATCCTCGGCCTACATTCGTAAGTGCACTCCTGACTCCCGAAGAGGAGGCCGCATACACCAAGCTACTCCAAGAATATAGAGATGTCTTCGCATGGTCCTACAAGGAAATGCCCGAACTTGACCCCAAGATTGCAGTACACCAGCTTGCTGTCAGGCATGGAGCTAGCGCCATCAAGCAAGGACAAAGACGCTACCGGCCGGAACTAGTGCCTCAAATAGAAGGTGAAGTCAACAAACTCATCGAAGCCGGCTTTATCCGAGAAGTGAAATATCCAACATGGATCTCCAGCGTGGTCCCAGTCAAGAAGAAGAACGGCCAGATCAGAGTATGCGTGGACTTCAGGGACTTAAACAATGCATGCCCCAAAGATGACTTCCCATTGCCAATCACAGAACTAATGGTGGACGCAACAACGGGCCATGAAGCACTAACCTTCATGGATGGATCCTCAGGCTACAACCAGATCCGGATGGCGCCCAAAGACGAAGAGCTTACGGCATTCCGCACGCCAAAAGGGATCTACTGCTACAAAGTCATGCCTTTCGGCTTGAAGAACGCAGGAGCCACTTACCAACGAGCCATGCAAAGAATTTTCGACGATATCCTTCATCAGAATGTAGAATGCTATGTCGACGACCTCGTGGTAAAATCAAGACAAAAGTCAACACATCTTCAAGACCTCGAGCTAATCTTCAAGCGCCTTCGAAGGTACCAGCTCCGCATGAACCCGCTTAAGTGCGCATTTGGGGTCTCCTCGGGAAAGTTTCTCGGCTTTGTCGTGCGCCATCGAGGCATCGAGATAGATCAAACCAAGATAGATGCTATCTTCAATATGCCAATCCCGAAAACCATGCGAGACCTCCGAGGTCTCCAGGGCCATCTAGCATATATCAGAAGGTTTATCGCCAACTTAGCTGGAAAATGCAGACCCTTCAGCCGCCTCATGAAGAAAGGAGCAGCGTTCAAGTGGGATGAAGCTTGCCAGGAAGCCCTCCAAAACATCAGGGATTACTTGCTTAAGCCCCCGGTTCTGACAGCACCAGTTCAAGGGAAACCATTGGTCCTTTACATCAGCGCCCAGGAGCAGTCCTTGGGGGCACTCCTGGCTCAAGACAACGAGCTAGGCAAGGAAACAGCATGCTACTATTTGAGCCGCACTCTCATCGGCGCGGAGCTAAACTACTCCCCGATTGAGAAGGTCTGTCTGGCGCTCATCTTCGCTACAAAAAAACTGCGACACTATATGTTAGCTCACGCCATACGGCTCATCTCAAAAGCTGACCCGCTCAAATACATCATGTCAAGACCAGTGCTCTCCGGACGTCTGGCCAAGTGGGCTTTGCTCCTCCTTGAGTTTGACATCACCTTTGTCCCTCGTAAAGCGGTCAAAGGTCAAGCTCTCGCAGATTTCCTGGCAGAATACCCCCTTCCAGCAGAATGGGAACTATCGGAAGATCTCCCAGACGAAGGAGTATTCTGCATCGACATCGCCCCTTCTTGGAAAATGTTCTTCGACGGTGCGGCCAGGCAGGACGTAGCAGGAGCGGGAGTTATCTTCGTCACACCAAACGACGAAGTACTTCCCTTCTCGTTTCTACTATCAGAACCATGCTCCAACAACAGGGCAGAATATCAAGCTCTTATCATTGGCCTCGAACTCGCCAATGATATGAAACTTCAAGGGCTCACAATCTTCGGCGACTCTCAACTCGTCATTCAGCAAATATTGGGGGCATACGAGGTCAACAAAGAAGATCTCGTGCCATTGCACCTACGAGCCCTGAAACTCCTTGGTACACTCAAAGATGCTTCAATCCAGCATGTTCCCAGAAACCTCAATCAGCAGGCTGATGCACTTGCAAATTTGGCGGCTACACTTCCGTTCCCAGAAAAAAGCCAACTCTTCATCCCTATCTGTAAGAGAATGGTGATCACCGAGGAGGGCCTCCCCATGGGGATCCCGGACCAAGTCAACGCAGTACACGTTCTCATGACCGACGAGCTAGATTGGAGACAACCATTCATAGATTTTCTTGTCCACGGGAAGCTCCCTGAAGATCCAAAGCGTAAAGTCGACATTCGCAGGCGATCTCTGAAATTCTTCCACTTCAACAACGAGTTGTACCGTCGAAGCTATGATGGTGCGCTCCTAAGGTGTCTTGCAAAAGAAGAAGCAGAAACAGCACTAGAAGAAGTCCATGCCGGGATCTGTGGCTCACATCAGTCCGGTCCAAAGCTGCACTTTCGCATCAGGCGGATGGGGTACTACTGGCCCACTATGATCAAGGACTCCCTCGAGTTTGCAAAAAGATGCCACACTTGCCAGCTGCATGGCGACTACATCCGTCAGCCTCCGGAACCTTTGCATCCAACCATCGCATCATGGCCCTTCGATGGATGGGGACTCGACATTGTCGGCCCGCTACCCAAGTCATCCAAGCAGCACCTTTATATCCTGGCGGCAACAGATTATTTCTCCAAGTGGGCTGAGGCAGTACCGTTGCGAGAAGTTACCAGGCACTCTGTTATCAACTTCATCCAGAACGACATCATCTTTCGATACGGCATCCCTCGCTATATCGTTACGGACAACGGGAAGCAATTCAAGAACGCCGCCGTCAGCCAATTTTGCGCCAAGTTCGATATCAAGCAAAGGTGTTCAACCATGTACAACGCCTCTGCCAATGGCCTAGCTGAAGCTTTCAACAAAACACTCTGCAAACTTTTGGAGAAAGTCGTCTCGAAGTCGAAGAAAGACTGGCATGAACGCATGGGCGAAGCACTATGGGCATATCGCACCTCTTTTCGTACGCCAACACAGGCGACTCCGTACTCGCTGGTCTACGGAGTAGAAGCTGTCCTCCCGCTTGAACTCCAGATCCCGTCACTCAGGATAGCCGTCCAGGGAGGCCTCGTCAACGGCGACAACGCTCAACTTCGCCTAGCAGAATTGGAAGCCCTGGATGAGAAGCGCCTCGAAGCCCAGCAACGCCTGGAATGCTACCAGGCCAGGCTGACCCGAGCCTTCAACAAAAGGATTCGCCCTCGATCCTTCCAAAAAGGAGAGTTGGTGCTTGCAGTCAAACGCCCCATCATCCTTTCGCATCGAGGAGGAAAGAAGTTCGACGCCAAGTGGGACGGGCCACACATTGTCAAAGAGGTCTACTCCAACGGCGCGTACCTTCTCACCACGCCAGAAGGGCTTACACTCGGCCCCATCAATGGCAAGTACCTCAAAAGGTACTATGCCTAAAAGCAGGGCTACATTCCTTACAAAAAAAAAAAAAAAAAAAAAAAAAAAGGAACTACGTGTGACTTGATCCCTCTCAGTAGGGTACGTAGGCAGCCTGTAAAGGTTCAGTCCAAACAAAAGAAAAACACAACCAAGCTCCGCCATTCCAGAATACAAGTCCAAAACAAATAAGATGCATGATATTAAGTTATCACCAGATAAAGAAAAGCAGAACTACAAGTCTGTTCAACAGAAATGACAAGAAAGAAAAGGAAATGCGACATGCTAGTAAAGCGAATCAAATCCTTTGAGACGTTGGAGCAGCTCGCCGTCAGTAACCTCCATACGCTCCAACTCTGAAAACCGAGAAGCTACCCGCTCCCGATGCGTCGCCAGCTCGATGCGCTGCTTGGCCAAGTCTGCTCCAGAAGACTTCTCGATCGTCTCAGCTTTCTCGAAAGATGCGCGAGCAGCCTCTAGCTCCTTCTGCGCCCGAACAAGGCTCGCAGCAGCAAGTGCATGCTGCGCCTCCAGTCGACGCTCCTCGTCCTCGGCCTTTGCCAGCATCAGGGGGAGGTCATCTTCCATCGAAGCCCGTTTCAAGCAATGAGCTTCACTATCCGCCAAGAGAACACGCATCTGTGTCTCAAACAAAGAGCCATCTACTTGGAAGGCCGCCAGACTCTTGCAAAACTCAGGCCCCTCGAGGACCCACCAGCTGCTCAAAGCGGCAAAGCCCTCCTCCTGGAAGGGTGCGAGCGTCGTCTGGATATACTTCCGACAGCTCTCCAAAAGAAGCACAGAAAGAAGGTCTCGAGAACTGCACTTCCCCCTGACTGCCTCTGAGTGCACAGGCAAAGTGGGCTCCGGTCCTGAAGACTCAAGTGTAGGAACCGCCTCCTGGACCATCGCCGTGATAACAGTCAGCGGAACCACCGGAGCCGAAGGAGGAGGCACAGACAAACCTCCCGACGAAACGACTGCGGGAGTAGCCTCTGCCGGAGTACCGGACCGAGCTGGAGGAGTCTGTTCTCTCCCTACACTGGAGACCTCACCCTCCTCCCCAAAGCCCAACTGCTCCACGTCAATATCATCCAGGTTGACAGCACTGCCGGCAAAATCTGCTCCACACGCTCTCAAGAGCTCCAAGTTATCCCAGGGAATATCCAGCCCGCCATCTTCGACCAACGTTGCTCTGATAGGAGAGCACTCCCGCCCAACCCCCTTTGGGGCAGACTCGCAGTCTGGTCCAGCAGACCCTGCCAAAATGAGAGCTGGACAACTTAGCTAACGAAGTAAGAGTGCAAGCACAGACATTCATAAGAAACAAGGAACAAGGCATACCTGCAGCATCCGAAGAAGATACCCCGGAAGGAGGGATTACCTCATCGGCAAAAAGCCCTGGCTCTCCCTCTCGAGATGGCCCTGCCTCGTCAGCACCAGTCAAAGCTGCCTCGCACAAGAGGTCCAACTTTCTCCTCTTGGGAGAAGTACACCCACTCCAAGAAGCCTGAGTCTCAGGAAGACTATGAACCTTGGAGGGCGGAGCCATCTCAACCTCCTGCACAGAAAGTGAAGCCTGGGAAGTACCCTCTCGACGGCCACAAGATTTCTCTGACCATCGCTCCTCGGACCAGAGACGGCGATCCTCTGACCCCGCCAAAGGGTCAAAAGGAAAGTCAGCCCGCTCACTGCTGGCAAGGACGTCTAGTGGAAGGCTAGCCAAGAGGGGAAGCACTGACCCATTGACCCAGCGGCGATACTCAGGAGTTGCAGCATCCTTGCCGCCCGACTTAATCCCCGGTGAGAAAGTACACCCAGTAAACCGATCGTAAAGCGCTCCCCAGAGGCGGTACGCCTCCTGCGGAGTGTAACGTAACCGCAGGCGCAAAGGAGTCCCAGGCAACTCCTGCCGAAAACCCTGCTGACGAGCAAACCGGTGGGGAGAGTACCGTGCCACCTCCACTACATCCCCACGACGCCAAACAAGATACCCAGGCCTGCAACTCACCATGCTCCAGTACAAAGGATCGGACATCTCCGCCCTATCACATACCAGGGATTTCGTAGAAGGCGCAAGTGCATTTTCCGATACAAATTCGAAGTCAGAAGGGCCCATGCGCCGTAAACACTCTCGGGCACTAGGCTTCGGACGCTCCCATGCATAAAAAGCGTTCATTACACCTCCCACACAAGGAAGAAAGGGCACCGAGGTCGAAGGTCCACGCGCCGCAAAGATCCCCTTCGGAAAGTGGAGCCCAATCCAACCATAGAGGTAATGCAGGGGGCAAAAGGAACTGGCTCTGCCTACTTCCCCTCTTGCATTACCCGCACCCGATAGACTCCAATAAGTGCCGCTAAGCCCGCCATACAACGAGCAGAGGATCGCCGGCGCCAGATTAAGGAACTCTCCAGTCACCATCCGAGCAGCTGCAAGAAAGGTCCCAGGGCGTACCACATCCCCTTCCCAGGGTAAAGCAAAGCGGCAGAGAAAGAGTACTAACCCCGCTGACCAGTAAACAGCACGCCAGTCATCACTACACTCTTCAAGTCCCAAGACTTCCCAGGGACGCTGCGCCCCGGCCATGGAGCACCACTCTTTCTTCAGAGATTCGATCGGTCGCCGGAAAGTACCAGGCGCCGGCTTCTTTGACGAGGCATATCTCCACATCGGGTGACTCGAAGGAGGAGCGTGACGATACTCTCCTCGGAACCAGAAGTCCACCCAATCCGAGTGAAGTACCCGGTCTGACCGCTCGCGCGCCGCTATAATAGCATACGCCTTAAAAAGCAAAAGGCAAAAGCTAGGAGACTCGTCTGGGTCCGTCAAAACCTCCAGAGAAGGAACCTCCTCCTGATAATAGCTCCGAACTTCTGGACACCCAGATATGACGTGCACGTCACGAAGGGTGATCCCAATCTCACCAGCTCCGGTCAAGAAGGTGTTGGTCTCAGGGCACCACTGCTCACACAGAGCCCGGTACATACCATCCGGACGGCTGTACTCCCAGCAAGCCGGCTCCACAAACCTCGCCAGACGCTCCATCCCTGGCTCTGCCTCTAACGCGCTGGATAGCTCTTTCATCCAGTCCCGGAAACCTCCCAGGTAGGTGACATCTCCACGCGATTGAATCCCCACACCCCATCGCGTACGGCGGGAACATATCTTCAAAGCAACGACAGGGACCGGAACTGACTCATCTCCAGTATGATGAAACGGTAACCCCAAGCTCGGCCGGACAATTTGCCGGGAAGACCCTTCGTCAGTAAGAATGCGCTCGCCAAGTTTTAACACTCGACAAGAGCCGTCGGTCACACCATCCTCGCAAACTCGCTCGTGCGTCAAAAGCTGAAGCACTGACAGCCCGGTCTCCTGTCTCGAAGTACGGTGATGGGAGACTTGCGCAAAGGGGAAGCGAAGGTACGTACTCCCGTGGGAGACCGCGTCAACAATCCAGCCGGAACTCGGAAAGCTCTCGTAACGACGAGACCTGAAAAGGGAAGAACACAAAGCCCTAGTCAGATGAATTCCGAGTACAGAAACAAAGAAATCAAAAGGGAGGGCCTTCAGCAAATAAAGAAAGCCAGAGGGGGGTAATGGCAAAAAGCCACGACCCCGCCTTTATCCTCCCCTTTTTATCTCTGGGGGCCTTCAGAAAATAAAGGAAGACAGAGGGGGGTAATGGCAAAAAGCCACGACCCCCCCTTCTATCTCCTGTTAAAAATAACAGGGGGGGGGCTCTTCGCGAATAAAAAAAATAGAGGGGGGTCGCGGCAAAAAACCGCAACCCCCTCTCTCTCTCTCTCCTATCAAAACACGGGGGGGGGGGGGGGGGGGGGCTTTCGGCAAATAAAGCAAGAAAAAGGGGGGGTCATGGCAAAAGGCCACGACCCCCCCCCCTCTCTATCTCTTTTACATGCAGAGGGGAGGAGGGGGTGCTGTTGCACCGGCCGCCTCCGCGCCCGGCTCCGGCCCCACGCCCGGCTCCGGCCCCACGCCCTGCCGCCCTGCGCCCTCGCCGCCGGCCCCTGCGCCTCCGTCTCCGACCCGCGCTCCGGCCCCCGCGCCCTGCGCGCTGCGCCCGCCGGCCCCCGCGCCCTGCGCGCTGCGCCCGCGTCCCCGGCCAAGCCCGCCGCTCCGGCCCCCGCGCCGCCTCCTCTGGCCTGCGCCTCCGTCTCCGACCCGCGCTCCGGCCTCCGCGCCCTGCGCGCTGCGCTCCGGCCTCCGCGCCCTGCGCGCTGCGCCCGCCGGCCCCCGCGCCCTGCGCGCTGCGCCCGCGTCCCCGGCCAAGCCCGCCGCTCCGGCCCCCGCGTCCGTGCTGCCGTTGCACCGGCCACCTCCGGCCCACAGCCCCCGGCCTCCTCCTCCTCGCGCCCGCGTGCTGCGCCCGCGCCCCGCGTGCTGCACCCGCACCCCGCGCCCCGCGTGCTGCACCCGCACCCCGCGCCTCCAGCCCGTGCGCCGGCCGCCACAGCAGCCCCCGGCCGCACCCTCGCCTCGCTCCCTCCGACTCGCGCCCTCCCGCGCCTCGAACCCGCGCGCCGGCCGCCACAGCAGCCCCCGGCCGCGCCCGTCGCGCCCTCCCGCACCATGCGAAGAAGAAGAAGGAGAAGAAGGAGAGGAAGAAGAAGAAGAAGGAGGAGGAGAAGGATCACCTCGCCGGCAACCCGCCACCGTCCACGGGCCGGCGATCTTCCCTCCTCCGCGAACCCCATGATGTCACCATCTTCATCCTCCGCGGCATCGTTGCGAAGCAAGAAACCCTAGCAGAGCTCTCAACTCCAAGCCGCCGGGAATCGCCGATAATGAAGAGAAACGAAAGACAGGGGTCCTTTTAAAGACCTAATCCCACACGAACACGCGACTCAAGTCCAACCGCTACGCGTTTCCCGCGGGCGCACTCGAACTTGAGGGGGCACTTGTGGGCATCGAAATTAGCCCACGGGTCGAACCCGATTTTTACACAAAAAAATAGGCCCGCACCCGACGGCCTTCGGGTCAAACCCGATTTTTACACGAAAAATGGGCTTGCACTCGATGACCTTAGGGTCGAGCCCGACTCGCTCATGCAACTTGGGCCCGCACACAACGGCCCAGATGCGAAACTTGGGCCCGCACACAACGGCCCGCATGCGAAACTTGGGCCCGCACACAACAGCCCGCATGCGAAACTCGGCCCGCACACAACGGCCCGCATGCGAAACTTGGGCCCGCACACAACGGCCCGCATGCGAAACTTGGGCCCGCACACAACGGCCCGCATGCGAAACTCGGCCCGCACACAACGGCCCGTATGCGAAACTCGCCCGCGCACAACGGCCCGCGTGCGAACTCGGCCCACGTGCGAACTCAATTTGCGCGCGCATGGCCCGACCCAAAGCAAACGGGTCCCATCGGACCCGCAACTCGGACACAAAGAGGGGGGCCCATCGGCCCCCCCTTCTTGAAAACCGTGCCCCCCTCCTCATGGAGGGGTGGGGCCGGTCATAAAGAAAAAGAAAAAGAAAAAGAAAAAAGAAAAGAAAAAGAAAAGAAAAGAAAAAGTCAAAACCGCCTTGATGCGGGGGGAGGTGGCGTGGACGTCTACACAACCGTAGATCCGCGACGATCCCTCGATCCAACGGACAAGATGACGTTGCGTCGCCATCCGATCCAAAAGTGCAACAAAAATAACAACTCGATCTTTAAAGATCGAGTCACAACTAGCCCATAACCACTCCAACTAAAAAGGAGGAAATCGGGTTTGTTTCCCCAAATAAGGGAACAATATCTCGATGGTTATGAGGGGAGAGATTGGAGGAAACAAAAAGATTTCAGCAACATCTCCCCCAACCGCCCCCCTTTGCCTATAAATAGAAGGGGTCGGGGAAGGCATCAAGGGTCCGAAAGCCGAAGACGAAAGAGCTTCGCAAGAGAAGCTCCAACGCTCGAAGACCGAAGGCTTCACGAGGCACGGCAAGCATATCCTACGGGAGTCCTTGGCCCTTCAAGTCCTCATCAACGTGAAGACCTTGCACTCGGAGATCAAAGCTTCGACTCCTCGCACGAAGAAGAAAGCTTGGAGAAGAAGACCCGGAGCCGTCATCACCCGATCGCTCCAACAATCTTCACCAGCTCCGAAGACGCCATAAGCAAAGGCCGGAGAAGAAGATCGAAGCCGACAATACCCGTCGTCTTCAGCAAAGGCGTCGACTCCTCGCACGAAGAAGAAAGCCGGGAGAAGAAAGCCTGAAGCCGGTGCTACCCCTGCCGCCTTCGTCAACCAAAAGCCGACGCTACAACCGTCGTGCTAAAGCCGGTGCCACACCCGCCGTCTTCATCAACAAAAGCCGACGCTACAACCGTCGCACGAAAATCGGTGCTACACCCGCCGTCTTCATCAACGAAAGTCGACGCTACAACCGTCGCACGAGCATCGGTGCTACCCCCGCCGAAAAGCTAAAACCGACGCCACAGCCGTCGAGGAAGCCGGAAGAATAAAGAAGCCTTGAAGAAGTAACGCCAGTCGTTCGAGAAGAAGATCGAGTCGAAGCTAAAGTCAAAGCCGACGCAAGAAGCCAAAGCAAACGCACCGGTAAAGCCCGCGCTAAAGCAACGCACGTGCCAAAGCCAAGCAACTACGACGGTCACGAGCAAAGCACCGCATGTTCTAGCCGATACGACGCGAAGTCCGGAAGAACTAAAGCATCGCAAGTCTCTACCCGCCTACGTTCAAGCGCAAGCGCCAAAGCAAAGCAAAAGCCAGAGCCACGCCAAAGCTACGCCAAAGCCGAAAGCTAAAGCCAAAGCTGACGCCAAAAACACGATCGACGCCGCGAACCGACGATCAAGGACGCCGAGGTCGAGCAAGGATCGAGGAAGACACGAAGACCGAGGAACAAAGCCCAAAGCCTCCCTAGCCGAGAAAGCGCGAAGCACGGACGGGACAAAATCAACGGCGGAAACTCCTTAGCCTCTCAAAAATCCTCACCCTGTAAAGACCTCTGTCCTGGGCAACCCCTTCAGAGCTCTCGCACGAATACCACGTGGAGACGCGGATCAAAGGGACCCTCCAGAGGATCTCTCCCACAATCTCCTGATCAAAGAAAATTTGTAATCTCGTGTGATCCGCAATAAAGACGACCCGAATCTTTTTCCGCGACCACAGTCAACTACTGAATATCTCTTATTTTGTAATTTTTATTTGACTTCAATGGAGGGCAAAATATAGTTTTTTAACTACATGGGGGTTAAATGTTTTTGAGTTAAAACTATGGAGGGGGGGAGGGCAAAATGTAGTTTTTTAACTACAGAAGGGTTAAATGTTTTTGAGTTAAAACTCAGGGGGACAAAGTGCAATTAGTCTTTTTTTTATTAATATAATTTCTAGTACCGTCGATGTTTGGTTAAAAAATTTTGCTTCGTATTTCTTTATAAAGTAAAAATTTTATTGTAAAAAAAAAATAATTTAGTTTTAGTCCAGTCCAAAAAAAATTTCTTGCTATGCCCCTACACGCAATGCAAGGCCCTCCAATCTATGTCATGCAAATGGGGGGTCTTCTGCCGAAGGTGGAACCCCAGCTACGTGCTCTTTTTCATCGTGGGAAAAAAAATGCAACAAGTTGAGCCCCAACGAAAGGTGGGGTTTCTGTGGGATCTACCGTTGCTACTCGTAGGGGGGGGGGGGGCACCCAGCTGTGCTCTATTGTCATGGGCGCATCCTAGGGCGCGCCCACCACCCGGCCCCCAACTTCATGGGGACATCCCTAGTCTGATTCCTGTTTTTACTAAGTCCCCCATGTTGATAATGGCACCCCACAAATGGATTTGAAAGAGAGGTGTCGAGCTCTCCCGGCCGACATGGTGTGTGGAAACGTGTCGGTCTCTCTCGGCCAACATGGTGCTCCACACCATGTATGTTGGTCATGTTGCGTCGCGATCACACGGAAGCAGAAGCACAAACATAGACATGGTGAATTGCAAACATAGAACAATTACAGATTCGCAGATAGTAAAAAGTGAATAAAAAGGAAAAACACACAACAAGTACGAGACAACGATTTATGTGGCAAACCCAAATCATAAAAAAATAACCATGGGTGGCGGCGATGATATAAATCCACTATAAACCGAGGATCAACATAAGGTACAAGCAATCTTTCCTCAATGAGAAAATTCTATTCACCTAATTAAATGTTTCTCCTTCCCTCAAGAAACTCGTCGAAAACTCACATAATCCTCCCATCCCTGAAACATCCTTTATATACATAGGATTACACAGTTTTAGACAAAGATACATGAACCCCATGTCGGTATTAAGTTAGAAATTTAAGACGTCAGGAGAGATTGATATGTCTCTGAGATGGAGTAGGAAGAGGGAGAAGGAAGGGGGAGGAAAAAGAGGAAGGAAAAGGGGGTGTATGGGACTGGCGGCTTTGATAGTGAAGGGAGTAAATATTTCCGCGGGGGGCCTCCGGGTCGCACCTGACATTTCATTTTTTTTGTTGAGTTGGGGGCCCTAGTAATATGTGGTGCAAATAGCAACACCCGCGGTCCCCATTTCTCTACTCTGTTCACCCGTAATTGCGGCTCGGAGCGGATCCTGTTCAATCATGGATATGTTCTTCGGGAAAATTTTCAGCACATCCTGCGTACGCTGCAACCGCAGGCCCCACTGTGATTCAAGAAGCATGGGGTAACAGGCCCCAGCACATGGGGCAGTGGCTCCCATCACATACATGGATCTATTCTTTGGGAAAATTTTCAGCACATCCTGCATACGCTACAACTGCAGGCCTCACTGCGACTCAAGAGGCATGGGATAACAAGCCCCAACACATGCGGCAGTGGCCCCCATCACATACATGAATCTGTTCTTCGGGAAAATTTTCAGCACATCCTACATACGCTACAACCGTAGGCCCCACTGTGATTCAAGAGGCATGGGATAGCAGGCCCCAACAGATGGGGCAGTGGCCCCCATCACATAGAGCATGGCTCACTTGCTGTGCAAACGAACAGAAAATAATACATTAAAAAAAAGAAAAAACAAACTAACAGCAAATAACAGGTTAAAAGACATGTGGGACTGGGTGAGATTGAAAACACTCATAAGCTGGTCGGGTCGGGGCCCAATTAGGCCTTGGATCAGTGCCTAATCGACACGTGTTTACCGGGTGGTTCCAAATGTAGCAACGATTATTTCCTTTATCCTTATTGGTGCTGACGATGCCACGTCGTCACTACAATGATGGGTCAGTAAGAAGAGTGGAGGTAGTGGACTCCAATCCAATGAAATTATTAAAGAAAAGAGAGACGGTGGAGGTTTCGGTGGTGGCGGCTCTGACGGTGGGGAAGAAGAGGAAAGGGAGGAAGAAGGAGGAGATAAGGCGGTGGTGCCTCCGATGATGGGAAAGGAGAGGATGGAGAAGGGGGAGAGTCGGTGGCGTCGGTGACGGATGTGTTGGCGAGGAGGCGATGGGGTATGGAGGTTTGAAGAGGATGAGGTATGAAAGGGGGAGGAAGGGGTATGCTGAGAAATAAAGGGTATGCTGATCATACCCTACAAAAAAAAAAGTTGTATGACGGAGTAATTTTAGCGTGTGACTTAAAATCATTCACATTATATGATGCGGATAGTCTCATAAATTCAAATTTGGTGAAATTGTGCTGAGATAATATGTTTGATGATTTATCCATGCTATTTTATTGATATTAATTAGGTGAAAACATATGTAATGCAAATGAGAGAGAGAGAGAGAGAGAGAGAGAGAGAGAGAGAGAGAGAGAGAGAGATATGATGTTTCCTCTTTTTGTAATATTTTTTCTTTTTTTAAGATAAAAATCTAAAAAATATTCTTTAAAAGATATTTTTAATTTCTTCTTCTAAATATAGTATTTTTGACTAAAGGTATGGGTAGTGGAATGTATGTTTGATTTGTATTGCATCCTAAAACCTAAATGTCTTTACATATAGCTAAACATCTTGTAAAAAGAGAATGCATCATAGTAAAATAGTTAACAATATATTTATATTTTAAGATGGGTGGTGCTACATAATTTTTTTATTAAACTTTAATTCAAATCCAAAAATAAAAATGAGGGATTTAGTGATAGCTCCCTGACAATGGTATCAACTTACAATAAACCCTCCTACAAGTCCTGTATTGCAATAGCTCCCTCTTGAAATCCTGCCAAACCAAATAAAAAAAGGACAATAATGCCCATCCCAAGTTCATTAAATTTACATTTCTTATCATTAACTTAACATGAACTATTTTTTCATGAAAATCAATTGAAATCACTCCAAATTGTCGATTTAAAACCACAAAACAATTTTACTTTTTTTTTGTATATTTTATCCAAAAAAAAAAATATTTTGTCAACTGACCAAATAGTTACTCTTTTTTTCCTAATTTTTACTCTATATGTGCAAGATAAAATCAGCTTGGTTTCACATAGTTAAAAATATTTTTTGTCACAAAAAAATCATATTGTGACTAAATGAGCAGAAAAACCACTACAATTAATCGACAATTTAGATATTTTACCATATCAAATTGTTACTCTTTGCTAATGGATTGTTACTCTTTATCAATTATTATTTATTTTGCTACGATTATTACACTTTATATATAGGACTAAAATTATCATTTAAAAAGTTATGTTATTACATTTGTGCGACGGAAGGAGTTCGTATGAGTCAAAACAAACAGATTTTTGCTCTTTACAAATTGTTACTCTTTCGCTATAATTGTTACACTTTATCTGTAGGGGTAAAGTTATTACTTAAAAAATTTGTTATTACATGTACGCGGGAGAAGGAGCTCGCGTTACCTGAAGTCCAACTACATGAGCTTAATGCTAAGTTTGAACTTTACATACCCTTAACATTAAATGAAAACATTTTTAAGGAGCTAACGTTAATAACCCCAATAAAAAATAGCCTTATGATTTATGGCCCATGTAGGTCTCAAACCTGCAACCTTCACGTTATTAGCACGACACTCTAACCAACTAAACTATTAGGCCATTGGTAATGTTTTTATATATGATAGTATTACTCAACGGGTAAGCCCCCTGCCAGTTATTATTTTGATGCAAGCGAAAATCGATCTCAAGTCTCAGATACCAAATCCCTGAAACTCTACCAACTAACCTAGTTGGCACTTATCAAAAAAAGCACCCCACAAAGTCTCATTTATGGGAGGGTTAATGCAGCCCCCTACTGGTTGTTAACTTGACGCTAGCGGGAATCGATCCCCGGTCTTGGGTACCAAACCCCCGAGACTTTACCAACTCACCTACTTTGAAAATTACCCCAGAGACTTTACTTGCAAATTATCCATTTTGAAACCCCGGCCAACACTCAGTGGGAGCGGATGTCTATGGAGGCAAGCCTATTGAAGTTGCAACCAAAAACAAAAATAAATAAGAAGCTAAATTTAATTATTTTGGAAGTACATCATATGTTCACTACAGCAGAATAGGCCTAATCCGGTTAAAATTGGGCATTAAAAGACTTAATCGGGAGCCTAGCCACCACATATGTTGGGTAAATTCGGCCTAGCCACCGAAAAAAGTGTAGCAATTTCGACAGCATGGGCCTCTGAATTTTTTGGCATATACAATTGTGGGCCTGGGCCACATTCAAACAAGCGCCACAAATTTCAAACTCAAACTCAAATGTCTTTATCATTAGAGCTAACTATTATATGTGATAACAATTAGCTTGTAATATATTTGTTATTAATAACCTAGTATATTTAGCTTATAAGAGTACGTCATCTCCATTGCTCGAGTCGTCGCCCTTTGCTGTTGGGATCCCGGGTTGTCGCCATCGCCTCTGTCTGTCCGAGTCGCCACCCTCTCCATCGCTAGAGGTGACATGTTCATCTCCACTACCCGAGTCACGCCCTCTCCTCCATCGATTTAGTTTGGTGGGCCGCCTGATTTGCTTGACCTTTTCCGGCCAGGTGGATCTCCTTTGTCGATTATGCTCCATCTTTTTCGATCAGTGAGCAACGACCGCCATATTTACTTCTCTTTTCCTGCTGGTGAGCAATGACCGCCACATATGATCCTCTTTTTTGACCGGGTGAACAACTGCTGCCACAATTAAAACCACCCCCCCCCCCCTTTCCCCACCCCTTATGTTAGCACCCGGAGTACTCCTCCACAATAGATGGCTTTTCTAGAGGTGTGGAGTGAGCACTGGCCACCGTTTATGTTGTCGAATAACTCATTTCTATTGTAGTAGTTAGTGCGTCAGCACAAGATAGAAGATTGATCGAAATTCACTATAAGTGGAAGAAATGCCTCGATTTATAATTGTTGGAAATATCGGAGCCCTTCGGCGGAAGGTAGCATCAAAAGACACATAAATTAATAGCACATGTTTCCGTTTAGATTTATAGCAAACTAATCTATGCGCATACGGAAGAGCGTAAACCCTTAAAACTAATTTACGATCTATGATCTACTGAAGATATATGAAGACTAACTAGAATGAAAGGCTATTGTTAAGAGTTCATCTCGCCATACCCTGACCGGGTCTTTTACCCAAGAAGAACAAATTCCAAGGACGCCTTGCAGAAAGTCATCTAGTAAAACCATCGTCAGCTTTTCTCCATAGTTCTGATTTTTATGAAGATTTTATTGGATGTCTGGTTCGTCAATACGGAACTCCTCGAAGTGGAATCACCTCGATCCGAGTTTTGTAGCTCCAGAACCAATTCTCGGACTGACTGCTGGTATGCCAAAATCTAGGCAATAGAAATTATTGATGTTGCCTCTTGACAAAGCGTTGGAGATGACGACCTCCACGTCGAGGAATAAGAGAGACTGTCGGATAGCACTGAGACTTTCGCGAAGGGAGAAACTCTCGATAAATTACCACTAGGTACAAAGGCAACAAGCCCACCACCGGTCTGTTTGCAACAAAGAAGACGGAGTATCTCTACGCTGAAGGATATTTTCTTCTCTCTTCTCTTCTTCTTCCCTTTCCTTCTTTCTCTTTCTTTCTCCTTCTTATTTCTCTTTTTTTATGGAAAAAACCACAAGAGAGAGGGAGAGCAAGAGAGGGGCGGCTAGGGTTTGGGAGAGGAGACCCATAGGGTCGGCCTCCCCTCTCTCATTCCTTATATAGGCCCGACCCTTTTCTTAAGTTTGGCCTAGTCAAATCCCTAGAGGGCTGGTCGGTCATGTATATCCAAGGGAGAGGAGGGGGGCACGAGATGCCCTTGCTCTTATCTCATTACACATATGTAGTCGTTTTCACTCTTATAATCTGGAGCACAATTGCCCTTATGGAGAGAGAGAGAGAGAGAGAGAGAGAGAGAGAGAGAGAGAGAGAGATTTACTCGACGAAATTGCGATCCGATTTCTTCAATGAACTCCTGGAATTATTCCGCTTCATATGAAATCCATATTCTATATATGTATGATCATAAGTAGATATTACCAAAAATACCCCTATAGCGCATACACACATGTGAATAGCCTTTCGGCGTTTAGGCATGCGCTCCATCATGCTACATCGTAACTAGCAAGCTTAATTGGATAGTGTTTACAATTTCTATATGCAACGACAAGGTGGAACCGTCAGGGCTTAGGATTTCTAGCTCCAATTGGATTTCTGAATGACAGTCCCAGTAGCTCACTGAGAGTTTCGTCAATCAGTCCGAATCCGATAACCCTCGATTTAACCTAGTATGTCCCATAGGCTGTACTTCAGTAATCCCAAACTTATATTACTCTCTTATAATCTCTATTCTTCACTTTAACCTGGTAATCATTGGTCCCTCTAATACTAGTACCATGATTAGACTCGGGAGGTGAGGATCACCTTCAGACCCGATCGGTCACTTGACTCAATTAGATGACTTGTTAACCATAACACCACACACTCCAGTGTTTGACCAGCACCTAAATTATCATTAGTCTAACTGATGACCACTAGGCCTGGGTTTAATGTATGGACAGTATGACTCATCGAATGTACCCATCCATCTCTAGATTTCGTATAGCCTGTAGGAGTTGCATGCCACTCTAGCACCAGTTGGGTAACCCAACACACTGTGGTATTGGATTATGATAGGTCCTCACATGTTGGCACATCAAAGCACTGCACAACTGGTTAGCTTAGTGGGCATGATTACTCAAGGTTAATGATATATTACCTAAAGTGATAAGATGGGGTCTGATTCACTGATCTGTGCATTGTTCTAGTTCCTGTTCAGCATGATCATCGTACTTGGACAAGCGAATGGAGATCAAACATTCCCGTAGTGGAGACTTCACTATATTCCTCTTCCTACCAGCAACTTATTCCCAATAAAGTGACTAGCATCACTAAAGCTGTGAATTGAGTCTAAGTCTATCAGGATTGGTCCATTGGCTCTCCTAAGTATGGACCCACCATGCATTGCAGTGAGATACTGTGTTCCGTAGGATCCTTATTATATATGGATTACACATACCATTTTAGTTATTCATTAGCTACAGTCATTATTCTGTAATGCTAATATAAAAAATCGACGCTAAGAATACACCGACTCCAACAATCTCCCACTTGTCCTACCGGGGATATATAGTCTTGACTTTTATGGTATCTGTATACTTTTTAGAAGGCTTGGTCGAAACCCTCTGTATAGAAGAGGTCCTCCATGTTATCAGTAGACACCACCTATGTCACTGCAACATCCCTTTGCTATTTAAAGTATGGGTGATATATATTTGCCTAGCTGTGTTATAGCTCCTAGGATTGTGCCATCACTCTGCTACTGTGCATAACAATTAACATCCTAAGGTTTTGGTTCTTATCCTTATTTCTGAGCCATACCAACTCCCTTGCTATATAGCACGCCAAAACGTGTTTAGCTACCATCGTTGAATCTATAATGTACTTTTGCTTCAATTTTCTTCAACTGACAATTCCTCCGAATCCAATGATACTAGAAGAATAAGCTAACTCATAATCTCTCGTCCTACGAAGATACTTGAGTATATATTTTACAACTGTCAAGTAAATATGGTCAACTAGATTTGATTGATACCTACATATCATACTCATAGCAAATTTTCAGTCTACCTTACTGCATTTCAAACAAAAGGTTACCAGCACTGGAGGTACAAGGTACCTCATGCATGTATGTGCTAACCATTATCTTATCTTTGAAAGGTGATTGTGATAGCAAGAGAATCTTATTCTATTGATCCGTGTTACCATGATCTCTAGAACATAATTCACTATCACCGAGTCTTATCTAATCAAACCGAGATGATCAACCATTTTATTACTGAAGACTATATCCTATCCTCATACCAAATGAGTAGGACTGTTGTTAATGTAAAATATCTGGTATATTACTGTAGTACTGTTGATCCTTTTTTACTTATTTGGATTATTAAATTTCTGATCACATCCATACTAAATGGATTCCTTGATCAAACTTGATGATCTAGCTTCTGGATACTTACTTAAGTCTACATATATATTTACAACTTATATACCAGTTCCTCCTGATCCGGTGCTTTACAGTACAATCAGGGGATTTCTTCATACCCTGGTAAGTTTGAGGGTCATTCTCCTGATCTTTTGGATTAGACCTGAGGGTTTATTCTAAATACCTCTCAGGAGCTTTAATAACCCTCCGACTACGATAAGCCTATGGTGGTTTTGAGCTAGTCGACTCTACAATATATGTGACCTTTGAGGTTTCATCTCCTCCCACTATGTTTTTTTCGCTGGAGTGCCTCTTATAGTAACTGGTAGTTCCTAAGGAACCACTTTACTAGAGGGTTGATGTAATCCTATTCCATGCTAGGAAAACAATATTAGATAATACCTACACTTCCTTAGGATTACAAACTAGACTACCTTTTGTCCCTTTCTGGATATCCTATGAACGAGCACACTTTTAACTTAGTCTCCATCATGTCTCTTCTGTCCTTTTACTTGGGACAACTGCAAACCCTAATGTATTATAGGCTTTGCCATAACTTAGCCCAAAAATTTAGAAGTTTGTGGTACTGACTTAGATGGGATAATATTTCTAAAAAATATGTCTCTATTCCTAAGACATACCATCAAACAATTGAGTGGCAAGGTATAACTTATCACGATCCAAACGATGACTGAAAAAGTTTGATTTATCTTCTCAGAGCACTAGAGTGGTATACTAATGGAGTTATCTAGGATTTAATCACTACTCACTTAGGAACCCAACTGACTTGTCTAGTAGGTTTTAGCCTCCTCGATCAAATCAAAGGGTCTTAATATGATTTCTTATATACTTCTTTGCTTCAGCACTGAACTCTTTGAACAATCAAAGATTCAGACATTTGTCGTATCAGGAAAACCTATTCTTACTTCGAATACTTAAAATACTCGAATCCTTTTATCGTTTGGACTTCTATGGGCCCACATGTACTAACTCTAACTATCATGTGATTCTGATAATCGTAGCCTGGAAACTTATCTTCTAGATAGAACTCACAAGTTGGTGGGTTGTTTAAGATAATTGGACTTAAAAGTCCGACCCTAAACCAACCTTTGGATCCTACCTAAGGTATTATCTATCCAAATATTAGGTGCCATAAGTGTGCTAGATGATCGTGTTGAACATGAACCAAGACGGTGGACAGATCAGTATATTAAAGACTGGTGCATAAACCGTCTTACTATTATAGATAATATGTCCTTAACTCTGAGGGACCAAGCACACTGAGCCAACCAGTTTTGTAGTGCTTTGATGTACCAACATGTGTGGATATTCCATAGTCTATTGTCACAGTACGGTCGGTAACCCAGCTGGCGCTGGAGTGACATGCACCCCTACAGGTTATCCGATGTCTAGAGATGGATGAGTGCGTTTTGATGAGATAATCTATCTATATAATTAATGCAGGCCTGGTGGTTGTCAATATGACTGACGATGTTTCAGATGCTAGACATAGCACTGGAAGGTGTGTGGTATTATAGATGACAAGTCATCAAATCCTAATCATATGATCGATCGGGTCTAGCGGTGCTCCCCACCGCCCGAGTCGAATCATGGCATCAGTAATAGGATGGGCTAAAGATTATCAAAGTATAGTAGAAAACATGATTATGCGGGAGTAATATAAGTTTAGGATCACTAGAGTTTAACTCGAGCCACTCTGGGTGGCTACACAGGTTAATCAGATTAGAACTGATTAGCAAAACTTTCGGTGTGTTACCAGAATAGTTAATCAAGAATCCGATTGGAGCTAAAGATCCTAAACCCTGAAGGTTCCACCATATCGTTTCGTATAGGAATTGTTTCCAGACCTGGTTGGACACGTTAGATGCGAAGTAGCGTGATGGAACTCAAGTTCGAAGCCTAAAAACCTAATTCATATATTGAATACTGAAATATGGCTCAGAACATATTGAATATGATCTTAAAATAAGTAAAATAATTCCATAAGCTCATAGGCGTTGACGGAATTCGATTCCGACTAGCATACCTCATTCTATCTCTCTATCAGTGGTATCTCGACACATGGGACATTTTCGTCCAAAGTGTCAAGGAGACTAGAAGAAGCCCTAACCCTAACTTTTCCCTAATGGGAAATCCTCCCCCCCTCCCCCTCCCTTTGTGGCCATCATAGGACTAGACACAAGTGACTTACGCTTGGATAAGCCACTTCGTGGCCACCCTATAAAGGCACAAAAGGAGAGGGGGCTGGCCCTAAGGTTTTGCTCGCTCTCTCCCTCTGAAAATCCGACCCCCTTTCCCTTTTCCTCTTCTTGAGAAATCCGACCCCCCCTCTCTCCCCTTTGTGGTTTCGGCCAATAAAAAGGAGGAAGATCGAAGAAAGAGGAAGAAGAAAGAGGAAGAAATGAGGAAGGAAAGGAGAAGGAAGAAGAAGAGAGAAAGAGGTCTTTGAGGCACGTATCGACTTCGCTACGTGCCATCATTCGTCGACGCGTCGTCCTTTCACTCTGAGATAGGATGCAGTGGGTTCCTTCCTTTGCAAAGGACAAGGTGATATCCGATAGCATCACTCTTGGCTTATGTGCGAATCGACATCAACGATTGCTCGATTTTCCTCGGATAAAGATTCAAAATGTATAACGATTTTAAACACTTAGCTAGATACATGCATGTAGATCGTTCGTCGATCGTAGTATTCCTCTAGGGTGTCCGCACATATACTATGTTCATAGATTCGCATGTAGATTGTTTGAAGAGTAAATTATGATGAAACATACAACACTCGATCTTTGGATCTATGTTTTGCTTCTGCTACGACTCTGATAAAATGATTCAATTCCAATAGCTATCCCTCGCGACCATTTTCAAGTTGATGGAGATGGCATTGATGGAGGGACACACGAAGGATTTGTTGATGGTGTTGATCCTGATGGTGCGGTGGAAGAGGATCCTCATGAATCTTAGGTGATGAAGATTACTGGCTGAAGAATGCAGAAAGAAGTCGAGCATGCTTACTCGGCTTCTTCTAGAGTCAAGGTAGGAGGTGAGGCCACAACTTTAGTGTTAGAGAATTAGCCTACGACTTCGATACCAGCTCATGCCATGCGGGTGCGGAGGAGTGTCCACAAGATGCTGGCTTCTCGGGATAAGACTCACTCGGAGCGGATGCTACCACCTATCAGATGACAAGTGTGGATAGATGAGGATTCCCTCGGTATGGGATCTCTAGCTACCCCTCACCCACTTGGAGGATGCCACCCTCATCCAGCTTATAGAGGGTACCGGATTCACCTTTGCCGGTTCGTGGGCCATCAATAATGTTCTCAAACGCATTCGTGACTTGAAGAACATGGTGCTGATGCATAAGACTTCAGAAGGCCCTTCCTAGGGTCATGTCTAGCGCTCTCCCATTACAACCGAGCTATCTATTCAAGTGGGGAGTCGTTATTCCTTCTGAGAGAGAGTTTTTTTTTTTTTTTTTTGTGATATGGGTCCTTTGTTATTATACATCCAACGGATGCGGATTGTTTTGTTTGTATATTTTTAATTTAATTACATGTTGGGGTCTAGGCCGAACCCCCCACACCCATATATCTGAGAGGGATTTTTTTTTTTTAAAAAACACCCTGCATGTCATTAAAAATTTAGTAGCTTTCAGTTATTATATACAAATATAGGGTCATGGAATGGAGTGAAGGAGGACTGTGCTTCACTCTTTCCATCTCATGCATGTTCCCTCACGTACAGGAACGGAGAGAGAGAGGCGAGAGAGAGAGAGAGAGAGAGAGAGAGAGAGAGAGAGAGAGAGAGAGAGAGAGAGAGAGAGAGAGAGAGAGAGAGAGAGAGGATGCTTATTGCTACGGAGGAAAACAAAAAGAGGGATATGATGCTAATATTCCTCAATGCGGCCTCTACAGATTGGCCCAAAGAATCCGAAGGGGGGAAAGGGAAAAAGAACTAAAGCCAAATAAAAGATGATCGGTCGAGAGGGTGCAGCAGTGGTGGTACGTACGTACCTCCGAAGATGGATTAGGATCAAAGCTTGCTGATCCTGTTCCGCAATTAAGGATTCTCTGCTTCTTTTATTTGAAGCAGTACTCAAGGGGTATCCAATTCCCAACAAGTTGCTTCCACCATCATCCTCTTAGTTGGCTGTTTCTTCTGATCCTTCCATTTTTTTTTTTTTTGGGGTACATCTTCTGATCCTTCCACTGATGTCTTGTCTTTTGATCCCTTTATACCATGGTATGAAAGAGCAATGTTCATATTAAATTTAGTTTAATTGAATTATAGGAAAGAGTACTAGTACTGCACCAAATCATGTCTTTTGTGAATCCAACTCTGTGATGGATTGCTCTTGCAGCTGGGGGCGAAGCCCTCGGCCCAAATTTTCGTAAAACATGTAGGTGTCTTCGTTATGAAGAGGTGCATTTTGATCGGGGAAAACATGCATTCGTACTTTTTTGGGCAAGACACGTACAATCGGTAAAACATGTCCATTTGAAGTCTTTAAATAAATGCAGACATCTTTTGTAACCATTCCCTTTCTTTTCTTAATAAACTGGTAGGGGTCTAAGCCGAACCCCCCCTCATTCTCTAAGAGGATTTTTTTTTTTAATTTTTAATTTTTTGGACTTTACACATATGAACATATCGAAGATTCTATTGCTCCTCCCTTTCTGATTTTAGAAACATCTAATGTCAAAGAGAGTTATTCGTAGTTGTTGAACAAATTAGAGTTGTACCCTATAAGAGCATCTCCAATCATTCCCTCTATTTTGCCATTGCCAAATGAGAATATTTCCAAAATATTCCTAAATGGAGGCTTACCATCTCCAATCATGACCTCTGTATTTTAGCATCTTCAAAAAATATTCCTTATTTTATTTTACTTTTAAATATTAAAATAAAAATTCATTAACAAGAATAAATATTAACAAAAATAATTATAAAATAAGTAATTAAATAGATTCCCATATATTTATTAATTCACAAAATTATATGATTTATATAATTAATATAATATTTAATAATTTCAAAATAACTCTAAAAATAATTTTAAAATAACTCTAAAAATTTGTTAAAAATGGATTACTAAATTAATAAATACACATAGTTAAATATCTATATGTAAAATTTATAAAGGATATATTTGTCATTAATATTGAATGCATACATGCTTTGGAGGACATTTTTGGTATTATCAGAAATCTCACCAAATGGCAGCCATCGCTATTCCCTCCCCCCATCCCGCTATTTTTGCCGACCAAAACAGCCCCCTGCATAAATGCAGGGGAGAGTAGCGGATATATGGTTGGAGTTGGAAGGATCCGTCCCCTATATTTGGTAATATAGCGGACGGTTGGAGATGCTCTAAGCGGATTTACAATCATCCCCTCAACAAGCTCTCTCCAAATGATTGAGAGAAAATCACACTTTAAAGAGAGTAATAACATTTGCACAATCTTCATTGACAAAAACATTGACAAATTAGACCTATGAAGTGGTGGCGGGTCCTAGCGCTTAGAGCCCTAAGACCCGCCACCACTTCATGGGTCTGGTTTGTTTATGTGTTTTGTTGATAACATAACTCTTAAAAAAAAACACATTTGATGCGTGCCTAAAAATGCATGTGGACACTAGGTGTGCAACTTGGGTTGGCACGCTAAATCTGAGAACTGAACCAATCTGACTTAAATGGGTTGGGTTGGTTCGGGTATTTTATAAAGTCGGATTGGATCAATTCTCATTTTTTATGACCTGATTAAATCCGGATCGGTTCTAGGTTAGTGCTCAGATAAATCTAAACCAACCTGAGAACCGAAACCATATCAAAATTTCTGAATCAGTTTTAAAATATATATACTATGCATTCTCGAGAATTGAATCGAATCGAATTAATTAACTTCACAACTCATCTTGTATCTATGAATGTTTGTATGACTTCCTTCACTTGATAGTATCTATAAATGGCATATTAGTTCATGATATATATCATGAAGGAACACTTGATATGATGGATGATATATACAACTGAACAGAACCATCCCGATTTGGTTCGGATCGGGTTGGGCCGGATCAAAAATTTATAAAAGCGATCACTTTTGGATCGTTTATGAGTTGGCTTAAACCCGAACCAACCCGATCCGAGTTGCACCCCTTAATGGGCACACGTACACTTTTGGAGCAGATCCAACGCAGTACATGCATGGCAGTCCATGTCACCTCCAAAGAGTGACAGGAGACCGATCCGAATGTTGTACCTGGTCTAGTCGGTCGCAGGACCCTAGGCCCTAGCTAGGTCTCCCATCAGAGTATCACCCCTTGCCTAACGTGCTAAGCCGCACAGTGTGTGCGTGTCAGGTGATTAGGTGCATGGTCTGGAACTATGTGTCAACCCGCAGAGAGGTGTCCGTACGTACACCTATGGTAAATTTGGAGTTTTTACTTACTGTGTAAAATAAGCTGGTAGCCATTGACACACTTTAGGAATATTGCAACTAAGGCCATCTCCCTCTTGAAGATTTTTTTTTTAGTCTCATTTGAGGGAGGGTTAAGATAGCCTCCCTACCGGTTATTTAATTTGATGCAAGCAAAAATCGATCCTAGGTCTCGGTTACCAACCCTCCGTGACTTTACCAACTCAGCTAGCTGGCACTTGCACTTGAAAAAAGTGAGGTGCTAGTGCTAACCGATGCGAAGCGTGCTCGAGATGTGTTTGTTCGGAGTAAAGGTTGTTAAGAGGATATTTGACCCCACATTGTGTCCTGTAATTAGGTATGAAAACAGATTCACAGTGCAGTGAGTTCCGCGTGAGAGATTTTTTATCCCGAAACCCAGGTGTTGAGGTAAGATCCCATCATGCATATAAGAATCATTTCCGCCCTCTACTTTATCGAGGTGGGACTAATCCGGCTTTTAGTACTCTCTCTCATGTGCATGCCAATCTTTGGATGATAGATGTGTGGGAACCACACACTCAGTGGGTGAGTGACACGATTAGACTCTGATATACCATATGAGATTTCCTCTATCCCAAGACCCATGTGTTAAGATGAGTTCCCATCATACATATAATAATCGTTTTCGCCCTCTACTTTACCGAGGTGGGATTAATCCTCTAACACCACATACAACAAATAGTGTGGCGTATTGGTTGGCGCAAGAAGTTCGGTTGCACGAAAAGGAAGGCTACAGGTCGAACATCGTTCCTCCTATTCTCTCTTCCCTTATGATTGAAGACCCCTAGGTCATGATGTAATGATCATCTTCTGATATATCAAAAAAACAAAAAAAATTGTCTATGGTATACTCGGCAACTACGAGTTCAAATCTCCTCCAGTTGGCCAGTGAGCTCTAGTCAGTGGGCCAAACGTGCATCATAGCCACACACGATCAGCTGGAGTGGGTTCACTTTTGGGTTGCCAACCATTGTGTGGTTGTGATACTGATCATGCCGACGGATCGGAGGAGATTTAAACTGCTCAGCTACTTTGTGAAATAAAAGTAAAAATGAATTGCTACAGTTCCTTTTTTTTTTTTAAAAAAAAAATTGCTACAGTAGAATCATCCTCCATCTAGATTTTGCACTCCTCCGATTCTGCCCAGTCCTAGCCTTTTTTGTTTCCCACCACCGTGTGGCATGCATCATCCTGGCCCGTCCTTGTCCCACCGGCCGCTTTGTGGCACTAACCCTACCCGGCGACCAGTCCTCCCATCCCTCCTCTGTCTCCCGCCACCGCGACTTCATCTCTCATCATCGATGGAGAGAAAGGGTCGACTGACGACGGATGCACCGGTGCCGGAGGAGTCATCCTAGGGGATGGATCCGGGGGGGACTTGTGGGGGAGATCGCCCCCTAGATTCAAAAGATAGCCCCTTATTATAGTAGTATTAGTTTGGATTATTTTAAAATTATATAAGTTTGCACTTCTTGAATTTTTAACAAAATTTAAGACCCCCTCTAAAAAGATTTTTCTAACATTCGCCCCCCAAGATTTGATTCCGTGACATTTTTCGTAAAATCCTAGTTGGGTTTTTTTTTTATCTAAACAGGCTTAGATCTTTTATTTCCCGGGAAATGGCTCCTCTAGAGTTTGGTACTTTCAGCAAGTCCTTCAAGGCTGGCCTGGGATGTGCGACGATCGTGCTTCTATGGTGCAGATGGATCTCCATATCAATCTAGATAAAAAGAATGGGGGGGCTTAGCGAACGTCCCCGACAAGAGATTGATTTAAGAAAAAGAGAGCCAATAAGATGGTGCTGCACTAGGTCCCTCCCGAAAGGAGGCAGCTAGAGCAAGTTCCACATGTGACTTTTATCCCTTTTAAATAAGCAAACTACCCCTTAGAGGTTACCCCTCCGCCCTAGTCATTGCAGGACTCAATCCGTGGATTTGCTTTCTTTTTTTGGGGACACGAATTCACCGAAATTTTTTTTTACAGTGGTAAAAGATAAACAATCTGTGTGCTCTACAAAGATATATTATTACTCAATATGTAAAGATCGTTACTCTTTTGCTATAGTGATTTCACTACAGTAAATTTTTTTTTGGCAAGGTTTCTCAAGAATTGTTACTTAAAAAGAATGTCACTCAATCTGCGTAAATTATTACTCTTTTTTTTTAAAGAATTTGTTACTCTTTTATCACAATGATTCAATTTTAGTATTTTTTTTAATATTTTTTTGCTACAGTGCTTTTGTTAGGTTGGATCGGTGCCCACATGTACAGTTGCACGTAAGGGTCTCTCCAACGTGTACAGCTGGCCACAGGGATATAAAACATATTTTTCTATCAGGAGGATCTAAAGCTAATCAACCATGTTGGCTGTCTTTATCACTAAAATCGATCTGTTAGATGGACCTATCACACAGTACCCCAACGAATAATAAAGAATCGATTTGCACAGTTGAAGCACGATCCATCTTCGTCCCGACTTAGAAAGGGTTACGAGGATGAGGGTCCATGGTAGCATCCCACCCTCACGGAAGAGAGCAGGGGCAATCTCTCACGTCAATTCACCATTCTGTGCAGGGATGCAAAACGCGAGGGGGTGGTACATTCATGGAGCCCCTCCCATGACACGTTTTGTTTAAAGTCGGAGGACTAGGTGTTTTTTTTTAAAATAATTTAATTAGCATATATATACCCTCCGTACCCACCCGAATCAAATCTTCAGACAGAAACGAGAGCCCCCTACTCAAGCTTGTAGTTGTAGGCACATCCATGCGCAGCAACTTATTCAGTGAGAGTTCGATAAGGGTACTTTAGCTTGGAAAAAATATGCACCAATAAAGGAGTGACAATGTGACATGGTGCTCTTATATGCCAAAAAAAAAAGAGTAAATCTCGGAGCCCGACCTAGCCCATATGTATCCGGTTCCCGATATGATTCCGATCGAGTAAAACTATGGACACAGCTACTGATTAGGGCTGTCAACAGTCCGGGCTTAGGTAGGCTTGGATCCAACCCTTACATATACATGTGGGTCCGAATCTAGAACCTGGCCCTTAAGGGTCTAAAAACCTCTAGCCCTTGCCCTTGCCCGATCCTTTGAGAACTTGGGCCTATCAATTTTATATATATATATATATATATATATATATATATATATATATATATATATATATATATATATATATATATATATATATATATATATATATATATATATATATATATATATATATATATATATATATATATATATATATATATATATATATATATCACGGCGCTTTCGTGCTGACTAGACAAAATGGCACCAAAAGCTGACTAGACAAAAAAATTGCTGACTAGACAAAACGAAACAAGTTGATTAGACAAAAAAAATAACTACGCATCATCACAACCATCCATACATAAAGGAATAGAAGCTGCACTTGATGGCTCCTTCAGAAATTAAATAAATGCTCTATATAGAATATTAATTGCATTTAATTGTATGCATATAAGGTATTAATGGCTGGGTGTAAGGGACGGTTATGTAAGGAGATTAATGGGGATAGAGAGAGGATCACAAGGGGTGTTTGCGGGATTTAGATAAGGAGAGAGAGAGGGAGGTTCAGTTACATGGCAAGAGAGAGAGAGAGAGAGAGAGAGAGAGAGAGAGAGAGAGAGAGAGAGAGAGATCTGAAGAGAGGGACGGTAAAATAAGTAAAGAGAATCAATTAGAAAGAAAACAGGAGAGATAGGAGGGGGTGCGATTATATAGTTTTGAATAACACGGACGGCTGCGATCAAGTTTTGATTAAATGGAAATAAAGGAAAAAAGAGAGATAGGGGATAGTGGGGAGTTGTTATCAGGTTGGGCGGTTGGGATTTAAAAGAGAGAGACTTGGACAAGAGCATGCATGCATGGCTTCGCATGGGTTGATGCGGCCATGAATGGCTATGATATGTGCTGTAATGCTTGGGATGGGTTTTTGAGAGCTGTGATTAGGTTTCAAGAGATAGAGAGAAAGGATGGAGTCATGTGCATGAGATGTGGACTTGCATGGGGTTGGATTTTTTGTTCACTACCTAGAGCTCGAATGAGCTGGTAAGGATGGGTCGACGGCTAATAGCGAGTAAGTTCGTACGTGTATGACTTTGAGATTGGGTGAGATGTCTACAGATATGGCAAAAAGGTGGGGAGGAGGAAAAAGAACAGTGGACTTAGCAGTAATTCGCACGTGTGACATGTGTGTGTGTGAGAGAGAGAGACGTATGTGTAGGGGTGGCAATGGGTCGTGTTGGGTTGGTTTTACATATGGTATACCATCGCGGTGCGGTGCGGTTTCGGTGTTGCGGTGCGATTTCGGTTTTGCCCAAAACCGCACCGAAACCGCACCGCTGCCATCCCCAAACGAAATCGCTAACTTCATGCCAATCGGCACGGGCGAGAAAATGGGTGTCCCTATGAATGCCATTGTTGTCGTCGAAAGTGTTTTGTTGCCAAAGACGTTCAAGTGTGCTGGCACCAAAGACGGCCTGCTGCAGTGCCGACGGGTACATGCACTATTCTTTTAAAAAAACGGGTAAACCCGCTAAGACCCAATAAGATCCGTTTAAATATTTAATTTTTTATTTTTTTTTATTTTATCTTTCGTTGCAGCTCATCATCATGGGTGTCCTGATCACAGGCGTCTATTGAACCCATCGCATACTATGATCGAATGTTGGGTAGATCATTGGAGGGCCAATCACATCTGTTTCTTTACCTGTTGATTCGGACTGAGTGCGATGCACGGGTCGGGTATGGGTGCAACGGACGGCTGTGATTTGGGGTACAGATAAATGGTGTAGAAGATTTGGATTCGGGGTTGGGGGATGGGGTGGTGGTTGCCCGCTTCGTGTCAGTTGGGGGGTGTCTTGTCGCCGAAGACGGCCTGACAAGTGTATTGCCACCGAATGCGGCCCGCTGTAGTGCCGATGGCCAAGTGTGTTGTCGTCGTACCGAAGGCTCCCACTTCGTGCCAATCGGCATGAGCATGCTTAAGGCGGTCAAGTGTGTTGTCGTCGCATACGACGGTGGGGGAGGGGGTGGTGATGCCCGGGGGGTGTTTTGCTGCCGAAGGCGGTCCGTTGCATTGTTGACAGGTGTGTTGCCGCCGAAGGCGGCCCGCTGCAGTGCCGACAGGCACGGGCATGCACTAGTATATATATATATATATATATATATATATATATATATATATATATATATATATATATATATATATATATATATATATATATATATATATATATGAGGACTGGGTTCCTATGACATGTCATAGGGAGTACCCTATGACATATGGTGAATTAGTAATGTTAGAATGTTTAGAATGTGCTGAATTTTTTTGAGGGTGATCACCTTACCTTAGATAGAATGTCCACAAAAAATCAAAACATTCTAAAACTTATTGTGGCATCAAATGCTAGAAGCTTTATCGGCCATCAATTTTAACCGTTAAATTGAAAATCATATTTGATGCCTCTAGAAGTTTTAGAATGAGCCAATTTTTTGCGGGGTCCTATCTAAGATAGGGTGATCATTCTCATAAAAATTCAGAACATTCTAAATATTCTAGGGTTACTAACTCACCATATGTCATAGGACACTCCCTATGACATATCATAGGAACTCATTTCCCTATATATATATATATATATATATATATATATATATATATATATATATATATATATATATATATATATATATATATATATATATATATATATATATATATATATATATATATATATATATATATATATATATATATATATATATATATATATATATATATATATATATATATATATATAGAGGGCTGGGTTCCTATGACATGTCATAGGGAGTACCCTATGACATATGGTGAATTAGTAATGCTAGAATGTTTAGAATGTGCTGAATTTTTTTGAGGGTGATCACCTTACCTTAGATAGAATGTCCACAAAAAATCAAAGCATTCTAAAACTTGTTGGGGCATCAAATGCTAGAAGCTTTATCGGCCATCCATTTTAACCGTTAAATTGAAAATCATATTTGATGCCTCTAGAAGTTTTAGAATGAGCCGATTTTTTGCGGGAGTCCTATCTAAGATAGGGTGATCATCCTCATAAAAATTCAGAACATTCTAAATATTCTAGGGTTACTAACTCACCATATGTCATAGGGTACTCCCTATGACATGTCATAGGAACTCATTTCCCATATATATATATATATATATATATATATATATATATATATTCACAGAAATCAGACTTGATGGTTTTTTTTTTTAAAAAATAACTTTTTCATGTGGGTCCGAATCTAGAACCTGGCCCTTAAGGGTCTATAAACCTCTAGCCCTTGTCCGATCCTTTGAGAACTTGGTTTTTATATATATTCACAAAAATCAGACTTGATGGTTTTTTTTTTTAAATAACGTTTTCGTTACCTAATACTAAGCACTAAAAAAAAACTGAGATACTGAGCGGTTTTTTAGTTTTTTTTTTACTAGATTGATCTTTGACCATACATTGGATAGATTCCATACATACATGCCAGAGAACAGTGGTAATCAAATTCCATAAACAGTCAATGCAACACCTTACTGTTTAGTTATTAAAGTATGATGAGGCTTCAGATAAATAAGAGTATTCTCTATCTTTCTTGCTTAAAAGAAACCATTTTTTTTTTATTAAAATCCCCACCAAATTCTGTAAAACATCAAGGAACTACCGGGACCAGAGACATTGATCGACCTTTTGTTGGGATGAACCCAATCCCCTTCCCGGCGCTGAAGCTGACTCCAAGATTATCCCCGACGGCGCTGAAGCCGATATGAAGCTGACTCCAAGATTATCCCCGACGGCGCTGAAGCCGATAGATATATTCTTCTGCGGGCGGAGCAGGTATGTGACGAACAACTCGTAGTCTTTGGACACAGAGGGATCGCCGAAGGAGCAGTTCATGGTGACATTGATGTCCACGCCGTCGGGGATCTGGGTCGGTGGGTATTTGTTGACCCTCGCGAGCTAGTTGATGATGGTGGGGTTGGCGAAGATGACGGTGGCAATGTAGTCGTACGTGTCCTTAAGGAGGGTGGTGTAGAGGAAGGTTCGACCAAGGAAGTTGATGTTGATGCGGTCGCAGGGGAAGTTGACGTTGATGGGGTAGTCGAACGAGGAGGCTGTCCTTGTGGGTGCAAAATATGGCTAACGCCTGATAGCGGGACCCCCGGCCCTGCGTGGGGACCACGAAGACGACAGTGAGACCCGCAGCCCTGCCTGGGGCCCATGGAGATGATAGTAGGACCCGCAACCCTTCTTGGGGCCCACGGAGATGACAATGGGACTTGCATCCCTACCTGGGGCCCACGAAGATGACAGTGGGACCCGCATCCCTGTATGGGGCCCACGAAGACGATAGTGGGACCCACAACCCTGTCTGGGACCCACGAAGATGACCGTGGGACCCGCAACCTGTCTGGGGCCTACAAAGATGACAGTAGGACTTACAGCCCTGCATGGGGCCTACGAAGATGATAGTGGGACCCGCAACCCTGCCTAGGGCCCACACATACTATCTGGGGTCTGGTAATTTCTTCCGGATATTTACTAAAACCCTCGATATTCCCAAGCCTCTATAAATAGCAGATCCTGTAAATATTCCAGACCGGAATTCATTATTTTGCATTCCACTTTCTGTTTTCCAGAGCTCTCTGAGCCTTTTGGTGATCAGACTCTAGTCAAGCCTAATCCAAAATCTGTCTACTTGTTTAAGCATTCCTCAGCCTATCGAGAGTAGCTCTACTTTTTCAGAGATAGTGGATTCAAAGGTTGTGTCTTACCACACGAAGACGTAGGTTTCGGCCAAACTCCGTCACCACATCTTGTGTCAACTCTTCTTCTTTCTCTCTAACCTTCCGAATAAATTCACATAATTTCAAGCCTCTCTCCCCCTCTATTGTTTGTGTCTTTCTTCTTCCTATAGTCAATAGTGTTATTGTGAGCTCAGCACGTGACAACTCAGCGCTCTACAACGTACCACATCTCGAAGGTTAAAACCTTCCATCGACTTTTGGAGGGAGACTGTACGATAACCGTATTCTCCCTCCATAGTTGGCACTGTCTGTGGGATCTTTCTCTATCAACTTGTGACCTCTAGGCTTTCCAGCTCTTTCGGTCAAGCAGCAACTACTGATAGCCCGAGCAACTTGTCTGTTTCCATCGCTATACCAGAATAACTAAGACATGACCCGTGAATCAGTCGGAGGAAAGTTATCTAAATCGATACATTCAAACATCGGGGGTGAATCCTCCGACGTCAGCCGCCGATATCAATGACGGATCAAACGTCCACCGATCACGCGACCCGTCCTATGGTCCCTACATCGAAATTACGTTCGAAACTACAATCGACAAACGAGGTCTTGGAGACAGCTAACCCTCGAGCATCCTCCGGCTTTGCAGATCGCCCGAGGATCCAGACGTCGATCAAGGGCTTGGAGACAGCTAACCTTCGGGCACCCTCCGGTATTGTAGATCGCCCGAAGGTTCAACTGACAGATGTGTTGTCGCCGATGTGATTGATCGATTATAGGGGGAGGGGGAGTTGGTCACATCGTAAGCGCCCGTATCGTGCCAATCGGCACGAGCGAGGAAATGGTGTCCCTATGAATGCCGGTGTTATTGTCGAAAGTGTTTTGTTGCCAAAGACGTTCAGGTGGGTTGCCGTCGAAGACGGCCCGCTGCAGTGCCGAAAGGCACGAGCATGCACTAGTCTACGATATGTCGAAGAACTCGGGAAGGGCAATGTGACTAGCAGGTTGACCGTGATGGACTAGCGAGAAGAAGCAGAGAGAGATTCCTATAGCCCTCCATCGAGAGATGTACTGTTAGGATAGAGCAATAACTACGTACCTCCAACCACGATCGCAAGTTATTGGTGTAGCAATCCTCTGAGTGGAGGAAACACTTTGTGCGCTAGCTACAAGTAGGATTTGACAACTGAGGGGAAGAAAAATGTTCATGGTAAAAGGGGAATGATGAGCTCTTTTGTGTGTAATAGCCCCATGTGGATTTTTTTTTTTTGAAAGGAGCATAGGAGCTCGGTATTATATAATCATGGTTTCAGAGGATAAGGAATCCCTGACAAACGGGGGGTACAAAGGTGAGGTCCCAAAGTTGAACAAATCATTACAAATTGTGAACCTCGCTAGATTGTGCGCAACTGATCGAGTTGACTACTCTAGAGCAGTGGCAAATAGTTGCAGCAGACGATATTTGCTTTAGAAGGAATCTACAGTCAGAGATGATTGGAGCTATACGCCAAGGAGGAACGAGGTCCGGATGGAGAAGAAGGCTCGTGATGGATTTGGCGTCTCCTTCGACGAAAATAGCCCCACGTCGATTATTCCGACTATTATGGGAGATTGCAGACAAAATGTCCAGCTTAGTCGGAGGGTAATTGTCCCACACATATGTGAATACTCCGGTGGTCATAGAAGATCATAGGAAAAGCACCCGACATCGTGGGTGCGCAACGACCCATAACCTCTGAGCAAGTTATGATAGAGGGAGTAAAATGCCTCTAGGCCAAGGTATGGAAATTACAAAACTTATGAGCTCTTTCTTTCTATTCTTTTCCTATAGAAAAATAAGCCGTCTTGAGCGTCGAAGTACATTCGGGACCCAAGGGAACCCAGGTTTTTTTGCTCACTCTTTACAGGTATACTTTGAGGTGGAATCCATCACCAATGCCCTTCCATGCACAGAAACTATAAAGAGTAGTTATACATGCCTTGTTTCGTGCTTCAAACCGCTTTACTTGTGCATCACACAACGTTGCTCATTCGTGCCTCGCGCCATTTCTTGCTTACTTTGTCTGTATGAGTTTGTGCTTTTGCGCATTTGAACCTACACGTTTGTGTTCCCATGCATCGCTCTGCTGTGAACCACACCTTATGCACCGCGTGATGGTCGATCTTCCACTACAGCAGAACATGCCTTTTTCGGCGGCTAAAAATGGCCATATTAGTGTTTAAACGGGGGCTTGGCCGCCGGTTATAATGGCCGCATAAAGACCCGTCGCAAATAACTAAGCCGTCGAAAATGGTCACTTTAAACGGGGGACAGGCCGCCGGATTTGTATCGCCGGATTTGGAATTGTATCGCCGGATTTGGTCCATCATATTTGCTTCAGGCCGCCGGATTTAACGGGGGCCAGACCGTCGGATTTGGATTGTCTCGCCGGATTTGGATTTGGATTGTATCGCCGGATTTCAGGCCGCCGGAAATACTCCACTCCACTTGATCTGCCTAGCTATCAGGCCAGCCGGAATTGCTCAAATACTTCGTGTTTCGTCGCCGGAATTGATGAAATACATGAGAAATTCATCTGCCTAGTTATCAGGCCAACCCTTCACGCATGTGCTTGTCTAAGTGATGAGTGCATCGGACGGCTGTGCGATGTGTTGTACCACATCAGACCCAAGGAATATTTTATCCCACAACTGAATGAAAACAACATATACAAATCTGCTAATAAAAAGCATACAAAAAATAAAAAAATAATCAAACCAAGCTTAACCAATGTATGAAGAAACACTGCCTCCTCTTTTAGATGCTAAAAAGATGTTCAGAATGGGGTAAAACAATTATTTGTTCCAAGTCTGAGCAAACAATGCCAACACTTTTAACACTAAAAAACAGTCATGTTCCATGAGACTTGCATATAATTTAGCAAAACCTACAAGACCATAAATATCGAACACCGAAACAAAGAACTTAGATAAGGTCAGCAACATTGGACGGCAGCTCCTCGATCACCACGTTGTAGAACTTCTGGATGTCGTGCTTCTCTCTAATTTCTATTGATTTTTATGGATTCAATGCTCTGTTTCAAAATATTTGCTTCAACCAAGGCCTTCCCTCTATCATCAGTAAACTTCTCACTCTTTAGTAAGCTTCTTCTGCATCTCCTCTACCTGTAGTAACATAAAGATGTCAAAGAATGAAGAATACTATAAGTGAAGCCTTCAATTTGTCAGAGCTAACTTATGTCAAGTATCAAACTACTGTTCACTTTGCATAGACGCTTGTCATTAATTTCTTTGGCAATATGATTACGACATGGTCCACCATACTACATTTAACACTTACGTATTTTGGAGGGATGGAAGATCACTTTGCATCCAAAAAAAAGAAACACGTGAATTCCAACCAATTAGGTGTCAAATCTCCTAGTACATTTTCAACATGCAAGCACCCATGGAGGAGAAACCACCAGAAAAAGTTATTAGCAACCTCAACTCTTTATGATGATAAGATATGTTCTGAAAGAGAACATGAATTCTAGTCAATCAGCTATATGTCAATCATTTTGGAAGGATGGCAAGGAGATCATTTTGCATCCACAAAGAGCATGAATTGTACTCAATTAGGTGTTAGTTTTTTTTTATTGCCACCTTTTTTTTGTGGATAAGATATGGTTACAATTTTATTTTTTTGGATAAGATATGTTATATATAATAACTAAACTTAAAAGGCTCAAGACTAGAAAAGAATTCAAAAAGAATGGGATCGCCAAAATTATATCATAAAAAGCAAACTATATATTGCATTTATGAAGTCCCATAGCACAAGAAAATTTTGTTTACCATCAGATTTTTATATATGAACCCCTTAGTGTTCTGAAGATGGTCTAGAAGCCTGCTAGGTGTGCCTACTAATATACTTACTCCTTTTACAAGGTGCTCAGCAAAGTGATCTTCTTCCTCTTCATAGCTGAACAATAGTTTGATACTTAAAGTGAACCTACAATTTTAGCAGATCACTGATCCTAAAACCAAACCTAATGATAGCTTAAATGGCAAACATGAGCAGACACAGACTTTGAAGGAAAACTGTGAACATGTTATGAAAGACTCTTAAGTCCAGCTCGAGAAATTCAATTTGATGAGTTAAAAGAAGGTGGTGTTGTTGAAATTGAAATAGAACTAATCAAAACAGAGTATGGCAGCAAAAAGAGGTTAAATAATCTTAGTGGTGGTAGATTTCTGAAAGAAATGCAGAAATGAAAAGTAATCAAATCTCAAATAAAGTCTCAGCATGTATTTTATTCATTTGTATTCCATAATCAATGTGGAATTAAGGTTATGAGAATGTTGTTGTTTGGGTTTGGGGTTGGTGTGTGTGTGGTGGTGGGACAACTAGTCAAAGATATAGACTATTTTCTTGGTTAGACAACTAGTCAAAGATTTAGAGAAAAGAAGGATAATTGATTAGGTTTTTATTAACTTACACGAAATGTACTTTGATGTGAAGTACAAATGAAAGAGATGCTGAAAATTTTTAGAATTGCTGAGGGCATTTATGAGGGAGCAGTTACTAGAGTGAGAGGGAGCAGTTAGTGATCTTTGATTACTACCATCAATAGTTCTGATAGCCTAAATGGCAAACATGAAATATTGTGTCAATTATAGAACAGACACAACATTGGGTTGAATTCAAATAAATGGCCTATCTGAAACATAGGGAGATCCATAACTAATCAAGTAAACGTTTAAAAAAGGTTTCTGATAAACCACAAACTAAAAAACCATATAGGTAAAAACATTTATCTAAATCATTCTTGATAGAATAAAAATAACATCTCAAGTAAGGAGCATCACAAGTCTTACCTGACAGGCAATTATAAGGCTCCTAGAAACCATCATCTAACCGATGAGAGGTGGGATATCATTTCTTACCCAGTCCATATCATCATCACGATCCAACATAGAAGAAGTAAACTGAATAGGGATATCGTCATTATCATCCTGCTGATAAGGCTCATCATCTTGTTGGGACTCTCTATCGATGACATGCATGTTGTAATAGTTCCGTGGCTGCGTCTTTACTACAACATGCCATTTGGGATCTTTAATTTGTTTTATATAGAATACCTGCATAGCCTGCGATGCTAATACATATGGTTGGTCACCGTATGCAGTGCGTGTAACATTTACGCTTTCCATTCCCATTTTTTGCTTGTATCCGTTCCGACGATTCTCGACATCAAACCATTTGTACTTGAATAACACAACCCGCATACTAGAATAACACACCTCCAAAATTTGTTGAAGGACACCATAAAATGTTTCTGTATTGCTGGTGGCATCATCTCCCTTAACCTGAACACCGTAGTTTTACGTTTTTCTACACAATTGAGACGCTTCTGTTGAAAATCTATAACCATTTACATTGTAGGTATCATAAATTTTCACTTCACGATGAGGGCCCTTTGCAAGTAATTTGATTTCGTCACTTACGTCTGATTTCTCTACCTGTTTCAGATTATGATTAATTAATATATATCATATAAGTATTAGGAAGCTTATTATAGTTTTAATGAAGTTAATATGAATGTTTACCATCTCGTTAAACCATTCAGCAAATTTGTTCATGTGCTCCCACTCAATGTTATTCACACCAGATCTCGTGATCTCCTCTACGTGCTGACTATAAACATAAAACATAGTGCTCAGGCATTTAGATAAATTAAGAATATTATTTAATGCAGTATGCTAAGTTTTTAAACAAAACTTACTCAATATATAGAAAGAGTTCCATGCAATTCTGTAGCACATAGAAGTGAGCCTGATTTATTTCAGCATTGGTAAGGAAGTATGTGTGGCCTCCTGCTATCGGACGACCGGTGGAGGAAAAAATAGACAAGGTTGCTTCAGGGTGTATCTGACCTCCATCAAAATTTCTTTCTGGCTGATTGAATCGGGTCTCGATACCACTAAGATACCTTGAACAGAATGTTAAACATTCTTCCGCGATATACCCTTTGGCAATAGAGCCTTCTGGATGAGCCTTATTCCGTACGTATGACTTGAGTGTACGTAAATACCTAATAAATAAATACTTAAATTATTTACGTCCAATATATAACGGTAAAAAACAAAAATAAACTAACGATGATTGCGTAAATATATAGATTTATTAAATGACTCACCTCTCAATAAAATACATCCATCTGTATTGAACTGGTCCACCAAGCTTAGCCTCTGCTGCTAGATGAATAGGGAGGTGTATCATAATAACGAATAATGCTGGCGGAAATATTCTCTCGAGCTTGCAAAGAGTCAAAGCTATTTGGTTCTCAAGTTTTTCGAGGATGTCAAACCACAATGCTTTTGAGCATAACTCCTTAAAGAAAATACAAAGTTCAATTATGGCTTCATATATGTTTTCTGGCATGAGGTCAAGTACTGCAATAGGCATGAGTTGTTGTAATAGCACATGACAATCATGACTCTTTAGACCCGAAACCTTCCGTTCGTCAATCTTGATAGAACGTGATATGTTCAATGAATAGCCGTCCGAAAATCTTATGTCTATGACAAATTGACAAAAGGCACGCTTCTCCTTTACATTCATCGTATAGCATGCAGCTGGCACTTTATACACATCCCCAGATTTTATTGGGTGCAGATTTTTCCTAACGCCCATATCTTCCAGGTCGAAACGAGCGTTTAAATTATCCTTTATTTTTTCTGCTATGTTCATCATTATTCCGAGGATAATTTCACACACATTCTTCTCTATATGCATAACGTCGAGGTTGTGCCGCAACAAATTGCTGCTCCAATATGGCAATTCGAAAAAAATACTTTTCTTCGTCCACCCTAAATATTTTTCTCTAGATGTCTTTTTTCTGTTCTTCCCTAGTATTTTTTCGAATGTCACATGTGGAAGGTGCTGTAACTGCTGCAATACATCGACACCAGACAACGTTTTCGGTGGAGGTCTTCTATCTGGATTACCGTTAAATGATTTTTTCAACAAGCGTCACCTATGATTAATTGGTAGTAATCTACGATGACCCAAGTAACATTGTTTTCTACTACTTTTTAGTTGTTGTGACATAGTTTTCTCGTTACATACCGGGCAAGCCATCTTACCCTTGGTGCTCCATCCGGATAGATTACCATATGCTGGGAAGTCATTAATTATCCACATCAAAGCGGCACGCAATCGAAAGTTATTTTCAGTATATGCATCATATGTTTCAATGCCGATTTCTCACATATCCTTCAACTCCTCAACTAAAGGCTGCATATATACATCAATTTCATTTCCAAGAGCACGAGGACCAGGAATAATCATAGACAATATAAAATTAGTCTGTTTCATGCACACCCACGGTGGTAAATTATATGGAATGAGGACGACCGGCCATGTGCTGTAAGAAACACTCATGTTCCCAAATGGATTCATCCCGTCACTTGCTAGACCAAGTTTAATGTTTCGTAAATCAGAAGCAAACTGCTTATGAAGTTGATCAAAATTCGTCCATGCCTCTGAGTCTGCTGGATGCCTCATTACACCATCATCAACACGTTTTTCTGATGCCATCGCATATCTTCAACTGTCTTTTCTGACATAAATAGTCGTTGCAGTCTTGGCTTCAATGGAAAATAACGTAGGGATTTGTCGGGAATTTTTTTGCCATTCTCTTTCCATCTGCATTGACCACATGTTGGACAATGGGTCTTTGAGGCATTATTATTCCAGTACAGTATGCAATCATTTTTGCATGCATCTATTTTAATGTAATCAAGGCCAAGGTCACGGATTATCTTCGGACACTGGTTGTAATCAGAAGGCAGCGTGTGACCATCGGGGAGAGCATCGGTAAGCAGCTCAAGCAACATCTTAAAGGATTTAATGCTCCAACCATTTAGACATTTTATGTATAGTGGTTTAAAGATGAATGACAATGTCGTGAATTTATTACAACCAGGGTATAGCTTCTGAGATGCATAATTAAGAATTCTTGTATACCTATCTATATCCGCATCTATCCGATCTTCACCATGTACAGCGGGTTCATCGTCCATGTCATCTTCAAATATACTTGGTAATCCTAAGGCAACATCTATTAACCCATGCATGTTATCTATTTCTGTTTCAGTTTCAGTAGAATTTTGGGGTGGAACATAAGTTTCCTCTGACATCTTCCATGTTCTATAACCTGGTTCTATGCCAAATTAAAATAAATCAGCAATTACATCATCCCGTGATTGATATTGGACAATTCTATGGTGTTTACAAGGACAACGAATCATATCCCCAAGTGTTTTTCTGCTAAATAGATAGTTGACAAAATGATTGACCCCATTCCTATAATCCGCACTGGCTCTATTACTGTCAACCCAACTCATATCCATAGCGTAAGGTACCTTCAATTAAAATGTAAAGATTAATAACAATTAGAGGTAGAACCATGTGTGATACATCAGCTGATTGGAACATATAGTCAAATCACAGATTTTAGTAAAGTACTTTTGTAAATCCTATGTCACATAAAGCTTGGATGATAATGATAAACATGCACATGTTCAAAATAATCACTCATGTAAAATAAGAATATCAAACAAATGAAGCACACACACACATATATATATATATATATATATATATATATATATATATATATATATATATATATATATATATATGACTGCTCACCTGTGGGACGTCCCGCAGCGATATCCTGCGGGACAAAATGTGAGCCATCCGATTGCGATCGGGATTAACGTGCGGATTCCAAGTGGTGGGCCAAGGGTTGTACGGGCCGTCCGATCATTCGATTCAACGATCGAGATTCAATCCCCCAGCGACCATCGCTGTTACTGTGGCGGGCATAGTAACAGTATTTCGATGGAGGGGTTGAACCCCGACCGTCCGATCGTCGTGAATCGAATGGCACAAATTCTTTCCGTCCCGGTTAAAAGTTGTAGCCGTTCGATCGAATGATCGAACGGATGAGATCCGTGTGAAACAATTGAATAGGACAAAAAATCATGGATGAGATCCGTGTGAAACAATTGAATAGGACAAAAAATTATGATTTTTTGTCCTATTCAATTGTTTCACACGGATCTCATCCGTTCGATCATTCGATCGAACGGCTACAAATTTTAACCGGGGTGGACAAAATGGGAGTCGTTCGATTCACGACGATCGGACGGCCGGAGTTCAACCCCTCCACCGAAATGCTGTTACTGTGCCCGCCACAGTAACAGCGATGAGATGGTCGGTGGTTTGGGTGAATCCTGATTGTTGGATCGGATGATCGGACGGCCCGTACAACCCCCCGGCCTACCGTACGGAATCCGTACGTTAATTTTGATCGCAATCAGACGGCTCACATTTTGTCCCGCAGGATACTGCTGCGGGACGTCCCGCAGGTGAGCAGTCCATTATATATATATATATATATATATATATATATATAGACAAACAATAACACCCATCATTACTTCCATCTCTGGTTTACAAAGTAGACTTCTAATGATAATTGTGCTTTTGAGAGGAACCTTTGTCTTCCATAAATTCGTGTTCAGCGTCAAGTCCTTAGTCCACCATGCTTCCATAAGTAGATTTTAAACCTCTATGTATATATTTTTCTTTACAAAAAATACATTAACATCATTCAATGCATGCTGTGAAAAGTCTTAAAAATAAGCTATTTGTAGCATGCATATGTAGGCCGTAAAAAATCATTTACAGCATGCATTACACGTCGTAATGAGTCCATGTTGTAGTGTACAATGGCATAGAAAAATAAAATTTAAAAATTATCCGAAGATATTTAAAGGTTTATTTTTAAGAGATGTTTAAAACTAGCCAAAGAAAATAGAAGAAAGCATATGGGGTTGTTACCAATCCATACATACCTTAAGCGGCAAAATGGGAATGAGATGGGGCTCTCAAACCAACAGTAGGGTCGGTCAATCTGGGAGAGCTCGATCGCAGGGAAAGGGTCAGTCACGAGCAGCGGTACATGCCGATTCGTGGATGAATGCCTCAGAGACCTACCTCATCCGGATGATCGTGCGGATCCGTACAGATTGTCGGCTGCTGGGACAGATTGTCGATGAGGGATGGCGATTATAGGACAGATTATCGATGAGGGATGGTGAAGGAATTTTTTAGCTAGGGTTTTGGCAAACCTGGATATCGATGTAGACGATGGATCATGTGCAGTTTGTGGATGATCGCGCGCGAGTGTATGGAAAATTTTTTACCATTTTTGCAAAATTTTGCACGGGTTGTTCGTGGATGAAGTCGGCGGCCAAAGGAGCGCAACTGCCCGCCGATTCCCCCTTCTTTTGCGGCAGAGCACAGCTACCCGCCGAATTCATCCTCCAATTGCGGCGAAGAGTACCTGACCGCCGATATCCATGTGGCAAAGCAAAGATTGGGGCCGAATTCCATCTCCATTTGAGGCGAATTGAAGATGGCCGCCGGATTCCCATCCTCCTCTGCGGCGGAGCCGAGATGACCGCCGATTCCACCTTCATCTGTGGCGGAGAGGAGATGGCCACCGATTCCGCCGCCGCAAACGATTAGATCTGTTGTAGTGTTCCTTGAGCCGCGCTTGTACTCTGCACTTCGCTCTCCTAGTCATTTTATTTCTTCATTGAGCAGAGGCACACATTGCTTTTATTTGAGCCACGCCTTGTGCTTCCCACCTCACTTGACGAATCATGCTCTGCTCTTTCCAAACAGCGTCTCGTGTCTTGCCCTTTGAGCTGTGCTACATGCTTCATTGTAGTTTTGTATGTTAGTTGCCTACAACATATATATATATATATATATATATATATATATATATATATATATATATATATATATATATATATATATATATATATATATATATATATATATATATATATATATATATATATATATATATATATATATATATATATATATATATATATATATATATATAGAGGAATGGGATGCTGCCTATCAAAACAGTATTTTTTGCTGCTTTGAGACATTGTTTGACCATCCTAGAAGTTTTGGAATTTGATGAAATTTGGTGAGGGTGTTGTCTAGGGTAAGATGATCATCCTCACAAATTTTCATCAAATTCTAAAACTTCTATGGGGTTCAAATGGTCGAAGCAAAATCAGTCGTCTGCAGTCACCGTTAAAATCTGCAGCATTTTGCTTCGACCATTTGACCCTCTTAGAAGTTTTGGAATTTGATGAAAATTTGTGAGGATGATCATCTTACCCTAGACAACACCCTCACCAAATTTCATCAAATTCCAAAACTTCTAGGATGGTCAAACAATGTCTCAAAGCAGCAAAAATGCTGTTTTGATAGGCAGCATCCCATTCCTCATATATATATATATATATATATATATATATATATATATATATATATATATATATATATATATATATATATATATATATATATATATATATATATATATATATATATATATATATATATATATATAGGGGCATGCTATGATGCGGCATGCGGTACGTGCGGCACCGTACCGCAGTCGTCTGATGCACGCGCTGCGTGCATCGCATGCATGCAGCGGTGCATCAAACGGCATGCGGTAGGTGCCACACTTACTGTTGGAATTGGATCCGTGTATCGGAGTCGCAGCGGAAGCAAAAAGAAAGATCCGAAGATCATACGGTGTATGTTTCATTACAATTCGTGATAAAAACAATCTACATGCAAATCTATGATCTTAGCATATGTGCGGACACCCTAGAGGCATACTACGATCTACGGAAGACATGCATGCATCTACTTAGGTGTTTAGATTCATCATACCTTATGGATCTATGATCCGGAGATTACGGAACGATGAAGAACCGCACTTGAATCGCAAGGGAAACTGTCGGATAGCACCTTGTCCTTTGCGAATTGAAGAATCCTCGAAATCCCGTCTCTGAGTGCAAGGATTTCGAGCCGATGGAAGAATCCGTTGCGAAGACGATGGCGAGCCTTGAGATATTCTCCTCCTCTTTCCCCTTTCTTCCTTCTCCTTCCTTCCTCTTCCTTCTCCCTTCTTCTTCCTCTCTTTTCCTTGGCCGAAACCACAAAGGAGGAGGACTAGGGGTCGGATTTTTGGAGGGGAGGGAGTAGAACCATAGGGCCGGCCCCTCCCCTCCCTATTTCCTTTATAGGGCCGGTCTTCCATGGCTCCAAGGAGCCTAGGGCCGGCCTTTAGGTGGATAGGGATGAGGGGGGATCGGATTTAGGTCTTTCGGGTGTCTATCGTGAAGTCCGGACGAAAATGCCCTTCACGAAAAGCGGAAAACTGAAAGTGAGACTGAGTGAGGTGCGCTACTCGGAATCGAGTTCCGTCAGCGCCTGTGAGCTCCTGGAATTATTCCGCTCAATCTAAAATCCATATTCAATATGTTCTGAGCCATATTTGAGTATTTACCAAACTACCCCCTACGACCCGTAACACATGTGAATTAGGTTCTTTGGCTCTGGGCTTGCGCTCCATCACGCTACTTCGCATCCAACGTATCCAACTAGGTCGGGGAACAATTCCTATATGCAATGACAGGGTGGAACCTTCAGGGTTTGGGATCTCTAGCTCCAACCGGATCCTTGATTAACTGTTCCAGTGACACACCAAAAGTTCCGTTAATCAGCCCTAATCCGATTAACCCGCGTAGCCACCCAGAGTACGACGCGAGTTGAACTCTAGTGATCCTAAACTTATGTTACTCCCTCGTAACCCTGTTCTCTACTATACTCCGATAATCCTTATCCCTCCTATTACTGGTGCCATGATACGACTCGGGCGGTGGGGAGCACCGTCAGATCTCGATCGATCATCTGACTAGGGTTTGATGACTTGTCATCTATAACACCACACACCTTCCGGTGCTATGCCTAGCATCCGGAACATCGTCAGTCATACTAACAACCACCAGGCCTGGGTTAACTATGTGGACATATTGACTCATCAAAACGCACCCATCCAACACTGGACGTTGGATAACCTGTAGGGATTATATGTCACTCAAGCGCCAGCCGGGTAACCCAACGTACCGTGGTATTGGACTATGGAAGGTCCGCACACGTTGGCACATCAAAGCACCACTCAACTGGTTGGCCCAGTGAGCTTGGTCCCTCAGGGTTAAGGACAGATTATCTATAGTAGTAAGACGGTTTCTGCACCAGTGTCTGAATCACTGAACTGTGCACCGTCTTGGTTCCTGTTCAACACGATCATCGTGCTTGGTCAGGTGAATGGGAATCCCACGTTCCCGTGGTGGAGACTTCACCACATCCTCTACCTGCCAACAGCTTATTCTCGGTGAAGCGACCAGCATCACCAAAGCTGTGAACTAGTTCTAGGTCTACACAGAACTGGTCCACTGGGTCTCCCAAGCATGGATCCTCCATGCGCCTCAGTGGCCTACTGTGTTCCCTAGGGTCCTTTATTATATGTGTATTAACATAGACCATAGTAGTATTCTAATTAAAGCAATAACCAAAGTCATCTTTATTAATGTTAATACAGAAAATCCACGCTAAGGACACACGAGCTACAACACTTACCGCATGCCGCATTATAGCATTTCTCTCTCTCTCTCTCTCTCTCTCTCTCTATATATATATATATATATATATATATATATATATATATATATATATATATATATATATATATATATATATATATATATATATATATATATATATATATATATATATATATATATATATATATATATATATACAGAGAGAGCTAGAGAGGGATGATTGGTTGCGCTGTGCGCTGCGGAATCGAAAGTGCGCTGTGCACAGCAACCGTCCGATTCGGGATGATCAAACGGCCCAGAATCAATCCCGCTCCCGCACCGCACCGCAGACTGCACCGCACCGCACAGCCGATCCCGTACCGCACCATAGCAGACCGTCCGATCGTGCCCACCCGTTCGATCGAGCGGCCTATATGCTTCTCGCTGTTACTGTAGCGGCTACAGTAACAGCGAAAAGTGTTTCGAGCCGTTCGATCGAAGAGTATTGATGGGAATCGAGTGGCAAGAAACACTTTTCGCTGTTACTGTAGCCGCTACAGTAACAGTGAAATGTGTATAGGCCACTCGATCTCAAATCAAAACCCTATCGGACGGTCTGCTGTGGTGCGGTGCGGGATCGGCTGTGCGGTGCAGTGCAGTCTACGGTGCGGTGCGGGAGCGGGATCGGGATTAATTTCGGGCCGTTTGATCATCCTGAATCGGACGGTTGCTGTGCACAGCGCACTTTCGGTTCTGTATCGCACAACGTTATATATATATATATATATATATATATATATATATATATATATATATATATATATATATATATATATATATATATATATATATATATATATATATATATATATATATATATATATATATATATATATATATATATATATATATATATATATATATAGAGAGAGAGAGAGAGAGAGAGAGAGAGGGAGAGAGAGAGATGGATGATTGGTTGCGCTGTGCGCTGCGGAACTGAAAGTGAGCTGTGCATTGCATCCGTCCGATTGGAACCGATCAAACGGCTGCTCCCGCTCCCGCACCGCAGACCCGCAACGCACCGCAGACTGTTTTCGCACCGGCCACGACACACCATCTGATCAAAAGATTTGAGATCGAGCGGCCTATTATAGTTTTTGCTGTTACTGTAGCGGCTACAGTAACAGCGAAATCTGTTTCCGACCACTGGATCCCATCAATACTTTTCGATCGAACGACCGGAAATAGTTTTCGCTGCTACTGTAGCCGCTACAGTAACAACAAAAACTGTAATAGGCCGCTCGATCTCAGATCTTTTGATCGGACGGTGTGCCGTGGCCGGTGCGGAAACAGTCTGCAGTGCGGTGTGGGTCTGCGGTACGGGAGCGGGAGCAGCCGTTTGATCGGTTCCAATCGGACAGATGCAGTGCACAGCGCACTTTCGGTTCCGCAACGCACAGCGCAACCAATCATCCCTCTCTCTCTCTCTCTCTCTCTCTATATATATATATATATATATATATATATATATATATATATATATATATATATATATATATATATATATATATATATATATATATATATATATATATATAGGGAAATGCTATGGTGCGGCGGATTAACGTGAGGCTAACGTGCGGCCACCTCCATGGCCGCACGTGTAGATTTTTTTTTTTAATTTTTTTTTCGTGGGTGATAATCTACCCCTTGATGAGCCACATATCAAAAATCAACTCATTCTAAATCTTATAGAACGGTCAAAAATGCCGAGCACATTTGAAGCACCTATAGGTCTTAGAATGAGTTGATTTTTGACATGTTGCTCATCAAAGGGTAGGTGATCACTTTCGGAAAAAAAATAATTAAAAAAAATATGTACACGTGTCCACCATGAAGGTGGCCGCACGTTAGCCGCATGATAATCCGCCGCACCATAGCATAACCCTATATATATATATATATATATATATATATATATATATATATATATATATATATATATATATATATATATATATATATATATATATATATATATATATATATATATATATATATATATATATATATATATATATATATATATATATATATATATATATATATATATATATATATATATATATATATATAGAGAGAGAGAGAGAGAGAGAGAGAGAGAGAGAGAGAGAGAGAGAGATACATTGCGGCCGGTAACGTGCGGGCTTAACGTGCAGCCACCCCCGTTCGGAGTATTTTTGGAATTTGTTTTTGGGGATTGATCACCCACCCTTAGATAGCACACACAAAAATTTCAGCTCGATCCAAGATTTGTAGGCCGTCCAAATATGATCAACTTTTATCGGTCGTTCATTTTTGTCATCATTTTGATCAACTCATTTGGATGGCCTACAGGTCTTGGATCGATCTGAAATTTTTTGTGTGTACTATCCAAGGGTGGGTGATCAATCCCAAAAAAAAAAAATTCAAAAATACCCCGGAAAGGGGTGCCGCTCGTTAAGGCTACACGCTACTGGCCGCAATGTATCACTACTATATATATATATATATATATATATATATATATATATATATATATATATATATATATATATATATATATATATATATATATATAGGGGATGGGGAGCCTGGACCTCAGGTGTAGCGTTGATACTGCACCCGGCTTGGCATGGATGCCATGTGTCCTGCGAATCAGCCCATTCAGATCGGATTCCTCGGAAAAAATGCCGCACAAAACCTCAACAGCCCGATTGACTCGATCCAATGGATTGGATTCTCCCAGACCTCATTCGTAGCTGTTACTGTGGCGGCCACAGTAACAACGAGTTTTTTGGTCCTAATGAATCCGATCCGTTGGATCCGATCAATCAAGCGGTTGAAAAAAATTTCATGGTTACTATAGCCGCTACAGTAACCGTGATAATGCTTTCAGTCGTCCGATCGCATAGATTCAATGGATCAGATTCATCCGAACAGCCAATTGAATCCCAAATGAATCCAATCCGTTGGATCCTGACGATCGAACGGCTGAAAGCATTATCGCGGTTACTGTAGCGGCTACAGTAACCGCGAATCATTTTTCAATCGCTCGATCGAATGAATCCGATGGATCGGATTCATCCGGACCAAAAAACGCGCTGTTACTGTGGCAGCCATAGTAACAGCTGCGAATGAGGTCCGGGGGAATCCGATCCGTTGGATCGAGGCAATCGGGCGGCTGAGGTTTTGTGCGGCATTTTTCAGGGGAATCCGATCCGAATGGGCTGATTCACGAGACACGTGGCATCCATGCCGAGCCGGGTGCAGCATCAACGCTGCACCTGAGTTCCATGCTCCCCGTCCCCATATATATATATATATATATATATATATATATATATATAGAGGAATGGGATGCTGCCTATCAAAGCATTTTGCTTTGACCATTTGACCCTCTTAGAAGTTTTGGAATTTGATGAAAATTTGTGAGGATGATCATCTTACCCTAGACAACACCCTCGCCAAATTTCATCAAATTCTAAAACTTTTAGGATGGTCAAACAATGTCTCAAAGCAGCAAAAAATGTTGCTTTGATAGGCAGCATCCCATTCCTCATATATATATATATATATATATATATATATATATATATATATATATATATATATATATATATATATATATATATATATATATATATATATATATATATATATATATATATATATATATATATATATATATATATATATATATATATATATATATATATATATATATATATAACCAAGAGGCAAGACTTCTGAGACAAAAGGCCAAGATGGATTAGATGAGATGTCTAAGGTTATGAATTTGCCCCACATTGCTTGGGGAGAAAACTAATATGGACTATATATGTTTGGAATATTAGGGTGTCCTACATGCCAATTCTAGCATGCCTAACACTTGATTAGACATACATTACTAAAACTCATAATCTATGTGTATGAGATGCTTAGATCTACTAGTCCATATTAGTATGGTTAAAGTTACTCGAGTATGTGGATGTGATATGCATACAAGAGATATGAGTCATTATACATATTTACGTTGGTTCGCAGTCAATGGCTAGACTAGACGTCTAGTATGTAAGACTTTAACACAATGATGTTTCTCGTTAAGGGAAGGTGGCCCATATTGTGAACCCTAGCTAGGTTTAGTGTTCATTACTTTGAAATCTGCAGCATTTTGCTTCGACCGTTAAATCAGTCGTCTGCAGTCACCGTTAAAATCTGTAGCATTTTGCTTCGACCATTTGACCCTCTTAGATGTTTTGGAATTTGATGAAAATTTGTGAGGATGATCATCTTACCCTAGACAACACCCTCACCAAATTTCATCAAATTCTAAAACTTTTAGGATGGTCAAATAATGTCTCAAAGCAGCAAAAAATGCTGCTTTGATAGGCAGCATCCCATTCCTCATATATATATATATATACCCAAGAGGCAAGACTTCTGAGACAAAAGGCCAAGATGGATTAGATGAGATGTCTAAGGTTATGAATTTGCTCCACATTGCTTGGGGAGAAAACTAATATGGACTATATATGTTTGGAATATTAGGGTGTCCTACATGCCAATTCTAGCATGCCTAACACTTGATTAGACATACATTACTAAAACTCATAATCTATGTGTATGAGATGCATAGATCTACTAGTCCATATTAGTGTGGTTAAAGTTACTCGAGTATGTGGATGTGATATGCATACAAGAGATATGAGTCATTATACATATTTACGTTGGTTCGCAGTCAATAGCTAGACTAGACGTCTAGCATGTAAGACTTTAACACAATGATGTTTCTCGTTAAGGGAAGGTGGCCCATATTGTGAACCCTAGCTAGGTTTAGTGTTCATTACTTTGACCTATCAATCAGCTATGCCTAACTACAGACTAACTTTAGATAGCTTGCATTAGACTCTAGGTAATGCAAGCAGTTCGCAGGCTTTTAATATTTTCCAAGGGGAACTAGGTGTTCCATTGAGTAACTCTCATGAAAAGTGGATTACTAAGGCTAGCCACTTGTATTCCTTTTAAGATGGTGATCACAAGGTATTGTGAAGTCAACCCTCAAGTGGGTAAATTAAACTATGAGGGATAGTTGGTATTGATCCTAGTTACTCTCGTGAATACTGGATTAGAAGTTTTCAAGTATAACATATTTGGGTAAGGGTACTCACATAATTACATACTCTAATACCTCAGAGTACAGTAACATCTTAGTAGTGGTTGTAGACACTGTTAACTTGGATGATCTAGTCATATGATGACTATGACCATTATACTAATAGGAGCCAAGATTATCAGGATTCCAGAGATTCTTACTCCTAGCCACCCTAACAGCCAAATGAACCTAACCCAATGCCATTAGGGTTTACTGGTAGTGGGTAAAATTACGATGACTTGGACACCCAGGGTATCTCAATTAGAAGTTAGTATATCTTAAGTTTTCCAATTAGATTATGATTCCTAAGCTTCCTTTTATATATCCTCTTTTGGAGGAAACCTAGTTAGAATAAGATTCATTAAGTGGGACCTATACTTGGTAGGTCCCAAGCTTGTAGAATGAGAATATGTACTTATTAATATGTGTGGAAATCAATCATGGGTGATTTCTAGCTGGATTAGGATTCACTAGGTCATGATTGAGTTAACTAAGTTGACACTGATATTTTATAAGAGTTGTCATAAGTGTCATGTTAATTTGACTAAATTGACTTTTTTCGGAAATATCATAAGTGTTCGGTACCTCCTAGTGGACTAGATTGGCCTTCCTATGATTTAGGAGTAACCATTGGTATCTATATATAAGATGTGTATGTTATTTAGAATATAGGAGGGGCCATAAGTATCCTAGTAGGAGTAGGACACTTAGTTAGACTAGAATTGCTAATAGGCAGCCATCGTAGCCATCCATAGTGGAAAATGACGGACTAATTCTCTTTTCATTAGAGATTTAGTTAGACTAGGATTGCTAATATCCTATTAATTAGGAGAGGATAATGATGAATAAATTAACACATCATCCAAGGATTTTTTTTATAGAATGACTGCTTATAAGATGATGACTCTCCCTCGTAGAGACCAAGACCCGCTACGATAAAACCTAGTGGCCAACCAGTGGAGTCTAATAGGACTCCTAGTGGGCTGCCACATTGTCTCCTAATGGGTTAAGGAATCTCAAAGGAAAAGGCCAATGTTTAAGGGATTGAGCTAGATCTATCTCAATTGAAAAGGATAAGGACCTAGAGGCTAGGAATACTTGATCCTCTTGGATTCATCATATGTCCAGCCACTACATGGGGTATTTAATCCATGTGGCAGGCCACATGAAAAATCTAATCCATCCTAGAGCCGGTCACACCAAAGATGAAAAGAGGAAGAAAGAAAGAGAGAAAATGAGAGAAGTAAGAGAAAGAATGAAGCCAAGCTTTCTTCTTTCACACTTTCAAGTGTGTATTTGTCGTCTTCTTCAAGTGTCAACAAGTGGACTAAGGTGAAGGAAAGACCTCCCACAAGTCCACCCTTGCAGCCAACATACACAGAATATGAGCTATTTTGTGATGGTAGCAAGATCACAACTTTGGCATCATCTTCATCAACAAACTTCGACCATGTTCTTCATTGAATCTTTATCTTAGGCATTTATAATTTTTAAAAGACAAATTCTGATAATTTATAGGTCGTATGCATACACCTTCTTTTAGTTTCATGATGCGTTCACAATCTTGTAGATATATGCTAGCACGACCACAATCCTCTTGTTTAGATGAAATTTTTAAAAACTTGGGTATCATCGTCTAGACAAACAATATATATGACATCCCCTCCTTAACGCTCAAGATGAGTTTTAAAGCAGTGACCCTTGGCAAAGTGAATAATATCTTGCATGTTTTGTGTGTGTGTGTGTGTTAGACCAAGATTTATGGACTTTAAGGGGGTTGGATTGTAATGACCGAGATACAAGAGCCAAGACTCTTTCTTGAGGCGGAGGGTTGGTAACCACATGTATACTGAAAGAGGATCTTTGACACCCCCCCTCCCCCTACACCCCCAACCCACTCACACACACAAAAAAAAAAAACTTGCAAGGATATCTTTGGAATTCAACTCTGCTACAGTTCGTCCTTTCCCTTGGGTTAATCACATCCATTCGATGGTGGTGTTGTAGCTCGTGTGTCCTGAGCGTGGATTTTCTGTATTAACATTAATAAAGATGACTTTGGTTATTGCTTTAATTAGAATACTACTTTGATATATGTTAATACACATATAATAAAGGACCCTAGGGAACACAGTAGGCCACTAAGGCGCATGATCCATGCTTGGGAGACCCAGTGGACCAATTGTGTATAGACCTAGAACTAGTCTTAGGTGATGCCGATCGCTTCACCGAGAACAAGCTGTTGGCAGGTCGAGGATGTGGTGAAGTCTCCACCACGGGAACATGAGATTCCCATTCACCTGACCAAGCACGATGATCGTGTTGAACAGGAACCAAGACGGTGCACAGTTCAGTGATTCAGACACTGGTGCATAAACCGTCTTACTACTATAGATAATCTGTCCTTAACCCTGAGGGACCATGTACACTGGACCAACCAGTTGTGTGGTGCTTTAATGTGCCAACGTGTGCGGACCTTCCATAGTCCAATAGCACGGCACGTTGGGTTACCTGGCTGGCGCTTGAGTGACATGTAATCCCTACAGGTTATCCGACGTCCAGTGTTGGATGGATGCATTTTGATGAGTCAATCTGTCCACACAATTAACCCAGGCCTGGTGGTTATTAGTAAGACTGACGATGTTTCGGATGCTAGGCATAGCACCGGAAGGTGTGTGGTTTTATAGATGACAAGTCATCAATTCCTAGTCAGATGATCGATCGGGATCTGACGGTGCTCCCCACCGCCTGAGTCGTATCATGGCGCCAGTAATAGGAGGGACTAAGGATTATCAGAGTATAGTAGAGAACAGGATTACGAGGGAGTAACATAAGTTTAGGATTACTAGAGTTCAACTCGCGTCGCACTCTGGGTGGCTACGCGGGTTAATCTAATTAGGGCTGATTAACGAAACTTTCGGTGTGTCACCGGAACAGTTAATCAGGGATCCGATTGGAGCTAGAGATCTCAAACCCTGAAGGTTCCGCCCTGTCGTTGCGTATAGGAATTGTTCTCCGACCTGGTTGGATATATTGGATGCGAAGTAGCACGATGGAGCGCAAGCCCGGAGCCTTAGAACCTAATTCACATGTGTTAGGGGCCGTAGGGGTATTTTGATAAATATTGAAATATGGCTCAGAACATATTGAATATAGATCTTAGAATGAGCGGAATAATTCCAGGAGCTCATTGGTACTGACGGAACTCGATTTCGAGTAGCGCACCTCACTCAATCTCTCTTTTAGTTTTTCACTTTTCGTGAAGGACATTTTCATCCAGGCTTCACGATAGACAGTTGGAAATCCTGAAAACTTCCCCCCTTCATCCCTATCCATCTAGGGCCGGCTCTAGCTTGCTTGTAGCACTAGGAGGCCGGCCCTATAAAAGGATTAGGGAGGGAGGGGCCGGCCCTATGCTCTCCCCCTCTCCTAAAACCCGACCCCCTCTCCTTCTCTGAGGTTTCGACCAAGGAAGAAAGAGGAAGAAGAAGGAAGAAGAAGGAGGAAGGAAGGAGAAGGAAGAAAAGAGAAAGAGGAGGAGGAGATCTCGCAGCTCGCCATCGTCTTTGCAACGGATTCCTCCGTCGGCTCGTAGTCCTTGCACTCAGAGGTAGGACTTCGAGGATTCCTCAATTCGCAAAGGACAAGATGCTATCCGACAGTTTCCCTTACGATTCACGTGTTGTTCTTCATCGTTCCGTTCTCTCTGGACCATAGATTCACAAGGTATGATGATTCTAAACACCTAACTAGACATATGCATGTCTTCCGTAGATCGTAGTATGCCTTTAGGGTGTTCGCATATATGCTAAGATCATAGATTTGCATGTAGATTGTTTTGTAGAATTAATTGTAACGAAACATACACCGTATGATCTTCGGATCTATTTTTTGCTTCCGCTGCGACTCTGATAAGCGGATCCAATTCCAACAGGTGGCACATTGGGGACTGAGTGTAATCATATCCATTCGATGGTGGCACATTGGGGACTGAGTGTAATCACATCCATTCGATTGTGGCATGTACATTGGGGGCTGAGTGTGATACCCTTGTTGGGGTGCCATACATTACGCAACTATGATTCTCGTTGACCCCCGGCCGAGTGAACCAAGGAGAGAACAAACCATCGAGGAGACAAGGCTAGGGTGTGGGTGGGGCCAGCCACAGTCATGAAATAACATGAATACCCCGTACACCTCTCCTCCTGTTCTTGCTTTCATTTTATTGAAGAGACCACCATAGTGGTCGGCATATCACATGTTAGTGCATTGCCGCTAGATAGACCTAGGATTGAAACCTACTATAGAAGTAGAAGCAATAACCTTATTTTTTCGTGGGTGTTCCTATATATACCTCACAAATTAGCACCCCCAACTTAACAAATAAAGAAATGTTAGATGTGTCCCCGAAGCATCCCAAGTATATTGATATACACACCGCCACCTTCACCGCTGGAGCTACCAATCCCATGTTGTAGCTCGTGTGTTTTTAGCGTGGATTTTTTGTATTAACATTAATAAAGATGACTTTGGTTATTGCTTTAATTAGAATACTACTCTGGTATATGATAATACTTATATAATAAAGGACCCTAGGGAACACAGTAGGCCACTGAGGCGCATGGTGGATCCATGCTTGGGAGACCCAGTAGATCAGTTATGTATAGACCTAGAACTAGTTCACAGCTTAGGTGATGCCGGTCGCTTCACCCAGAACAAGCTGTTGGCAGGTAGAGGATGTGGTGAAGTCTCCACCACGGGAACACGTGATTCCCATTCACCTGACCAAGCACGATGATCGTGTTGAACAGGAACCAAGACGGTGCACAGTTCAGTGATTCAGACACTGGTGCATAACCGTCTTACTACTATATATAATCTGTCCTTAACCCTGAGGGACCATGTACACTGGGCCAACCAGTTGTGTGGTGCTTTGATGTGCCAACGTGTGCGGACTTTCCATAGTCCAATACCACGTTATGTTGGGTTACCCGACTGGCGCTTGAGTGACATGTAATCCCTATAGGTTATCCGACGTCCAGTGTTGGATGGGTGCGTTTTGATGAGTCAATCTGTCCACACAATTAACCCAGGCCTGGTGGTTGTCAATATGACTGACGATGTTCCGGATGCTAGGCATAGCACCGGAAGGTGTGTGGTGTTATAGATGATAGGTCATCAATTCCTAGTCAGATGATCGATCGGGATCTGACAGTGCTCCCCACTGCCTGAGTCGTATCATGGCACCAGTGATAGGAGGGACTAAGGATTATCGGAGTATAGTAGAGAACAGGGTTATGAGGGAGTAACATAAGTTTAGGATCATTAGAGTTCAACTCGCGTCGCACTCTGGGTAGCTACGCGGGTTAATCTGATTAGGGTTGATTAACAGAACTTTCGGTGTGTCACTAGAACAGTTAATCAGGGATCCAGTTGGAGCTAGAGATTCCGAGCCCTGAAGGTTCCACCCTGTCGTTGCGTATAGGAATTGTTCCCTGACCTGGTTGGATACGTTGGATGCGAAGTAACGCGATGGAGCGCAAGCCCGAAGCCTAAGAACCTAATTTACATGTGTTACGGGCCGTAGGGGTATTTTGGTAAATACTAAAATATGGCTCAGAATTGAATATGGATCTTAGAATGAGCGGAATAATTCCAAGAGCTCACAGGCGCTGATGGAACTCGATTCCGAGTAGCGCACCTCACTCAATCTCTCTTGCAGTGTTTTACTTTTCGTGAAGGGCGTTTTCGTCCAAGCTTCACGATAGACACCTGAAACCCTAAAAACCGCCCCCCTCTTATCCTTATCTACTAGGAGCTGGTCCTAGCTTCCTTGAAGTAATAGGGGACCAGCCCTATAAGAGAAATAGGGAGAGGGAGGGCCGATTTTAGTGCTCCCTCTCTCCAGAAAATCCGACCCTCCCCCCTCTCCTCCTCTTTGTGGCTTCGGCCAAGGAAGAAAGAGGAAGAAGAAGGAAGGAAGGAAGGAGAAGAAAGAAAAGAGAAAGAGAAGGAGGAGATGTCGTGGCTCGCTATCGTCTTCGCAACAAATTCATCCGTCGGCTCGTTATCCTTGCACTCAGAGACGGGATTTCGAGGATTCCTCAATTCGCAAAGGACAAGGTGCTATCCGACAGTTTCCCTTGCGATTCAAGTGCAGTTCTTCATCTTTCCATTTTCTCCGGATCATAGATCCACATGGTATGATGATTCTAAACACCTAACTAGATGCATGCATGTCTTCCGTAGATCATAGTATGCCTCTAGGGTGTCCGCACATATGCTAAGATTATAGATTTGCATGTAGATTGTTTTGTAGAATTAATTGTAATGAAACATATACCATATGATCTTCGGATCTATCTTTTGCTTCCGCTGTGACTCTGATAAGCGGATCCAATTCCAATAATTGGTATCATAGCACGCTTTGGTATATGTTTCATGCATGAATTTGTGAAAACATCATGTGAATATATGATGGCATTTGTTTTCGTCGGGGTTTGGCGTAGATCATGCATATGGATTGTGCTATGTATCATTTTTTTGCAGGTGCCGCGCTAAATTGTAATATGTGATTGCATGCCTCTGGGGGTCGGACCCCGGATTTAATTTTGTATTAATTATTATTGTGCTTGTGGATTTTAAGGTTCTAGATGGGCGAGGGTGGAGGTTGACCACCCTCGGTTCCCTGGCCATGTTTCTAGGATTGTTTCCTTTTCTTTCTAGTGAAATTGTATACGAACGAGCACTTGCTCGGAGCGTGTTAGTTTTTCGGTCACAGGAAGAAGGAGATGATGCTACATCCACGGTTCGGGCAAGCGGTACCATGGCGTGCAAAGACCCGACGAAAGCGTGCATGTTGGCGATGATGGGGATCGTCGTCAGAGATCGTGCAGAACGGAAGAACAGGATATCTTGGTTGTGCTATTCAGGTTCAGGGGTCGGACCTTGGACTTGATTCAGTTTGGACGCTATTTCTGTTGATTCTCTTTTCTTAGTGTTTAGAGAACCCCGATGATAATGTGATTATTTATCTTGCTTGTGAGTTTGTCTCTAGATCAGGCTTAGGGTGAGTACTTAGCTTATGGGTTCATCGGTATCTCTATATGGTTCTAACATGTGCGAATCCGGTGGCTAGCTAAAAGAAAAGGTGGTAACCGCCCTCGTGGTAGTTCAGGTAGCCAAGTACTGTGCACCGAGATAGACACAGTGTTAGATTTGTTTAGAGATAACTAATGTCTCCATAAGAAGTATGATAACCCTAGTGGGATGCCTTTTCCCCACGTGGTCCTAGCGACCAAGTTAGGGTAGGATTTCACTGTGTGATACTCGTTTCTAGATGATGTTTGATGGTAGTATGAACTCATCACGATTTGGTTATGCCACCATTAGGTTGAGGTCCGACGAAGGTTATCGGATGTCCCTATTTGGCCAGCATCGAAACCTATAATGAGATAAGGTCTACTATGACATCAGGTATCAAATTGTAAATGAGGCATCATTCTAGTGGGAGTCCTTTCCATGTTGACCTTAGGCTAGGCTCCAGATCTTAGGATTATGGGCAAATTAGTGAAGTATCGAGATCCTTAGAATCTATGTAATGTGATCCTTGCAAGAAAAGCGAAAGCTGAGTATTCAAGGTAGGGACTATGATATTTTCCGAGGTTACTAATGTTTTGCGGGAAGGTTTGTAATCCTAGTGGGAGGGTGGTAGACCAGAGTCTAAGTCTAGGAGGTCGTGACCTTTGTAGATATGCATAAAACCTCATAAAGAAGGGATGTGTACGAGGTTCCCTCCAAAGGGGAGCCCCTGGCCTCCACAATTAACCGGCTAAAGGTCTGGGTGGGAGATATGCAGTTCGATATTCCCACCGGGTGAGAGCTATGTTTCCTTTCCATGCTGGTTCGCCTAGTGGTTTCCTTCGGGACATGGAGGATGCCGGTGGCAGTGGGTGACGGTTTTTTCCTGCACCGCGGGAGCCTATGAACCCCCCTGCCGACACCACCTAGATTTGTGGGAAGCATCCGAAAGCTTGTGTGAAGCCGCCGTTGCTGCGCACGCGGGTCACATAAAGCTAGCCGAAAGGAGACTGGGAGGTCTTTCAGTTTGCCATAGATAATTCTGATGAAGACTGGGTCGTAAACATCCCGTTAGCAGAAGCGGTTGCATGCTCTCACCGAGATGTTATCTCCAATTCAAGGCCGATAGTCTCAGTGCTCCAGCCCAAGGAATTTAGATTCCTGGATGTCTCCACTTGAGGTAGTGAAGACATAGCGGCTGGAGTAGACATTACCTATTTCTAAATTCTATGAAATTGATTATAGTAAACCCTAATTTTGCTTTGAACCATTGTTTTAAAGAAATCATGGCCAAGCTCGACCCCCTTGCCTCCATCCTTAATGATAACAAACTTACGAGACCAAACCACGAGGACTGGAAGCGTAACCTGATACTCGTCCTAAGGGTTGGCAAACACACAATTGCCCTAAGTACCGCTCAACCGGCCATACCGGGACCAAGTGCTACTAAGGCCCAGTTGAAGGAATGGAAAGACTGGCTAGATGTTGATGAGATGTGCAAGTGCTACATAGTGGCATCCTTGCAGACCGTCCTTCAGAAGCAAGTCGAAGACATGGCCTTCGCTTCAGATATGATGCTCTATCGAAAGGAAATGTTCGAGGGTCGTAGTCGGGTAACTCGTTACCTGACCATTAAGAAATTGGTGTACTCGAAGATGGCAGAGGGGACTTTAGGTCGGGATCATATGCTAAAATTGTTTGGCTATGTGAATGAACTTGGTTCCTTCGATGTCATCTTGGATGCAGAGATCTAGACCGATATTTTCCTCGCGTCTCTGTCAGGAACGTTTAAGGGCTTCGTTACCAACTTCAACCTTAACCGGTTGGAGATGTCTAATACAGAGCTTCTAGCGGCGCTCCAGGCGGCAGAGGACGGGATGAAGGCAAGAGCCCAATCCCTGAACATAGAGCGGAAGTTTTCTCTGAAAGTCAAAGGCAAGTTTCAGAAAAGAAAGTCTAAGAAGCCCGTGAAGATGGGCCAGATGCAGTCGCAAGTTCCTAAGCAGGATGGTCCGGCGAAGCCCAAAGAAAAATACTTCCGATGTGGCAAGAAGGGGCACTGGAAGGGCGACTGCCGTGCAGCTCCCAAGAAGGCTGAGACAGGTATATCTCAAATTCAGATAGTGGAATCCCTAGTAGCATCCAGTTGTTCTCCAGCCTCATGGATTATGGATTCTGGTTCCACTAACCATGCTTGTAATAATTTGCAGGGGTTCAAGGAGACAAGAAAACTAGGTGATGGAGAGATAATCCTAAGCATGGGAACTGAGGCCGTGGCAGAGGCTGAAGCAGTTGGAGATGTCGTCTTGTAGTTTCTTGATGGAAGAAGTTTATTACTTAGAGACATACTTTATGTACCGTCCTTGAGACGAAATTTAGTTTCTATTTTCTTATTGAATAATGAAGGTTTTTCAGTTTTATTTGATGCTTCTGGTGTGTCAATTAAATTGAATGATTTTTTTATTTGTAAGGAAAAGATACAGAATGGTCTCTATGTAATTAACTCCAATCATAAGCAGGATAACATAACTAAAGCATGTGTGGTTAATTCATTTAAAAGAAAAAATCCCTCAGATAATCCAACACTCCTTTGGCATCTAAGGCTTGGACACATAGCCTCAGATAGGATTCACAGGGTTGGTTAAAGTAGGACTCTTAAGTCCAGATATTTCAGAAAGCCTACCGACGTGTGCGTCTTGCCTGGAAGGCAAGATGACTAAAAGATCTTTCCGAGCCAAAGATAGCAGATCTCATGAGGTATTAGAGTTGGTACACACTGATGTATGTGGGCCCATAAGTGTCCGTGCTATAGGAGGCTTCGAGTATTTTATCACCTTCACGGATGATCACTTGAGGTTTGGATACACATACCTAATACGGCAGAAGTTTGAATCCTTTGATAAGTTCAAGGAGTTCAGAGCTGAAGCAATAAGCAAACGGGTAAAAGTATCAAGTCTCTTCGATCGGATCGAGGAGGCGAATACCTATCGCATGAATTTATTGGTACCTACGTGAGCATAGGATCATATCCCAGTTGACTGCACCAGGGACACCGTAACAAAATGGTGTATCTGAAAGGAGAAACCGAACTTTATTAGACATGGTTCGGACTATGATGAGTTATGCCACATTGCCATCTAGTTTTTGGGGATATACCCTAGAGACGGCAGTATATATTTTGAACTTTGTTCCATCAAAGTCAGTACCCCTAACTCCTTGGGAGCTGTGGTTGAAGCGAAAGCCAAGCCTACAGTACTTTAGGATTTGGGGTTGTCCAGCACATGTACGGAAGGATAAGCGAGATAAGATGGAGTCAAAAACTAAGGTATGTCTGTTCGTTGGGTATCCAAAAGGGACAAAGGGTTGTTTATTTTATGATCCTCAGGATAGAAAGGTTGCCGTCTCGACGAACACCGTATTCCTGGAGTAGGATTATTTAATAGACCATAAGCCCACCAGTAAAGTAGTTCTTGAAGAATTGCTTGGTACTGATGGGAGTACGCAGATAGAAAACGTAGTGGGAGCCGATACCACTAAGATAAACGATACTATAGAATCGACTCCTATGGAACCACCGCAGGCTCGTCGTAGTGGGAGGACCACAAGTGCTCCTGATAGATACATTGGAGAAGCCTTTATGGTAGATCCAGAGTTTCAGGAGGATGATCCTCTGAATTATGACGAAACGATGGTATCCTCTGACCATGCAGCATGGCAGGAAGCCATGGAGGCAGAACTGACATCGATGTCCCAAAACTCGGTCTGGTAACTTGTAACACCACCTCACAACATTAAACTTGTTGGGTGTAAGTGGGTGTATAAAATAAAAAGAGGTCCGGATGGTACCGTTGAGACTTACAAAGCTAGACTAGTCGCTAAGGGTTATACCCAGTGAGAAGGGATCGACTTTGACGAAACCTTTTCGCCAGTGGCTATGCTTAAGTCTATCCGGATTCTCTTGTCCATTGCAGCCTATTATGATTGGGAGATCTGGCAAATGGACGTCACGACCGCATTTCTCAATGGGGATTTGAAAGAAGACATCTATATGTCTCAGCCTCCAGGATTTATCGCAAAAGGTCAGGAAAGTCTGGTGTGCAAGTTGCAAAGGTCTATTTATGGACTGAAGCAAGCATCCAGAAGTTGGAACATGCATTTTGATCAGGCTATCCAGTCTTATGGATTTAAGCAGAACGTGGATGAACCATGTGTTTATAAAAGAAGCGATAAAACTGCAGTAGTTTTTCTAGTGCTTTACATAGACGATATCCTGCTCATTGGAAATAATATTGGAACGTTGTCTATAGTGAAGGTGTGGTTATCCTCTCAATTTGACATGAAAGACCTGGGTAAAGTGAGTTATGTTCTGGGGATCAAGGTAACTCGAGATCGCCAGAACAAGACTCTCTTACTGTCACAGTCAGCCTACATAGATACTATCTTGGTCAGATTCAGTATGTACAACTCCAAGAAGGGACTGGTTCTATTTAGACATAGAATGAAATTGTCCAAGGATCAGGGTCCTAAGACTCTTGAGGAGAGGGCAGAGATACAGAAGATACCTTATGCTTCGGCAGTAGGGAGTCTGATGTATGCTATGCAGTGCACGAGAACAAATATATGCTATGCAGTAGGCATGATAGACAGGTATCAGTCAAATCCGGGTCCAGGGCACTGGACTGTTGTGAAAAGTATACTCAAGTATCTCCGTAGGACGAGAGATTATGAGTTAGTTTACTCTTCACAGGAACTGATGCCGATTGGATATATGGATTCTGACTTTGCGTCAGATCCAGAATCTAGAAGATCGACGTTAGGGTTTGTGTTTTCATTAGGAGAAGGAGCTATCAGTTAGAGGAGCATGAAGCAGGGATGCATTGCAGATTCGACAACAGAGGCTGAGTACGTTACGACATGCGAAGCAGCTAAGGAGGCGGTGTGGCTCAAGAAGTTCCTTACGGACTTAGGATGCGTACCGGAAGCTCAAGATCCTATTGTCCTTGACTGTGATAATAGTGGAGCGGTAGTATAATCCAAGGAGCCAAGATTCACCAGAAGAGCTAGCATATCGAGCGGAAATACTACATTATCCGGGACTTACAGAAGCGAGGGGAGGTTGCAGTAACTCAGGTGGCATCTGCAGATAACATAGTGGACCCTTTCACAAAGGCGTTACCGACCAAGGCTTTTGAGAAGCACGTGTATGCCATGGGAGTTAAGACTGTTGTTTTCCGCTAGGCCAAGTGGGAGATTATTGTAGCTCGTGTGTCCTTAGCGTGGATTTTCTATATTAACATTAATAAAGATGACTTTGGTTATTGCTTTAATTAGAATACTACTCTGGTATATGATAATACTCATATAATAAAGGACCCTAGGGAACACAGTAGGCCACTGAGGCGCATGGTGGATTCATGCTTGGGAAACCCAGTGGACCAGTTATGTGTAGACCTAGAACTAGTTCACAGCTTAGGTGATACCGGTCGCTTCACCCAGAACAAGCTATTGGCAGGTAGAGGATGTGGTGAAGTCTCCACCACGGGAACGCGGGATTCTCATTCACCTGACCAAGCATAATGATCGTGTTGAACAGGAACCAAGACGGTGCACAGTTTAGTGATTCAGATACTGGTGCATAAACTGTCTTACTACTATAGATAATCTGTCCTTAATATTGAGGGACCATGTACACTGGGCCAACAAGTTGTGTGGTGCTTTGATGTGCCAATGTGTGCGAACCTTCCATAGTCCAATACCACGGTACGTTGGGTTACCCGGCTGGCGCTTGAGTGACATGTAATCCCTATAGGTTATCCGACATCCAGTATTTGATGGGTGCGTTTTGATGAGTCAATTTGTCCACACAATTAACCCAGGCCTGGTGGTTGTTAGTATGACTGACGATGTTCCGGATGCTAAGCATAGCACCGGAAGGTGTGTGGTGTTATAGATGATAAGTCATCAATTCCTAGTCAGATGATCGATCGGGATCTGATGGCGCTCCCCACCGCCCGAGTCGTATCATGGCACCAGTGATAGGAGGGACTAAGGATTATCGGAGTATAGTAGAGAACAGGGTTACGAGGGAGTAACATAAGTTTAGGATCACTAGAGTTCAACTCGCGTCGCACTTTGGGTGGCTATACGGGTTAATCGGATTAGGGCTGATTAACGAAACTTTCGATGTGTCACCGGAACAGTTAATCAGGGATCCGGTTAGAGCTAGAGATCCCGAACCCTGAAGCTTCCATCATGTCGTTGCGTATAGGAATTATTCCCCGACCTGGTTGGATACGTTGGATGCGAAGTAGCGCGATGGAGCGCAAGTCCGGAGTTTAGGAACCTAATTTATATGTATTACGGATCGTAGGGGTATTTGGATAAATACTAAAATATGGCTCATAACATATTGAATATGGATCTTAGAATGAGCGGAATAATTCCAGGAGCTCACAGGCGCTGACGGAACTTGATTCCGAGTAGCGTACCTCACTCAATCTCTCTCACAGTGTTTCACTTTTTGTGAAGGGCGTTTTCGTCCAGGCTTCACGATAGACACTTGAAACCCTAAAACCCGCCCCCCTCTTATCCTTATCTACTAGGGGTCGGCCCTAGCTTCCTTGAAGCAATAGGGGACCGGCCCTATAAGAGAAATAGGGAGAGGGAGGGCCGACCTTAGTGCTCCCTCTCTACAGAAAATCCGAGCCTTCCCCCTCTCCTCCTCTTTGTGGTTTCAGCCAAGGAAGAAAGAGGAAGAAGAAGGAAGAAGAAGGAGGAAGGAAGAAGAAGGAAGAAGAGAGAAAGAGAATGATGAGATGTCGCGGCTTGCCATTGTATTCGCAACGAATTCATTCGTCGGCTCGTAATCCTTGCACTCAGAGACGGGATTTCAAGGATTCCTTAATTCGCAAATGACAAGGTGCTATCCGATAGTTTCCCTTGCGATTCAAGTGTGGTTCTTCATCATTCCGTTTTCTCCGGATCATAGATCCACAAGGTATGATGATTCTAAACACCTAACTAGATGCATGCATGTCTTCCGTAGATCATAGTATGTCTCTAGGGTGTCCGTACATATGCTAAAATCATAGATTTGTACGTAGATTGTTTTATAGAATTAATTATAATAAAACATACACCATATGATCGTCAGATCTATCTTTTGCTTCCGCTGTGACTCTGATAAGCGGATCCAATTCCAACATCCCATACGTATACTTCACCCCCGTAACCTCCCCACTCTAACAGTAGTCGTCGCAATGTCTACCCTTTCCTCTTCCCCACTTCGTTTGTCATACCGGAGTCACTGATCCCATGCACATCACTGTCACCTTCTCCTGCTTCCTCCCCCCCCGCGCCCTCCTCTTCCTACTTGTCCCAACCAACATAAACCATAGTCCATGTCGGTTAAAATTAACTGACACGTGACAGATCTAAAAAAGGTGTGTGTGTGTGTGGGGGGGGGGGGGGGGGTGAAATGGAAGGATGATGAGGTATCGAGGAGGAGGAAGCAACGAAGATGAGGTGCATAGGACCGATAGATTTGGTAGGGCGATCAAAGTAGGGATGAAGAAGGGGAGCAGGAATGGGCACTATGTGGCGGCAACGACGGACAGAGCGGGAAGGAGGGGGAGGCAAACCTCTATGTGGGGTGCACTATCAAAATGGGGGTACTAGTAAAAATAAAAATGGGATGGGGTTTGCATAGTAGTGGAGGTGTTAGTAATTTTGTGGGTGCAAATAACTACACCCTTTTTAATAACCCCACAAGTAGGAAAACTTTTTTCCACCAAAAAAAAAAAGGAGAAAAGATTGTTGTAAAGGGACCATTTGACTGTTCGAAAGTGAGAGAAGGGTATAAAGTGGCAGAAGTGTTGGAAGTGTTGACTGAGACTTCCGGCCAGAAGTCTCAGTTCAGCTATTATTTTGATATAAGTGGTCATTAAGCTAGAAACTATAGTTCTGTCACTAATTCTTTTGTTTTGTTTTGGTGAAAGCGTTATGCAGGGAAAGTATGACACCACTTATGTTATTTGTTTTGATGAAAGTGTATGACTGTAATCACCCCAGAAGTGGTTAGTGAGGTTACCTTCTATATATATAATCAAGAGAATTCAGAGAGCTAATCAAGTTTCTCAGTCACTCTGGAGTGGAGAGAAATTAATTAATAGAGAAAATTAGAGTTCCTTAAAAAGAAAAAAGAGATAGCAAAATCTGCCATGAAAGTTCGCCAGATCAAAATCCTCTCCTCTTCCTTTTTCTCCTCTCCCCTTCCACTTGCACAGCAAAAGCTGAAACAGAAGTTGTGGGGGAAAATCTTCCGCCTCTCGAAGATTCCCACCAACAATCAATCAATTTGTTTTGAATTGATTGTTAACTAGAATATTGAGTATAATAGAATGTAGAATAGACGGTAGAGAGACAATGACGTGATATTGAAGTTCGATCGAGCCTACGTCTCCGTGTTATAAGGAGCAACCCTTAATCCACTAACTCAAAGATATAAGACAGCACCTCGACAGGCCGAGGGTTGTTGATACAAGCCTAAGAGTAAGAGAAAATGGTAGAAGAGAAGATCAGTTCTTTAAGAGTGGATTTCAGAAATCTTATGTGTTCTTCGTTGAGGTTTTGCAACTCCCAAAACATAGAATAGCTCTGGTTTAGGGAACTAGATATCAAATCATAAAATCCATCTGGAATATGTGTCGGTGCCCCTTATTTATAGAGATCTAGAAGTTGTAGGGTCCTCAGGCGGTTTTTTGCAGACAGGTTATTAGGCCCTAGATAGTCATTGGGGGGCTCCAGGCAGGGCTGGTAGGTCCTGAAGTGTCGCCGTGGGTCCTAGGCAGGGCTAGTTTGTAGTCCTCGAAGTGTTGTCGTGGGTCGTAGACAAGGCTGATAAGCCCATAGCAAAAATTTGCACCCACAGAAGCAGAAGCTCTCCTCGAATGGAAGTCCACCTTATATCAACCCAACTCTCTAGCTCACTTCATGGTCCCTCGATCACAAAACTCCACCGCCGGCAGCGTCGTATAGCTTAGCCACCCCACCTCCAACCTCAATGGCACCTTCAACAGACTCGCTTCTCAACACGCGATCTAGTGTACCTCATCATATCGAACCAGCGCGGCGCCCCCACTTTCCGATATTGAAATTAAGTGGGGGATGGCGTGGCATAAAAAAATACACTTCTGGACAAGGAAAGTGTGACGTCAGAGAGCGGCTACAAAACAGACCTCTAGGGTTGATTGGAAAGCCTGGAAATCATGCTTTGAGTTCTACGACCACTTACGCCGAAACAAACGCCCAAACTACTCGAGTTCTGAAATTTCGACGACTTTCGTGACCACTTACGTCGAAACAAACACCCCCCAAAGTGAGGAGGAGCCCAGCCCGACACGACAGAGCGAGAGAATAACTATGCCGTAGCAGTTATCCAAATCCTTAATTAACAAAGGCCACAGGTTCCATATACCTTAACCAACTAAGCTATGAGTTGTTGACCTTCCTCACTCTTTAGGTGCAGTTGAGATCTTCTCCAGTCGGCGACCCGGTCGGTGGGCCTGTGTGCATCACAGCGGCACGATGGCAGGTGATCCGGAAGTTAATCCTACTCCGCCAACTACATGCGGCTGTGATGCCCACCGGGCCCACTGACCGCCGTCCTACCAACTGGAGGAGATCCGAACTCCTTAGTGGCAGAAAAGATCATCCCGTATGGCGTCCCATACCGCAAGGGTTGTCCATCAGTACCAGCAGGAAACCTCAACAGGGCGAATTGATCGGCGGTGGACACCATGTAGACTCGCTACTCTAGGGAGGCGAGGGGGAGGGGCTGTAGGGCCCACAGAATCTGTGTGTGTCCCGTCGCACGTTATAAAGAAGCAGTCTCCGTTAGTTTTGGACCACACTTTTTGTGCGTGTGTGTGTGTGGTTTTTATTTTTTTTGGCTGCAAACGAGCATACTTTATGAAGAAACAAAATAGTTGAGAACTGGGATACCGGCTGGAGCCAGTAGTTGACAGGATCAAGCATTCTCCCGCCAAATGACGAGACTACCCTCGTGCACGGGCGCGAATGCTGACATGGCGCGACGACGTTCGTAATAACCAGCAAAGACGCGGGGTTAATGCTCCTCAACAGAAAAAAAATCCCGCCGTCATCAAAATTAAGGAGCGTGGCAGGATAAGCGCCACCGTACGGCGAGCGACAAGTGTCCAAAAAAGACGGGAACTGTTTTCGATCCGCCTGTTTGATGGGGACGACAGTAACGACTGCCGTGGTCCCCCCCCGTCTGCCCAATCAGAATTCGACAACGGGTTCCTCTAAACCGCCCATGGTTTTCTCGAAACCGCCTACCCCCCGATCCAACTCTCGCCCCTCCCCTCCCTCCCTTCATAAACCCCACTCGTGCTCCTCACTCCCAAACACACACTGTCTCTCTCCCCTCCTGTCTGCCTCCCTCTCTCTCTCTCTTCGCCGTCTTCGTCCCCAGAATTAGGGTTAGGGTTTCCGCGCGGGATGGGGAGGGGACGGGTGCAGCTGAAGCGGATCGAGAACAAGATCAACCGGCAGGTGACCTTCTCGAAGCGCCGGTCGGGGCTGCTGAAGGAAGGCGCACGAGATCTCGGTGCTCTGCGACGTCGAGGTCGCCCTCATCGTCTTCTCCACCAAGGGCAAGCCTCTACGAGTACTCCACCGACTCCAGGTCAGATCCTCCTCCCTCCATTTCACTTCCCGACATGATCCTCTTTCCTTTTCTTTTTTCTTTTTTTAATTATTGATTTCGCCATAGCTCCATCTGCTCCGTGATCTCGATCTCTAGCTTTTATTTTTGTTTTCTTCTCATTTTTCAGAATTAAAAATCGAGCGAATGAATGGAAAATTGGATAATTTTCGCTAGGTTTAATTCTCATTAATCTGAACGGCAAACAGTAATCAATACGTCCTTGAGGGGGGGGGGGGGGGGGGGGGGGGGGGGGGGTACGAGGGGTTTTTCTTTTTCTTTTTTTTTCCTTTTTTTTTTCTTTACTTTTTTCTATTAATTAATCTGTGTTCATGCGGGTACGGTAGGAATTTATTACTCGTTTTGGCTACTCGCCCGGAGCAACGCACTCCTGACTGGTGGCGCTGCTCCGGTGGGGGAGCGGTGCGGTGCTCTTAGCACGTACGGAACTACGTCGATAGGGCGTCCTTTTTTATCCAACAAAAGTATGTTGGACCCGAACACAAGACTCGGATCGACCCTCCGATGGTCAAGTTGCCTGTATTTTTTTTGGAAAGTGGTGCAAACTCTCTCTCTCTCTCTTCCCCCCCCCCCCCCCCCCCCCCCCCCCCCCCCCCCCCCCCCCCCCCCTCTCTCTCTCTTTCTCTTTCTGTCTGAGCTCTCTCTCTCTTGCTTTTCTACTCCTTGGTCTGGATAGGAAAGAAAAGAGCATGGCAGCTTTTATGAAGAACAATGGCAGAGCGGATAATTATCTTGTGACAGCACAAAATTGACCCACCCATCCTATTTATGGCAAGAAG